>CM060881.1:154600000-155205000 GCA_030762935.1 Hymenopus coronatus | reverse complement strand
TCTCGATGTGGCATAGGCGTTCGATGAAACTTGCTTCTCAAGCTAAACCGCAGCCATCTTCCTCGTTATTTATTGTTCTTAATAGAGAATTTCCTATCTGACCGCAGCTTTTCAGTGCTTATTGGCGGTTTCCTTTCCTCTCCACGCACAATTACTGCAAATGCCCCACAAGGCTCTATCTTGACCCCCACACTATTCAGTAACTATACTTCTGATATTCTAGATTTGGCTCCGACTTCTCATGCTGATGACACTGTTATCTACTATTGTTATTCTAATCCCCAACATGCACATCAAGTGGTACAACACTCCTTGGATCGCCTCACTCACTAGTTCAACACTTGGCGCATCTCCTTGAACCCTCAGAAGACTGAGGCTAAGATTTTCACTCTACGCCGATATCCTGCTCTTCCTCCGTTGCGTCTATGTAGTGACACTGTATCTTGGCTACCTGCTCTTGTTCCAGAGGTGCCTATGGACACTCGACTGCCTTGGCGCGCTCACACCGATCGCCTCATTTCCCTGGCTTTCGGACGCTTTTCATACTCCTGCCATTGTTTAATGCCATACCACTCTTGGATTAGAAGCCTCTTTGCTACCCTACCAGCCTCTCGTTCGTCCGCTTATCACCTATGCCTGCCAGACATGCCATCTGCGTCATCTCCAAGTCATTCAGAACCGCTTTTTGCAGAGGATCGCCCGTCGTTTCTTTTCCACCTTGCAGGATGGTCCTGGAGCAGTGCGCTATAACATAGATGTTCGTACGCGCCAGCCAACCCGCTTGAAGAGAAGACTGCCGCAAGACCTACTTCTTAATGATCCCTCTGATTCTAACTCTAGTGGTTGATATGCGCTTTTACTTTTTGTGTGGTGTGTCTTATATCTGATGTTGGTTTACAACATGCTGTAGTGTCCCCATAGCCACGCTCGCTAAAGCGTCTCGCTTTGGTGCTTCGTGGGCAGGGGTTCGTGGGTTCGAGTCCCGCCTTGGGCATGGGTGTTATATGTTTGTGCAATGTGTATATATTTGTAAAAGAAAGAGTAAAACCAGTAAATCAGTAAAACCTACGGGGGGAAATTAAATAGGGATACAGTACCGGAGTCCTGATCAGACTCCGTTACTGTTTTTATAAAAAATAAAAAAAAAAAAAAAAAATTGAGTTATATAATTTTTTTGTGGAATTGATCATTTCTGTGATATTCATGTGTTATTGATATCAGCTATAAAATGCTTATACTTTTCTCATACGGGAATTTGTTAACTCCTGTCCATACAAACAAATGAACTTCACGTTCGCGTTTTAACGAGCTCTACATGTTCTATTAAATAAGTTTTTGTCTATCTCTTACGGTTTATTAGTTATGCAAAATTCTGCAAAATTCATCCAGAATAAAGATGTCTTCAGAGCTATTCCCAGAAAATTCAAGATATACATTTTATTTGGGATGTAACTATCTTTAATATACGTCAATTTAATCAAAATCGTTAGAGCCATTTTTTGAGGAAATCAAAATCTTCGAAAATTTCTTCATGTAAAGATTAATTTGTAGTGGGGGGATTTTCTTGAAAGTCTTCGTGTTGCATCCTTGTAAGATACTGAACTTAAATACCAAGTTTGGTATTTAACAGACATTTTTTAACTATGCTGTCCCACGGACACACACACACACACACACACATATATATATATATATATATATATATATATATATATATATATACACACACTGACAGACACACAAACAGACATTTTTCTAAAAATGTTTTTAATTTGGATTCAGGAAGTCTCAAAACGTATATTTCCAGTGAAATCTCCGTATCGAATTTTTGGGTGCAATACAATACTCTCTATGTACACTTTGTGCATAGTACGTGTAGAGAGAGTAAACAGCTGATGTTTTCCATTCACATGACTTTCTCTACATCGCTGTAACAAATTATTGTTAAAAAACTTATGCTTCTATTTACTTTATGATAACCGAGAAAAACATTACCAGAAATTGTCTTCATTACTTGCTTCCTCGTAAGTAGAAATCAAATAAGGGAATACACTAGGCTAAAACGATAGGCCAAATCTTTTAAAAGCCGCCTACATGTGGATAAAATCCATTTCTCTGCAGGGCAACGGGTTTACAACTTGGAAAAAATGTTTAAGTGTTTTAAATCTGAAACAAATAACAAGGTATATCCCAGAAAGGTCAAATCAAAGAAAAAAAACGTATAAGATATAAATTGTGTGTTTTAACGTGATCTATATTTTTTGCGTACTAAGTTTTTGTCTATTTCTTACGGTTTACTAGTTATGCAAAGTTCATCAAAATTCATTCAGAACAAAAAGGGCTTTAGAGGATATTCCTGAAAATTCAAGATATACATTTTATTTGCCATATAAATAGCTTTAATTTACGACATTTTAATCAAAATTGTTAGAGACATTATTGAGAAAATCAACATTTTCAAATTTTTTTCCATGTAAAGGGTAGTTTGGGGTGGGAGAATTTTTCTCAAAATCTTCGTGTCGCATCCTTGAAAGATACTAAACTTAAATACCAAGTTTGGTATTCACCAACTTTTCGATTTTGAATTGTAATCACAGACACACGGACATACACACTCACACACGGACCTTTTTCTGAAAATGCTTTTTTTTATATAATTTAAAACGTCTAATTCCGGTGAAATGTCGGTAACGAATTTTTGGGTAGGGTGCAATCCTTCTCTATACAATATGTACATAGTACGTGTAGAGAAAGTTAGTTTTATGTTCTTTCAAAGAAATGATCAATTTACTAATGTAAATGCGTTGGCTATCCCTGCTGTAAAACAAGGTTACATAATATTTCCTCATAGAGACACACACACGTACAAACTCCAAGTCCCCGGCTGGAACTTCAACCTGTTGACCTATGGGTTTTGAGATATAACTGCTCCTTACATAAGACACCAGACAGATATCCGTCCCTCTGGTTAGTCTTTGTGGCCTAACACTGCCGTGTATTTACAATTACGAAATAACTCTAATTGAAAATTGACAATTGAATTTACGCTATTGTATAAAGGGAATAAAAATCAACTATCATGTCACAGAGAGCAATTCAAGCCATATATAACAGCCAACAACATTTCACTAACCACCGCAATAATACTCTTCAAGACAACCAATAGCAACCTAGAGGGATCAACGACATCTGGGACAAACAATCACCAACCTATCAACAAATTACTGAGAAAGTCAAAGCCCGCTACCTAAAACGGATGCTAGGAATAAGGAAGTCAGCACCATCGAGGTTAACATTCGTTCTAGTCAACGAAACTTTTTTCATCGATGACATCAGAGCACAATTCTGGCTGCCAAATACAAAGGTCTATGAAAAGGCACTACAACTACTAAACGAGAAAAAAATGTATGTGACATAAATTGTGTGTTTTAACGAGGTCTACATTTTTTGTATTGCAAGCTTTTGTCTGTCTCTTACGGCTTACTAGCTATACAGAAAAACTCGTTCAGAATAAACATGTCTTCAGAAGCTATTCCCAAAAAATTCAAGATATACATACTATTTGTGTTGTAAATGGCTGTTATGTGTGCTATTTTAATGAAAATCGTTATAGCCATTTTTGAGAAAAATAAAATTTTCGAAAACTGGTCCATGTAAAGGGTAGTTTGGGGTAGGGGGATTATCTAGAAAATGTTCATTACCAAGTGTGTTATTTAACGGTCTTTTCGTTTTTGAGCACAGTCACACACATGCACACACACATACCTTTTTATGGATTCAGTGGCACTCAATATGAATTTCCGGTGAAATCTCAGTATCGATTTTGTGGGTGCATTACAATACCTTCTCTGTATAGTACGTGTAGAGAAAGTAAAAGTGTGATGTGTTACACGCACATGTCTTTCTCTAGCTGCTCTACTAATAAACTTCTTACAAAATATTATTCTTCTTTCTAGACCATGCTAATCGAGATAAACATTAGCAGAATGTTCTTATCAATTAGTCCCTTATAAGTAGAAGGGAACTAAGGGAATACACTAGGCTAAAGTGATGATCAAATGTTCTAAAAGCTATCGCTAAGCGATTGATATTGCAAGTCGCTTTTTGGCTTGGCCAGGAGTAGAACAAAAGAAAAACGGACACTTTCTTTCTGAGAAAAGTATAAGTATTTTACAATTGAAATCAATAACAAGGAATATCGCGGAAATGGTTACCTCCACAACAAAAAGGGTATAAATTGCGTGTTTTGACGAGATCTACAGTTTTTGTTAAGTAATGTTTTGTCTATGTCTTACGGTTTAGCAGTTATGCAAATTTCGGCAAAATCCATCCAGAATAAAGCGGTCTTCAGAGGCTATTCCCAGAAAATTCAAGATATACAATTTATTTGGGATGTAAATATCTTTAATATACGGCATTTTAATCAAAGATTCTTAGAGCCATTTTTGAGAAAATCAAAATCACACACACGGCCTCTTTTACTTTCTCTATACGTACTATGTACGTAGTGTATAGAGAAGCTATCTCGATAACGAGATTTCACTGGGAATACAAGCTGGTATTTAAGTTTGATCTCTTCCAAGGATGCGACTCAGAGATTTTCAAGAAAATCCCCACACCCCCAACATGGAAAATTTTTCGAAAACTTTGATTTTCTCAAAAATGGCTCAAACGATTTGATTAAAATCTCTTATATTTTAGATATTTACATGACCTAAAATGTATATCTCCAATTTTCTGGGAACAGGCTCTGAAGACATGTTTATTATGGATGGCTTTTGCGGAAATTTGCATAACTGGTAAACCGTAAGAGATAGACAAAAACTTACTACACAAAAAATATAGATCTCGTTAAAACACCAATTTATTATTAGTTTCAACTTTAAAATACTTATGCTTTTCTCATAAGGGAATTTGTCAACTCGTGTCGATACAAAGCTACTTCTATCACATATCAACCTGCATTTAAAAGTGACTAACACTTAAGCCTATTGTACTCCCTTATTCCATTCTACTTACAAGGAAGCAGGCAATAAGATAATTTCTGCTAATTTTTTCTCGATTAGCATTAAGTAAATAGAAGATTAAGCTTTTTAACAATAATTATTGTAGGGATGTAGAGAAAGTCATTTGAATGGAACAAATCAGATTTTTTAAAAATGCTTTACTCGGACTCAATGTACCCCAAAACATATTTCTAGTGAAATCGCGACATCGAATTTTTGGGTGGAATACAATACCTTCTCTATCCACTATGTGCATTGTACTTGCGGGCTAGAGAAAGTGATGACATTATGTCCCGATTTCTACACAACAGACGCCACTCCAAATTACGAACTCCGACACGTAGTGACAAAGGAAAACACGGTTTTTACCACAAACCAAAGATTCCACCAACCGGAAGAAGAATACGTCTGCAAAATGTGCAACAAACATTGCGAGAGACACCATGCTCAAAACTCAAAGAAAGGACAATCTCAATTATATGATTTGGATAAGAATAAACTATATATCACTATGAACATTGTGCGCTTTCTCTGTTTAATTAAATAAAGGGAATAAATTTGTGTGTATATTGTGTGTAGAGGATCTAAAAGACCACTCATCCATTTTGGTAATATTTTCACTGATAAAAAAGTCCAATTCGCTCTGACAGAGATAGCACTAATAACTGCTTTTAATTAATTTCATAGATTACCAAAATATTAACAAGGATTTACAAAGCCCTTGTACTTGAATACGAACACATTAGAGTTATTAAAGAACATCCATGAAGACGTCAATTGGCCATGTGCGCCATTCTCGATCAAGGTTTGATCTCTGTCCCTTCGACATTTGACCAGGTTCAACGTTATTTTTCGGGAATGATCAACGTTAAACTAGGCAGTTGATCATAATCAACTTTGCAGCAGGAGTAGTAATTTAGTTTCCGGTGCATCGCCAATGATCAACGTTAAACAAGACAGTTCATCATGATCAACTTTGCAGCAGGAGTAGTAATTTAGCTCTACGGTCCCAAGTCCAGATCAGTCGGTAGAGCACTTCTTGAGAACTCTTATACTTAGGGCGCGTAAATGGTACAGGAACTTACTTGTAGAAAGGACAAAATTTTGTTTTTCTCTCAAATAACTTTGTTTTATTGATAACTTTCCAACTTTAACATGGTTTCAATATAAGCGATCGCCTTCTTTCTCCTAAATAAACTGAATCGTCTATAATTATTAACGATTGTAATTCCGACGGAATTTATCTGTTATCGTCGAAATATTCAATTTATTTCGTGTCTTTCTCTTTCACACAATACACTTCCTTTCTCGCTTGGACCAGGATGTTCTGGACAATAACTTCATTAATTTCCCGGAAATTCAATAAACTTGCCAAAGATTTTAACTGCTCTATTCTCCGACGCAATATCAAATCGAAGCACAATTTCTTTTTACATAATTGACCTCTTTACCTGACGAGGTATTTATAAGAAATTATCTCTCAGACTTAATCTCTCTCCCTTACACATTTAGCAGGAGGAGAATTGACGCTGGACCTCCTTCCCCAACAAAGTCAGAAGGAGAAGTGAAGGTTTAAAATTTTACTTGGTTACTGCAAACATTTTCCGTTGCTAAAAGAGGTTATTTACACAAAATTAAACAACTCATTGTCATATGAAAAATCGACTGACGAGAAAGCAAATCCGCAACGAAATCTATCTTCTCAAAAATTAAACAAGGAGTAATAAAATAATAACACAAAAATGAGGAAAAAAGACGTATTTTTAAAAAAAAGCTTATCAAAGATACAAACAAAACATGAATAAACATGACTATGATCCGCAATGCTAGCTAGACGTTGCTTCGATTTTGACCGCTGGTACTGGATCCGTCAATTCAGTCGACTGCGATCGAGTTGTCAAAATGGCTACCCGTTTCGAGTTTCTTGAAGGAATTAATGTACTGGAATGCTTAAATCAGAACCAACGTGAGACACCTATTCCACCACAGCAACCAATGAGAGGTGAGTAGTCACGTGACCATTATGAAAGGCAACGTATATAATGCGGTCTTAATTTGTAGATAAAAAAGTTATTATATGATATTCCTACACACATATATGTTTCAGGTAGGTAATGCAGAGCTAAGAACATTACTTATAGCTTCAAACTGATTCGTAAGGATTTTAAACTAGCGAGCAGCTGCTAGAATGAGAGATCAAAGTGAAGTATAACAAATGTTTGATGAAGATGCATTTTCCACGCAGAACTCTACACAAAGCCTTGCCAAGAGGTAAACGTTTGACACGGTGAAGACCTCCAAGAAAATTGTAACATGATAAGGGCGGCGACTTCCTGGGGTGTGGTAGACGCACACCTACTTCTTCTATACTGTGTTATTTTTAAATGACGATGACGGCGGCGTCTGTGTGGTTAAGGTACGTCCGACCTTCAGGTCGTCTAGACGTATTCTACGTCATCGGTGAAAAAAGTGTTGCACTTATAAATATAGCTACACGGCAGCATTTCGTCCAGCCTGTTTGGTTTAGTTGGCGCCGGGGACCATGCGATCCAACTGGCCGTGTTCATGCACTTGAGCGTCGCGCATTCCTACGGCTGCCAACACACGAGGAATGCTTTGAAATAGTCAGTGATCCTAAATATGTCGTCGGGAGAAGGGCAAATTATGTCCTGAGCAAACAGCCTGGTCGCTTTCCCCGAGAAGAGAATGAAACTGTTGTGGATCGTAAACATTGAAGCTTTCTCGTGGCCAACAGACAGCATTAAGTGATTGCATTGATATTCCTTGGCGCTGCAATTAAAAGGCCTGTAGTGTGGGAGAAGCGTGACTCATTCGCATTCGAGAGGTCCCGAGTTCGAAACTCGCTTAGGGTGTGCTAAGGTTTTATCCTATGAAGTCAAATCTCGGGCAGCTCTAAGCTCCATGGACGCCGAGCTCATTTGAGTATCATTTTATCGATTTCATTCAACGTCCGATATGTTCTACCAGGTTAAAGGATGTTAAAAATGGATTTTTCCATTCACATCATTTTCTCTACCTGTTGTGCAAATTATAAAATTCTTTTATCTACATCATGCTAATTGAGTTAAACACTTTCAGAAATTGTCTTATGGTTGCTATCCTGTAAGTAGAAAGGAAATACGAGAAAACATTAAGCTAAAGCGATGGTCTTAAAATCTGACCGCTGTGTGAATAATTGAAGTTCGACTGTCTTCGCATTGCCAGGAGTAAAATAAAACGGAGATGAAACGGAAGTCGACTTCCCATTTGAGAAAAGCTCAAGTAGCTATATCGCAAGTGGTTAACTCTAAAAAAATATATAATATAAATTGTGTGTTTTAAGGAGATCTACATTTTGTGTGCAATACGTTTTTAATATCGTTTACGGTTTTCCACTTATGCAAAATTCATCCAGGATGAATATATAAGTAGATTGTATATAAAAATATACAATCTATTTGACATATAAATAATTTTATTGTAAGGTATTTTATTAACTCTGCAGACCTGTTTATTCTGGATGAATTTTGCTGAATATTTCATAACTAGTGAACCGTAAAAATATACAAAAACTTACTGCACAAAAAATAAAGATGTCGTTGAAACACACAATTTATTTCATATATTTATTCGTAAAATTGAAAAAGTTTTGATTTTATTGTTATTGGTTTAAATTACCGAAACTTTTCTCATACGGGCATTTGTCGACTACAGGCAACGCAATGAGACGGATTTCAACCAGTTTTTAAAAGATTTGACTATCGCTTTAGCCTGGTGTATTCCCTTATTTCGCTTCTACTTATAAGGAAGCAAGTAGTTAGGCAATTTTTACTAATGTTTATCTCGATTAGAATGAAGTAAGTAGCAGAATAAACTTTTTAACAATAATTTGTTACAGAGAAAGTGTGAATGGAAAACATGAGATTTTTCTGCTTATTTTCGGTTTTGGATAATGTAGGCAGTAGTCTTGTTAACCGCATTGTAAATAAACTGAGTGGTTATTGTGCCATTTACCCATAGGGTAGGGTGCTGTGCAATATGGGATGTATCTATGTTTTCTTGAATGTTAATAAGGAGAAGAGAGTTTACACTAAGAGAACGTCTTATGAGAATATACTTTGAGAGGAATAAATGCTTATAGCTAAATTGGGAATATATACAACTGCAGACGTCATGGATGGGGGACAGTATTGGAGGGTGAGATGGGGTCAGCCGGTTAATGCGGTTCTCTCAACCTGAGCCACTACTTTTCATCAAGTAGCTCCTCCATGGCCCCTCAGGGACCTCACGAGGCTGAGTGCACCCCGTACCAGATCTCCCAGCGGGGGAAATCCCCACTCCGGTACCGGGAATCGAGGCCGGTAAGCAGGCGCGTTACCACCGCGCTATGGAGACGACCAAGAGAAAGTGTGATGGAGGTATATTTAGAGAATATAATAAAACACTTACGACAAAATTAGGATATTACAGCTGCGGCTTAGAGAGAGAGAGAGAGAGAGAGAGAGAGAGAGAGAGAGAGAGAGAAGGCGGGTGAGAACCGTGAGAGTGAGAAAGATAAGCTTTTTCTTTTAGAGAACGTATATATTTATAGCAAAATTAGGAATATAGTGCTTTGAGTGGAACATGTTTCTGGGATAGAAATAGAGAATTGAGTGAGTGAATAAGTAAGAGTAAACGTCAGAGAGACAGTACGACATAGTCCTTTTAAATGACAATAATATAGGTACTTAAAACTGACGCCCTACAACATAAAGCATGATTAGAATCTAAAGAAAGACACCCACACTTTTACACGCACTGTGACTCGTGCAGTTGAGCTCACAATCCTAATAGATGCCTTCAACTCGAGAGAGGTTAAATGATTGAAATTGAACAACGGCTTCCCAATTTACTAACTTGGAAACGTATACCCCGTATAAGAATTGTCCGTTTTAATGCTCTCGATTAAGTTATTATTTTAATTTATTTAAATATTATTGAATAATTATTACTTTCTCTACACGTACTATGTATATAGTGTATTGAGAAGGTAAATTGTACCCAAAAATTCGATACCAAGATTTCACCGGAAATTTCCTGAATCCAAAAAAAACAAAAAAAAAAACTGATGTGCTCCATTCACATGACTTTCTCTGCATCTCCGTAACAAATTACTGTTAATAAACTTATTCTTTTATCCATTTAATGCTATAACATTAACAGAAACTGTCTTATTGCTTAGTTCCTTTATCAGTAGAAAGGAAACACTAGGCTAAACCACTTAAATGTTTTAAAATGTTGTTACTATGGGAATGAAATCCGTTTCTTTGCGTGGCTAAGCGTAGTAGTAAGTTTTTGACCATGTCTTACGGTTTACCAGTTATGTAAAGTTCAATAAAAATCATCCAGAATAAAGAGGTCTTTAGAGCCTATTCTCAGAAAATTCAAGATATATATTTTATTTGGCATGCAAATATCTAAAATATAAGATATTTTAATCCTTAGAGCCATTTTTGAGAAAGTCAAAATTTTCGAATTTTTTCCCATGTAAAGTGTAGTTTGGGGAGCGGGGATTTTCTTGAAATATCGAAATATCCGGTGAAATATCGAATCAAATTTTTGGGTATCTATCCACTATGTCCATTGTACATGCGGGCTAGTGAAAGTAATAAAAATTCAAACAGAATAAAATGCGAGAGTTTTTATGTTCCTATGACGGTAAAACGGGAGACGATTTTTCCTTTTCGAATACAGGAAATCTTGTCTGGCAAGTCCATTAATTCAAAACATCCACCTTTAGAGAATGCAAAAGATTAAAATTTACTTTTAAATACACCTGTTTTGTAATTCGCTGCTTTCTATGCCTGTCACCACAGCCCTTTCTTGCAAATTGCATTCCAGAAGATTCCTTTACTTCATCGCCCCAAATCTATTTTGGCCACCTCTTCTTTGGCATTCTTTGACAACAGTGGCACAACAGTAACGCCGTTTTTTCTAATCGATTCAGTTCCTTGTTGCATTCTTTGTCTAATTGCTTCATTTGGAAGCCTGACAGCTCTTTTATCCACATGTTTAGCTACTGAAGGACTCCTCAAGCATAGCAGTTGCTACATTTCATGAGGTGGTGCAAATGAATGTAAGAAGTGGTAAATAATAAGAGAGATAATGTAAATAAATATATGTAATACAGAATTGAGATAACTATAACTGTACATGGGTCATAAAACAGAAATCTTTCACAAGGTTTTTTTGGGCAATACTAGGGAATTGGGGTGACATGTATAAAAGAATGTCCTTGAGCTAAAAAGACAAACGTAAGCTTATGAAAGTTACTGGGAGCTAGCACTGAAATAGTAAGATAGTTTCGATTGGCTCTGGAGACAGACGCTACTGGGAGCGGCAAAAGCAGGCCAATTAGAGCACAGCTTTAATGCTTAAGCAGAACAAGGGTGTTCGTTACCTATATATTCTACAGAGACGCACGTTCTTACACAGTTCGTACTCTTTCTGTACAATGTTTTAGGTAGAAGTCCAGTCTGTTATTCTGCACAGTACTTCGATCCTATATACGTCCAGAAAGTAAGTTCCGTTTCAATTTATCTCCGCTGCAGCGCTGCGATCGCAGTTCCGCACATGCGCGGCAGACTCTCTGTATCAAGGAGAAGAAACGTGCGCCATTTTGAGATCGCTGTCAGCCACATACGCTTTGTTGTGCTTGTTGACGATTTCGGTGTTCATTAAAAATCCCGCCGCTTGTGAGATCAGATCTGTGATTCGTTTTCTGAATGCTAGGAAAGTGAAACCAATTGAAATTTATCGGCAAATTTGCGAAGTTTACGGACAAAATGCGATGAGTGATTCAATGGTGAGAAGATGGGTCCGACAGTTCAATGAAGGGCGTAGTGAAATGCACGATGAAGAACGAAGTGGGCGTGCATCTTTGGTTACAGAAGAACCTCCTACAGGGATTTGGCTGGCACGTGTTTGACCATCCTCCGTACAGCCCTGATCTCGCTCCTAGCAACTTTCATCTGTTCTTACATCTCAAGTCTTTCCTTGGCGGTCAACACTTCAACAATGACGAAGAGCTGAAAGAAAATGTTTCCAAGTTTTTGAAGCACAGGCGGCCAACTTCTATGAAGAAGGTATACAAAAACTTGTGCCACGCTATGACAAATGCCTGCAAAATTTCGGCAGTTAAGTGGAAAACTAGTTTAAGAGTTGCAGAATTTTGTGCAATAAATAATTATTCTGTATCTACACAATTTAATTTCATTACCAAACGGAACTTACTTTCTGGACATACTTCGTATTATTTACGTTTCAAATGTGATATTCAACATCTAAATTTCATTTATAAACGAACGAGCATAATACAGTTTCAGCTAGGATCTCAGAGAATTATAAAATTGTGAATATTATTGATAACAGTTGAAATAAAATACACAAATTAAGGTTTTAAATGTGTTATCTCTGAAATAATTCATTTCCCCGTTCACCCTATTAAAGAGATACTTGCTGACGGAAGAACGCAAATATGTATAACACAATGAATAATAAAACAATCAGAGATACATTGGAGTAGGTGTGACTGACGCATCTACGAGTCTGTAAGGTTGTAACATCAAGCATTGTTTAACAGGACAGTCTTCTGAACTTTTAAGTTCCATATATTTATTTTCTCTACACGTACTGTATACATAGTGTATAGAGAATGTATTGTAATGCACCCGAAAATTCGATACCGAGATTTCAGGGGGAAATACATGTTTTGGGTCCCCCTGAATCCAAACAAAATCTGATGTATTCCATTCACATGACTTAGTCTACCTCTCTGCATCAAATTATTGTTAAAAAGCTTGTGCCTCTTTTTACTTCATGCTAATCGAGAAAAAAATTAGCAGAATTAGTCTTATTACATGCTTCATGGCAAGTAGAAGGGAAATAAGGGAGTAGCATAGGCAAAAGTATTACTCAAAAGCTGGTTGCTAAAAGGATGTTCCTTTGTTTGTATGGACACGAGTTAACAAATTCCATATGAGAAAAGTATATGTTTTTTAAATTTGAAATCAATACCACGGAATATCTCAAAAAGCTCTACTACACGAAAAAATGTATATAATATAAATTGTGTGTTTTAAAGAACTCTATTTTCTGTTAAGTAAGTTTTTGTCCATCTCTTACGGTGTGCCAGTTATGCAAAATTCCGTAAAATTCATCCAGAATAAAGCAGTCTTTAGAGGCTATTCCCAGAAAATTCAAGATATACATGTTATTTGTCAGACAAATATCTATAATATACGATATTTTAATCAAAATCGTTAGCGCCATTTTTGAGACAGTCAAAAATTTCGAAAACTTTTCCATGTAACGGGTAGTTGGAAGTGGAGGGATCTTCTTGAAAATCTTCGTGTCGCATCCTTGGAAAATGCCAAACTTAAATACCAAGTTTGGTATTCAACGGTCTTTTCTTTTTGAGCTATGCTGTTCACAGCCACACACGCGCACACACGGACCTTTTTCTAAAAATACTTTTTTTTGGATTCAGGGGGACCCAAAACATGCATTTCCGGTGAAATCTCAGTGTCGAATTTTAGGGTGGCATGCAATACCTTGTCTATACACTATGTATATAGTACGTGTAGAGAAAGTAAAAAAGTACAATTCATGCTATACGCATTTTTTCGTGTAGTTGACCGTTTTTAAGATATTCCTTGTTATTGATTTCAGTTTTAAAATGCTTATACCTTTCTCATACGGGAACTTATCGACACGTGACCAAGCAAAGACTCGGATTTTAACCCCATAGCAACCACATTTTAAAGCATTCGATTGTCGGTTTAGCCTAGTGTATTTCCCTTTTACCTATAAGGAACCAAGTAATAAAACCGTTTCTGCTCATGTCCATCTAGATTAGCATGAAGTTGATAGAAGGATAAGCCTATTTACAATAATTTTTTTACAGAGATGTAGAGAAAGTCACGTGAATGGAGCACATCAGGTTTTTAAAATTAGGTTTCGAATGTTTCATAGCTACCAAATTAGCTTACTTAACAGTCATTTTCTTGCAAAAGTTCAACCATACTCTCCAATTAGTTTGCACTTTATTAATTTTAATTAAAAATGTAATTGTTTGATATAAAATGCTTCTTCCGGAAGTTTCCACATTTCATGTATCTTGTGTACATGGAAATAAAGTTTGTTCTGGGGTTTGCTGTATAAGGAAAACAAAAGATTCGAGAAATGTGGTACCTACAATTTTAAGTTGTCGCTCTTCGAGGCGTAATAGTTACCTCCAATACCCAAGGTTGCGGTTTCAAATTCTTAGCATGGCTTCCTTCGGAAGGAAAGTAAAGCTGTTGGTCCCGTATAATGTTTATTTGCATGTAAAATAACATCTTAACTTGAAAGAAAAGATCTTTCGCAAGACGTGATTTCGTTCTATACAGCATTTATGGACGATGAGATGATCCCTCGTCACCATGTACATATAGTGGCGAACTCGTCAATTAGAAAACACCATAAACGGTGTCCTAAATACCTAAAAAACGAAAATACCGTTAAATACAAAACTTGGTATCTTCCAAGGATGCGACACGAAGACCCTAAACTAACCTTTAAAGGAAACAATTTTCGAATTTTTGTTTTTCTCAAAAATGGCTCTAATAATTTTGATTAAAAATCTCTTATATTTAAGATATTTACATGACAAATAAAATGTATATCTTGAATTTTCTGGGAATAGCTTCTGAAGACCTGTTTATTCTGCATGCGTGTTGTTACATTTTGCATAACTAGTAAACTGTAAGAGATGGACAAAAACATACTGTACAAAAATGAAGATCTTGTCAAAACATACAATTTATGTTTTCTTATTTACGTTTCATTCAAGTACTTAAACTTTTCTCAGATAGGAAGTGTCGGTTTTTCTTTTGGCGAAGCAAAGAAGCGATTTGCAATGACAATCGCATAACGACAGCTTTTTAAACATTTGCTCATCCTTTAGTTCCCCTCTACTTATAACGAACTAAGTAATGCCAACATTCTGCTAATGTTTATCGCGATTATTATGAAGGTAGAAGAATAATCTTTTGTAAGAATTTTGTTTGTAGAGCAGCTAGAGAAAGTCATGTGAGAGTAACATATCAGATTTTCTTTATTTCGATTAGCATGATGAAGGTAGATAAATAATCTGCTTTAGAGTAGTTTGCTTGCAGAATAGGTAGAGCAAACCATGGGCAACTCTTGAACGCATTAGATTTATCTTGTTTGTCGAAATAATGGTATGATTTAATGTTATTATACCGGATAGTACACACACTAGTTGAGGTTAGAAACTTTATCCAACAATGCACATGAAACTATTACATGAATACTATTTATATTTAAATTCATTGTTTCATTAAGCAAAATTCACTTTCACGGAAACTGTGGAAATCCCGAGCTGAACCTGAACCAGTTTCGGGAATCCCTAAGCTTCACAAAGAGCTCCAAGCATGAGTGAAATATACAAAAGACCAGGTGTATCGGACCAGTGCAGAAAGGAAGCACTAAACAAATAATAGGTAAGCTTTCATTGTTGGTAACAGAAGATCCTTAACAGAGCCCAATGAGACCGACAGTTTGCGATCTCAGAAAATATGTGCACACAATGCGAAAACCAAAGGATATGATGATAAAGTGAACACACCGTCCTATAATGTATATCTCAAGTATTAGGAGCAACAAACTATTTGCAATCTTTAAACTCAATTGATCGTAATTAATCGAACAGATCTTTCTACTTTCTCTACCCTTTACCAATAGTAAACAAAGAAGAACTGCATTCCATCCAATAACTCAATTTTACAGATTTTCACTCGAAAATACACGTTTTGAGACCTCCTGAATCCAAAAAAAATCATATGTGCTCCATTCACATGACTTTCTCTACATCTCTGCAATAATCATTATTAAACAGCTTATTCTTCTATTTACTTATGCTAATCGAGAACAAATTAGCAGAAAGGGTCTTATTATTTGCTTCCATTTAAGTAGACGGAAAATAAGCCCAGAAAATTGAAGATATACATTCTGTCATTAAACATCTCTAATATACAATATTTTAATCAAAATCATTAGAGCCATTTTTGACATAATCAACATTTTAAAATTTTTTCCATGTAAAGGGTAGTTGAGGATGTTGAGATTTTCTTGAAAATCTTCATGTTGCATCCTTGGAAGATGCTGAACTTAAATACCAACTTTGGTATTTAAAGGACTTTTCGTTTTTGAGTTATGATGATCACACACACACACACACACACACACACACACACACACACACACAAAAACATAAAAGAATGATGAAACGGAAGGTGTCTTCCCGTTTGAAAATAGTTCCGGTTTTAAAATTGTAACCCTAACAAGGAATATCTCAAAAACGCTCAACTGTGCAAAAAAGAAAAAAAGAAAAACAAAACAAATAGTATATGACATAAATTGCGTGTTTTAACGATATCAACATTTTTTGTGTTAAGTTTTTGTTTATCCCTTACGGTTTACAGATTTGCAAAATTCAGCAAAATTCATTCAGAATGAAGAGGTATTCAAAGGTTATTTCCAGAAAATACAAAATACACATTTAATTTGTGATATAAGTGGGTTTAACATACGGTATTTTAATCAAAATCGTTAGAGCCATTTTTGAAAAAATCAAAATTTTCGAAAAATGTTCCCTGTAAAAGGTAGTTGGGGTGGTCGATTTTCTTGAAAATCGTGTAGTATCCATGGTAGATACTGAACTTAAATACAAAGTTTAGCATTTAACTATGTTATCGTTTTTGAGCTATGCTGCCCCAGACATACATACACACACACACACACACACACACACACACACACACACACATACACACACAGACAGACAAACACGCACAGGACATTTTTTTTTAAATGCTTTTTTTTTTTGGATTCAGGGGGTCTCAAAACATATATTTACGATGAAATCTCGGTATCGAATTTTTGGGCGCAATACAATACCTTCTCTTTACACTATCTACATGATAAGTGTAGAGAAAGTAATAAAAGCTTTATATCGGAAGTAGAACAAATGTTAACCTTTTCGATTTGTTTGCAGTGTTCTTGTTTAGGAACTCACGGACTCTTAATACAAACCTGGCAGCTCGTGTCATTGAACGAACTCACCGTTTCCGCTGATTGCAAGAAGAGTAGAACTCAGGTCGCTCGCGCTAACACCGCCAATGAACGGTGTTTATTTGGATTTGCCCCGTTAAGTTCTGCAATTCTTTAAACTCACGAATGGTTATCTGAACCCTTGGGCCACCTGCTTTTGTAACAACGGTTGGTTGCACAATAGTTAGGCAAAGTCATGTGAATAGAACACATTAGATTTTTGGTAAATCTCATCACTCTCTGTGTATAATTTACAAATACCTACTTTAGTTTAAAAATAACATCAATTTGTTAACTTTGAAGGCAAACACATGCAAATTTAAAATTAAAATAGTTCAATTATAGTTATAAGATTTGGAAATGAGGCTAGTTAACATTGTTTCAGAATGTTAATAGACCGTGTTTTGGAAATAATAGCACATATTATCCTTGGTGTCAGCGTTAGTTCTATCTCGAGCAAGAACTGGAATTATGCTAATACCTGGCTGGCCAGGGGAATGATAATAATTAGCAAATAAGCCTTAGGGTAGATTGAGATGCGCTAACTATTCCCACTGCCATTATAGCTTCTCCAACTTTTTTACTGCTCACAGCTGCTAAGCTCTACTGAGATAAACGGATTGTTACTTGTAGAAAAGTAAAGCTACACCATTCAGGAGGTATGGTTGTTCAATAGAATCCTTTCTCTAATAAAGGAGGTGCAATGAATTCCCGATTGAGATTTTGTAGCCATTTTAATGTTTGACAAACGATGAAGTAATGGAATATAATGTGGATTTGTAAGCTTCGTAAATTGAAGTTAACATGCTTTTGTTTGCGTTGCCGTCATTTGCCAGAGTGATGCGCCGCTGGTGTGTTGGAAATCTACAGACATCGAGGCTGTAGCTTTTAAGCACGCGCTAAGGGGAGTGGGTCGTGTCAGCATTATATGGACATACAGCTAATACAAGATATGTGAATTTCTCTGGCTGTAATTTATAGATCAATGTAACAAAATTAGTGTATAATCTGAATACATGCACTATGTCTCTCTAAATTTTTTATGAACATATATTTTGTAGTTTGTCTGAAAAAACATTTTCACTTCAAAAAATCGTTTCCTAATAAATGGCAAAAAATAAGACATTTTTATGTTTCCTTTTCTGAGAAACCTGCAAGCCATTTCGTCCGAGTCAGCTGCCAAAACAGTCTATTTCACGGCCGGAAATTTGCTGTTGGTGGGGTGTGGGGGGGCCCGCAGGGTGCTCTATCTCGCTTGTGGTTTAGGATGGGGAGGGTCCAGGTTAAATAATCGGTGGATGATGAAGAGACAGGTAGAAGCATCTGGTGTGAGACCTGTTTTGTAAATTTTGAAAAAATTACTATACCCATTTTTTTTAATTATTAGTGCATTTAATTGCGTTTTCAACTTGAAATACACAAAATTAAGGCCAAATGTTGTTAGTCAAAACTAAATTTCGGAGTTTGTGAATTTTTTCGCCATAGAGAAACAATAATAGTACTAATATCAGTAGCAACAGTACTCAATGTATAAAGTACGAGTACATATGGAATGATAATTTAAAAAAAAAAAATCCGATATGCTCCATTCCTATGACCTTCTCTACATCTCTGTAACAATTTATTGTTAAAAAATTATACTTATATCTACATCATGTTAATCAAGATAAACATAAGGAGAATTAGTCTTATTAATAACTCCTTGTTAGATTCGAAATACCATGCATGAGACCGCTCTTCAGGATGACCTAAATGAAACAAGTGGGTGATCTGCCGCAAACAAAATGACAATTAATGCTAGGAATAGTAAGTCAATTGTTTTTAGATGGGCAGGAACAAATTCCACAGATGGACAGCTGCAAATATTTGGGAGTGTGCTTGTCAAGTAATGCCGGATGGGAGGATCAGAAAATTCTACATCTAGGAAAGCGTGGAAGACATTACACTTCGTAGTGAGAATACTGAAGAAGGGGAGCGCAAAGTCCATGGAAATTGCCTGCAAAGCCTTAGTGCGGAATAAATTGCCTGTAGCAGCCTTTCACGGCTGCCTCTGACCTTACAGAAGTTTAGGGATAATTTAAAAAGAATAAATGTTAGTTATTAACTGAAGAAATATTGTGAAGTAATTAAGGATCTCAAAAACTGTTCTATTGTATTAATGTACTATTGCAATACTGAATCATAAGAAGTTAGAAATTTAAAAAAAAAAAAACAACAAAAACAAAAAAAACAAACAAAATGTAGGTACATATAATATTTTAGTTGTATTACTATTCTTAATATAACTGTAAGATTATTATTGTGAGTGAATTTTGTACATTTAACTCTGCCACTGGGCAGTACCCAATTGCAGAGCATACATACATACATACATACATACATACATACATACATACATACATACATACATACATACATACATACATACATACATACATACATACATACATACATACATACATACATACATACATACATACATACATACATACATACATACATACATACATACATACATACATACATACATACATACATACATACATACATACATACATACATACATACATACATACATACATACATACATACATACATACATACATACATACATACATACATACATACATACATACATACATACATACATACATACATACATACATACATACATACATACATACATACATACATACATACATACATACATACATACATACATACATACATACATACATACATACATACATACATACATACATACATACATACATACATACATACATACATACATACATACATACATACATACATACATACATACATACATACATACATACATACATACATACATACATACATACATACATACATACATACATACATACATACATACATACATACATACATACATACATACATACATACATACATACATACATACATACATACATACATACATACATACATACATACATACATACATACATACATACATACATACATACATACATACATACATACATACATACATACATACATACATACATACATACATACATACATACATACATACATACATACATACATACATACATACATACATACATACATACATACATACATACATACATACATACATACATACATACATACATACATACATACATACATACATACATACATACATACATACATACATACATACATACATACATACATACATACATACATACATACATACATACATACATACATACATACATACATACATACATACATACATACATACATACATACATACATACATACATACATACATACATACATACATACATACATACATACATACATACATACATACATACATACATACATACATACATACATACATACATACATACATACATACATACATACATACATACATACATACATACATACATACATACATACATACATACATACATACATACATACATACATACATACATACATACATACATAACTGGTAAACCGTAAGAGATAGACAAAAACTTACTTAAAAGAAAACGTCGACCTCGTTAAAATACACAGTTTATGTTATATACATTTTTTCGTGGAGTTGATCGTCGTTATATATTCCTTATTATTGGATTCAGTTACTCATACGGATATTTGTCAACTCCTATCCGTACCAACAAAGGAACTTCAGTCACATAACTAGCTTTTGACTATCACTTTAACCTATAGTACTTCCTTATTTCGCTTCGGTTTGGCGATGGCTTACCTTCTATAAGGGCTTCCTCTTGGTGTAGTTGCGGCGACCTCTCATTCTGGAACTGACACCAGGATGTTTCGGATGAGCCGCACCCTAGCAGTGCCATCGGCGGTTCAGGGACTTATGGGAGTGCACCGGGCGAAGGCGGATGGTTATATCTGGAAACATTAGGGACCCCCGTCTATCATTGTCCCCATCGTCAGTAGACTCCTATCGCATTTCAGGTGTCTCCTCTCACCTCTCCCTCCCAGAGATAATCAAGTCGCAAAGGAGCACAGGATCTACGTGCTGTTTTCTTCCCTAGTGTTTGAGGGAGTCATTTCCGGTATTCCTAATTCCAATGCGAAAGTCTAGCTTAAAATGCAACACGGTTATCTCGATAAAATGTTTTTCGTTCATTCGTTATCCTGAAATAATGAACACAATTAAATAACCCCATTTTTTTTTAATTTTGACATTTGTTTATTTAACTTTTTAGAACATACTCATTATTATGGGCCTCAAAATTATCATAAACTTTATCATCGTCATCAGCTTCGTCATCATCACATAACCAGCAACTCCATTTGAAGAGTCACACTACATAAACAAAATATGCCGTGTTATTCAGTTGCTCGAATACTATAACTTAAATCATTTACATAGGGCATAATAAAGGCAACTATAGAGAAGAAATAAAATTAAAAAATCTATGTATTCCATTCACACAAATTCTCTATATCTCGGTAGTAAATTATTGTTGAAAAGCATATTCTTCTCTCTACTTCATGTTACCATCGAGCAGAAATTGTCTTATTGCTTGCTTTCTTGTAAGTAGAAGAGAAGCAGGGGACTAAAGCCACTGTCAAGTCTTTTAAAAGCTGGTTGCCATTTGGTTGAAATCCATTTTTTTTGCATTGCCAGGATTGACAAATTCCCGTATGTGAAAAGTTATAAGTATGTTGAAAATGAAACAATAACAAGGACTATCTCAAAAATGGTCAACCCTAAGAAAACATGTGTATGACAAAAATTGTGACTTTTAACGAGATTACATTTTTGTGATGTAAGTTCTATCTCTTATAGTTTACCTGGTATTCAAAATTCAGCAAAATTCCTCGGAATGAAGAGCTCTTCAGAGGCTATTTCCAGTAAATTCGAAATATACCTTTTGTTTGTCAAGTGAATATCTTTAATATACGGTATTTTAATCAAAATCGTTTGAGCCATTTTAAAAATCTGCTGTGTTACACTCACATAACTTTCTCTAGCTGTTCTACAAACTTCTTACATTCTGCACCTTGCTAATCGAGATAATCATTCGCAGAATGTTCTTATTATTTAGTTGCTTATAAGTAGGAAGAAAACAAGGGAAGGCTAAACCGATAGTCCAATGTTTTAAAAGCTGTCGTTATGCGATTGTCATTGCAAATCGCTTCTTTGCTTGGCCAGGAGTAGAACAAAAGAAAAACGAACACTTACTGTCAGAGAAAAATATAATACTTCACAAGTGAAACCAATATCTCAACAACAAACAAACAAACAAACAAAAATGACGTGTTATTTATGGACGCTCTTCAACTACTGTGGTTCTCAGCGTCCCATTCCATACTGGGCATGAAAGACCGCTTAATTTTGCTCAGAGGCCTCTCTATCAGGCTTGAGGTTCTTTTACGTGCTGTAAATCTACAACACGGGACCAACGGCTTTACTTCCCTTCCGAAGGAAGCCATTCTAAGTATTTTTACGCCCGAAAAAATCCATCCTCCGCCGGGTTTGAACCCGCGACCTTGGGCATATGAAGTCAGCATGGTAACCATTACACCACGGAGGGCGACATCAATATTTCGGAACAAGGAATATCTCGGAAACGATTACCTCCACAACAAAAATGTAAAGGACATAAATAGTGTGTTTTGGCAAGATCTACATTCTCTGTGTAGTAGGTTTTTGCCTATTTCTTACCGTTTAACAGTTAAACAAAATTCGGCAAAATTCATCCTGAATAAAGGGGTCTTCAGAGGCTATTCGCAGAAAATTCAAGAAATACATTTTATTTGGTATGTAAATATCTTTTATATACGAGATTTTAATTAAAATTGTTAGAACCATTTTTTATAAAATAAAAATTTTCGAAAATTTTTCCATGTAAAGGTAGTTTGGGGAGGGAGAATTGTCTTGAAAATCTTCGTCTCGCATCCTTGGAAGATACCAAACTTAAATGCAAAGTTTGGTATTTAACGGTCTTTTCGTTTTTGAGCTATGCTGTCCACAGACACACACACACACACACACATGGACCTTTTCCTGAAAATGCTTTTTTTGGATTCAGGGGTCTTAAAACATGTATTTCTGGTGAAATCTCGGTTTCGACTTTGGGTGCAATACGATACTTCCTCTATGCACTATGTACATAGTACGTGTAGAGAAAGTAAAGAATGAAAATTCTCCCACTTTTTCCATATAAAGTGTAGTTCGGGATGGAAGGACTTTCCTCAAAATCTTCGTGTCTCATCCTTGGAAGATACTAAACGTAAATGCCAAGCTTGGTATTTTACCGACTTTTCGTTTTTTCAGTTATCGTGTTCACACATACACACAAGCACCTTTTGCTTTTGAATACAGGGAATCCTAAAACGATGAAATCTCGGTATAGAATTTTGGGTGGAGTGCAATACCTTCTCGACCTATACCATGTAGTATTTAGAGAAATAAAACCTGATGAGGTGAGTATTTTCTCTCTAAGGGCTGCATACTCAGGTTTCAGAAGTTGCATATGTTTATTTTTACTTTCTCCACACGTACCATGTATAGTGTATAGAGGAAGTATTGTATTCCACCCAAAAATTCGACACCTACCGAGATTTCACCGGAAATATATGTTTTAGGACCCCCTGACTCCAAGAAAAGCATTTCAGAAAAGGTTCATGTGTGTGTGTGTGTGTGTGTTTGTGTGTGTGTGTGTGTGTGTGTGTGTGTGTGGACAGCATAGCTAAAAAAAGAAAAGGCTGTTAAATAACAAACTTGGTATTTAATTTTAATATCTTCCAAGGATGCGACACGAAGATTTTCAAGAACCCCCCACCCATTACAAACTATCCTTTACATGGAAACAGTTTCGAACATTTTGTTTTTCCCAATAATGGTTCTAACGATTTTGATTAAAAAACATCAAATCAAATCCATTTCCATTGCAAATAAAATGTATATCTTGAATTATCAGGTAATACCTTCTGCAGGCCTGTTTATTGTGGATGAATTTTGGATTACTAGTAAACCATAAGATATAGACAAAAACTTATTGCACATAAATGTAGGTTTCGTTAAAATTCACCATGTATTTTATAAAAAAAAAATTCTTGAAGTTGCCCGTTTTCCAGATATTCCTTGTTATTAGTTTCTGTTTTAAACTACTTATACATTTCTTATGTGCGGAAACGTTTCAACTTCTGCCCGCGCAAAGAAACGGATTTCAATAATAGCAACCACATTTTAAAACAATTGGCTGTCGTTTAACTTAGTGTATTCACTTATTTCTCTTCTACTTACAAGGAATTAAGCAATACGACCGTTTCTGCTAATGTTTATCTCGATTAGCATAAACTAGATAGAAGAATAAGCAATAATTACTTACAAAGATGTAGAGAAAGTCATGGGAATTGAATACATCAGATTTTTAATGATGTTAAATATTATTCTTTGTTTTTTTTTTTTGTTTTTTTTTTTTTGACTTGTCCAAATGTAATAGGTACTATAAACATTAAAAGATTTCAGAGGTCACAGTTTTAAAATTCCAAAGCTGGCTAACCCGTCTCAGGCAACTCATTCAAATAGTTACCAATCCAATTTTGAGCAGCAGACTATCTGATTGTTTGCTTGGGAAGTACGATGTTCCCATGAACTACAATAGCTTTCTGTTAAAGCAGAGTTTGCTTAGAAATAAATCCCCGTCGATGTTACTTCAGTAGATCAAATGGCTATCCCCCTTCTATGAAACATGTCTGTTATGGACGTTAATTCTCTATTCATGTTACAACAGATGCTGACCACGTAACGTGCAAATTGTGAACTTTCACGTAACCTGTGCTCAGCAAACAAGTCGTGTATTCCAGGATGGGACGGTACTGGCCCGGGACTTGCCGTTACTGACCTCTCAAGGGGGGGGGGGGGTAGCAGAAACTGCCCTTTTGATCTTTTGATCGCGTTGGGACTGTTGTATGAACTTGTTCTGATATGGGCCAAACACAAGCTCAGTACAGTAATCTTCGTTGCGATTGAGTTTCTTTATGTGAACCTGCAATACTTTAGAAACACTTTTTTTCCTTTCTTTCTTTCTTTTCAGGCCATCCCCTGCATGTTTAATGATATACATCCTTTCTCAACCGTTCTACATGAGCACAACGATGCAAGAATCGTTATTGAATTAGAAGAACACGCTTGCTTTAACTCTACCCGTCACTTACCTAAGCCAGGGGATCGTTATTGATCTTTCACCAACAATTATTTCTCTTCCCAGAAGATGTTTTCAAAAGATATATCTAATGCAATGCATAGCTACAAACATGAATAAATCTTGTCCATCTCCAATCTGGAGGGCTTGGTCTCGAATCTTGGTCCAGATCAGAGATCTGGATTTTTTTCCCTGGGTCTCCCCTTTCCTCCTAAGACAAGTTTTGGTGTATAATTCTCAGCTGAGTGAACTGTATGTTCATTTGAGCACCATCTTTGTAGAATTAGGCTGTTAAAACCACCTTTTAGCATGACATTTCTATATCTTACTGTTTTTATTTTCTCTACACGTATTATGGGCATAGTATACAGAGAAGGTATTGCATTCCAACCAAAAATTGTAAACCGAGATACACGTTTAAGGTTCTCTGTATCAAAACAAAAAGAAAGCATTTTTAGAAAAAGGTCCGTGTGTGTCCGTGTACCTGTGAACAGGATAACTCAAAAACGAAAAGTCGGTAAAATACCAAACTTGGTATTTAAGTTTTGTATCTTCCAGGGACGCGACACAAAGATTGTGAAAAAAATACGCCCACCCCAAACTGTCCTTTATATGGAAAAATTTTCGAAAATTTTGATTTTCTAAAAAATGGCTCAAACGATTTTGATTAAAATGTCGTATATTAAACATATTTATATGATAAATAAAAAGTATATCCTGAATTTTTTGGGAACAGTCTCTGAAGATACGTTTATTCTGGATGAATTTTGCCAGTATTTTGCATAACTGGTAAACCGTAAGAGATGGACAAAAATTTACCACACAAAAATAGTAGACCTCGTTAAAACACACAATTTATGTTTTCGTGAGGTTTACCTTTTTGAGATATTTCTTGTTATTAGTTTCAGCTTTAAAATACTTATACTTTTCTCATATGGGACTTGTCAACTTCTGGCCACGCAAAGAAACGGATTTCCATCCCATAGCAACCACATTTTAAAACATTTGACTGTCGATTTAGCGTAGTATATTCACCTATTTTCCTTCTACTAAGCCATACAACTATTTCTGCTAACGTTTATCTTGATTAGCATGAAAATATTGAAGAATACGCTTATTAACTATAATTTGTTACAAAGACGTAGAGAAAGTCATGTGTATGGAACACATCATATTTTTTTTCCTGGGTTTCTCCTTTCCACCTAAGACAAGTTTTGGTGTATAATTCTCAGCTGAGTGGACTGTATGTTCATTTGAGCATCATCTTTGCAGAATTAGCTGTTAAAACCACTTTTTAGTGTGACATTTCTAAATCTTGCTGTTTTTATTAAATGTTTTCTAATTTTTGTCACACACTACCGCAATTCAAGTGTATTTTAATTTTCTTGCTTATCTTTAATAAAACATTGTATTTTACTTTTATAATAATATTATAGATACTGCATTTGATGCAATCCTAATTTTCAAATGATAAAAACAGTACCATGTAATTTTAACAGTAATGCCTACGCATTCAGAAATGTTCTCACTGTTTTGGTAGCTTCCGAAAAACCTTTAAATTCAATGTTTGTATCAATGATCTCTCTTTTTTTTTTTGGTAGTGTTTAACGACCGCTTTAACTACTTATGGCACCGCAGGCGGTGACACTGATGATACTTGAATGATGATGGAGCACCGGTAGAATGAGATGGCGGGGGAAACCGGAGTACCCGGAGAAAACCCGCTCCAGCGCCGCTTTGTCCACCACAACTCCTAAATAATTAATTATTATCACACGCAGTTTAAAGTGAAACAAAAACATACGCTGTATTTATAAGTGGACTTCAATAGGAGTAATTTGGTATTTTAATTATTCTATCATAAATATTAAAATACTTAATAATGTTAACTAATGTTTTATAAAAAAAAAATATTGTTCTCTGTGAGGTTCTGCTGAAAAGTTGGACAAGATTGGTTACAAACTGCATCATGTGAGGCATATTAGCGGGTGATTTTGTGTATTTAAAATGCTCTGAAACGAAAACCTGTAGTATGAAATAAACTAAAGATTCAAAATATTTTTGGAGCATATGAACTTTCCGAAAGTTTTATTAACAAAAACTCTACTGTGCTACATGACTTTTCGAAAACACAATCGTCTATTTTTATATCTCATTTGTATACGATTCTTGAAAAAAGTTTGTTTTACAATGATACTTTATATTAATTATTTATTAAATTTCCACGAATACGTTAAAAGTGACACATTTCGTTGAGGTACAAAAGGGATATAGAAGGCTAAAGTAATGGCCATATGTTTAAAACGCGGGTTCTATAATTCATAAGTGTGTTCGGCTGGAGGAAGGCTGTATATTCCTTCAATAGATCTATTTATTTGTGATGGATATAAAACAGGTCGGCTAGAAATTATACTTTCTCATAAAATAAGGATATATATAACAACTGCAGTAAATAAAATTATTGATCCTATTGAAATTCTATTCTGGCATGAAAACGCGAAAATCATCTGAATGTGATTGAACTTAAAAAATCTGATGTGTTCCATTCACATGACTTTCTTTACATCACTGCAACAAATTACTGTTAAAAAGCTTATGCTTCAATTTATTTCATGCTAATCTAGAAAAAAATGAGCAGAAATACTCTTATTACTTGCTTTCTGGTAAGTACGAGAAGCGTAGAAGCGAAATAAGGGAGTAAGTACCATAGGTTAAGGTGATACTCAAAAGCTGGTTGCTAGGTGACTGAAGTTTCTTTGTTTGCATGGACATGAGTTGACAAATTCCTGTATGAGAAAAGACAAGTTTCTCAAATCTGAAACCAATCAAAAACGATCAACTCCACGTAAGGAAAAGTACACTACATAATTTATGTGTTTTAATGTGCTCTACGTTTTTTTTGTGGTAGGTTTTTGTCCATCTCTTACGGTTTAGCAGTTATGCAAAATTACGTAAAATTTATCCAGAATAAAGTAGTCTTCAGAGGCTATTCCCAGAAAATTCAAGATATACATATTATTTGTCAGGTAAATATCTTTAATATACGATATTTTAATCTAAATCCTTATAGTCATTTTTAAGAAAATCAAAATTTTCGAAAAAGTTCATGTAAAGGGTAGTTGGGGGTGGCGTGATTTTCTTGAAAATTTTCGTGTCCCATCCTTGGAAGAAACTAAACTTAAATACCAAGTTTGGTACTTTACCGACTTTTCGTTTTTGAGCCGTGTTCATAGACACACGGACACACGAACACACGGAGACAGACAGACACACACACACACACACACACACACACACACACACACGGACCTTTTTGTAAAGATGTTTTTTTTTTTGATACAGGGGACCCTAAAACATATATTTCCGGTGAAATCTCGGTATCGAATTTTTGGGTGGAGTGCAAATACCTTCTCTATATACTACGTACATAGTTCGCATAGAGAAAGTAAAAATGAGTAAGAATTGAAAACTTCAAAACTTCTAACAAATAACAATCATCTATTTCGGAAATTGTTGATACTATCAAAAGTTATTTGAAATGAAGTGCCTGTTTTAAAGTGAGCTAGAATAGGATACGAACGAAGGGGCGTTCCGGGAGGGAGGGATGAGGTTAGGAGAAGTATCGGGAGACGCCACAACATTACAGGGTCGCTATAGTTACTTGATGCTCCCAAATACACGGACTGGAGGCTTCACTCTGCAACGTCCCCAAAAGGTAGTCCTTGTGCCAGGCAACCAGCCATCAATCCCTTCTCTACACGTACGTTCTCTCTTCGATACCGAGATTTCACCGGAAATAGACGCTTCATGATGCCCTGAGTAAAAAAAAAAACAACAATATATGTGTGTGTGCGTGTGTGTGTGTGCGGGTGGGTGGGCAGCATAGATCAAAAATGAAATGCCCGTTAAATACCAAACTTGGTATTTAAGTTCAGTATCTTCCAAGGATGCAACACGAAGATTTTCAAGAAAATCTCCCCATCCCCTTTCTTTACATGGAACAATTTTCGAAAATTGTGATTTTCTCAAAAATGACTATAACGAATTTCGAATAATAGAGTTATTTACATCAAAAATAAAATGTATATCTTGAATTTTCCAGGAATGGCCTTCGAAGACATCTTTATTCTGGATGACTTTTGCAGAATTTTCAATAACTGGTAAACCGTAAGAGATAGACAAAAACTTATTTAACAATGTAGAGCTCGTTAAAACACACAATTTATGTGGAGTTGACCGTTTAGGAGATATTCCTTGTTATTGTTTTCAGCTTTAAAATACTTATTTTTTTTTCTCATACAGGAATTTGTCCACTCCTATCCAAACAAACAAAGGAACTTCATTTACATAGCAGCCTGCTTTTGACTATTACCTTATCCTATGGTATTCCCTTATTTCCATCCTACTTACAGGGATGCAAGACATTTCTGCTAATTTTTTCTCGATTAGCATGAAGTAAATAGAAGCATAAGCTTTTTAACAATACTTTGCTGCAGAGATGTATGGAAAGTCATGTGAATGGAACATATCAGATTTTTAGATCACAATTAGCAAAAATTGTTTCTATGTAATGGGTAGTTTGGAGAATTAGTGTCGTCTGCCGTGGTCTACGTGTAACACATTGATCTCTGGTTTCCAAGGTAGCGGGTTCAAACCCGACGGAGAGCGGTGATATTTTACGGATGTAAACATCTTAAGCATGGCTTCGTTCGGAAGGGAAGTAAAGTCGTTGGTCCCGTGTCGTAGATTTACGGCACGTAAAAGAACCCCAGACTGATATACAGGCCTAGAGTAAAATTACGTGGTCTTTCATGTCCAATATAGAATGAAACTCTGAAACCCGCAGCAGTTAAAGAGCGTCCACAAATAAAACGCTATTTCAATTTGGAGAATGACTTCTTGAAAACCTTCGTGTCGCATCCTTGGAAGATGCGGAACTTAAACACTAAGTTTTCCTCTTTATCCACAAGGTAACACATATGTTAAGAAACCATTTCTATTAATGATTATCTGGAATACCATAAAATAATAAGCTTTGTAAGAACAGTTTGATGAAGAATAGGTAGAGAAAGTCATTTGAATGTAATACATCTGTATTTTTACTTTCTCTACACGTAGTGTATAGAGAAGATATTGTAATGCATCCGAAAAGTTCAATACCGAGGTTTCACCGGAAATGCATGATTTGAGACCCCGTTAATAAAAAAAACATTTTTAGAAAAATGTCAGTGTATGTGCGTGTGTGTGTGTGTGTGTGTGCTTGTGGGCAGCATAGCTCAAAAACGAAAAGTCTTGAAATTTAAGTTCAGTATTATCCAAGGATGCGACACGAAGGTTTTCAAGAACATTCCCCAACTTTCCTTGACATGGAGACATTTTCGCAACTTTTAATTTTCCCAAAAATGGCTCCAACGATTTTGATTAAAATATTGTATATTAAACATGGTTACATGACAAATAAATTGTATATCTTCACTTATATGGAAATAGCCTCCGAAGACATGTTTATTCTGCATGAAATTTGCGGAATTTTGCATAACTGGCAAACCACAAGAGTTAGTCAAAAACTTACTACACAAAAAATGTAGAGCTCATTAAAAGACACAATTTATGTTATACCTATACGTATTTTTCGGAGTGACCGTTTGTGAGATATTTCTTGTTATTGGTTTCAGCTTTAAAATACTTCTCATACGGGAATTTGTCAACCCCTGCCCATATAAACAAAGGAATTTCAATGACACAGCAGCCGGATTTTACAAGATTTGCCTATTAGTTTAGTCACGGTACTCCTTTATTTCGCTTCTAATTACAAGAGCTCTCTACTAATGTTTTCTAGATTAGCATTAAGTATATGGAAGAATAAATTTTAACAAGAATTTCTTGCAGAAGTATAGTGAAAGTGATGTGAATGGAACACATCAGCTTTTGTTATCTAGATCTTATGGGGAAGTTGCACGATATAGCTTATTGTTAGGATTTGCTGGATAGTTTGGCAGAAAAGGTAATTTCAAGCACTCTAAATGGTAAACTTGAACATTTTGAATGTATTTTACAGCATCCACTAAACAGTGAAGCGATCCTAAAAGCAGCTCAGTTCACATTTACATTAGTGATGGGATAAAAATAAAACAACAACCATTTTGAAATAGTTTCACCAATACAACAACTATTTGAAACAGCTTCACCACTAAAACTGTTTCATAAAAGCTTTTGAAAATTGCGTGCATTGTGTCATTTTTTCATGTATCGCTTCCCCGCAAAAATAACAGCGACGCCTGAGTAGCTGTTTCACTTATTGTAACAGTTACTACGCTGCGGTTGTTGTGTTTTACTAGCTAAATATTTTGTCATTACTTCCAAAGTTTACCGCAAGGCGCCCCTGTGTACCTTGCCTGATATGCACGAAACTGGGATGTACTTATCAAACTCATTCCCTCTCGCAACAATGCTTTGGCTCCGCAATTTCATGTCCTCTTCAGTGAGCGTTGCATTTGGCGCATTGTGATTTTATCGATTAATTGTATTTATCTCAATATTTGTTAGTACACAACATGTCTACAGCAATTTTGCAACTAATCAATTCCGCGAAACAGCTTAGGGAATTTCTGTTGCAGGAAACTGCTATTTCAAAACTGTTTGATGGTCAACAGAAACAGACTGAACTGTTTCGCAAAAAGAACAACTTTTCCCACCACTAATTTACATAGATTAGAATTTACACAACTGGTTTGCGAAACAGCAACAAGCCTCCGCAGAGAATTCGCGAATTACTTTGGAGATATGCGATTGTTGCTCTAGGAGGGGTTCGCTACATGCCCCACCCGCCCCGATCCAATCACCCAGCGTACCCGTCCACCCTCCGTGGGCGGTTCTCGAACTCTGGACAGGTTTAACGGGTTCTGGTTGGCTCGTTTATATCCCGTAGTGGACGAGAAATGATTGCCAGACGGCTTTCCGGAACAAATAGAGACCCTTACATCCTGATTCGATCCTTACTCCATATGGGGCAGAGTGCTTTTAATACCTCCTCGAGTCCTGAGCACACCTAACTGTGAAAAACCGCCCAAATAGATATTTTAATGTTATTTATCAACACAAAACTATATTTTAGTATAAGTGGCTTGTATAGTTTTACGATATTTTAAATTATGTCACATTGGAATTTAAATATCTGCCTGTAATCCTAGATACCAACAATGTTGTAGTATAAACATTTACGTTTTGTCTACCATTCAACAAAAGCCTCTGGAATCTCCAAATACTAAATTAGCTGCATAGAACAGAAAAAGACGAACGACGGCCTGTATATTATACGAGTACATTAACGAGACAATGTAGTCAGAACAACGGAAATTACACCTTAAGTGAGTTGAATTACCACGGCTCTTAAAGTATTCAATTGTTTTTCCAGAACTTTGTATGAACCATTATATAGATCATGGCAATTTTTTCAAGTGGTTGTTTGCATTAATAGCTAATGTGCTTGAGTATATAAAAACTATATCATTCAGTAGAATAATAATAAAACCTAGTCTTAAAACATGTGAATACATGTACCTTTTTCTCTGATACTATTCCCAATTCATAATCACACTTTTGCATACTTGTTCTTTGTATAATTAATAAAAAAATTGTTTGCAACTTCAAAAAAGTAAAACTGTGGAAAATTTGCAATGTTACTTTCTTAACACGAATCATATACACCGTAGCATCACGATTGTGGTTCAGAAATTTCAACTATGTGTTGTATATATGTGCTGAAAATTTCAGCTTTCCAGCTCTCTGAGAAAAATGTACAGTCATGGAAAAATTGATTGAGCGCACTCTGAGAGCAGAATATTTCAGTCCCACTTCGTATCGCAGCGAGGTTTACACTGGTCGCTATTTCCGATATGCGGCTAGACTTCCCTAACAGTGTCTGCGACAAACATTATCGCCTGTCGAACACATTAACAGGCTGTGTCTTGTACCGTGTCTCGCTTTTGTATTGGTTCCTGATAAAGAATTCGGCAACAAGCGCCATGCTACCCATTCTTCGATAGCCAATTAGTAAACAAACCCAAAAGTGTTTCTATCTGATGCTATGCTCATTGGTAGTTATATATATAACATTTCTCTCCCTCGTTTATGTTATTTCTTCTATCATATTTTCTATTTCACATTCTTAATTTATAACTACTAATACAGAGTTTCCGCTATATCAGTTATAATTTGAGTATTAGATAATATGCAGATATATTATGTATAATAGCCAAATTTTACAACTACTGGTGATATGCTTGATTCCTTTGCCGTTATTTGAATTGTTTTTTATTAAACAGTACCGGAGTCTGATCAGCACTCCGGCGCTGTATCCCCGTTTACATCCCCCCCTAAGTTTACTGTATGATTACTGGTTTTACTGGTCCTTTACACAAACATATAACACCCATGCCCAAGGCGGGACTCGAACCCACGATCCCCTGCCCACGAATCACCAAAGCGAGACGCCTTAGCGAACGTGGCCATGGGGACCGGCGTGTTCGTCAAATGTTTGTGCTTGGTTCCATTATTCACCGAAAGACACATTCATTCATACTTTAGCAATGGTAGAGGTTATTGTTAAACGTTCTGCTGTTCTCATCCTGGTTTCTCAGGGTTATACGGCCACCAGAGCGGGTAGTATTTGTTGACGTTCCACAGTCCACTGCGAGGAGGTGGGCAAAGATATATCGTGAAGAGGGACAGGTTGCTGCAAGGAAGAGCACTGGTCGCTCGCATGTATCTGCCGACAATGGCAGAGATCGAAAGAGATACTTTTCTGACGGCCGTTGAATGCAAGTCCTTATCTTTATTCCCGGGTGGTGCACGGACGGTTAGCAACCGCTGTAAAGATGCCAGAATTCGACGTCAACTTGCAGAAGTGCTAACTGAAGCCCACAAAATTGACACGCTGGCATTTTCTGTACAGTACGAGAACTTCGTTTGGAGCGAAGAAGTTTTCTCCGACGAAGCTACGATCTGTACTGCAGGTGCCAATTCGACTGTGTTTGTTCACAGGCCTAGTGGTACGCCATATGATATTTGGCCACTCGTGCAAGGAGTGCTCGAACGAGCGTTACTGCTTGGGCAAGGATATGCTGGAAGGTGTTCATGGAAAGCTGAATAGGGGAAACCTATACTGAAATTCCAGAACATGTTCTGCTTCCATCTGCCCAAGAGCGTTGTCCTGAAGGTATTATTAAATCCCAACAGAATAATCATTCTGTCGACAAGTAGACCAAAGTTCAAAAGTGGTTTTCGGAGCACACGAATGTCTTAGAGCAGATCCCGTGTCCTACAAAGTCAACACATATCAGCCAAATTGAACATGTTAGGGCGAAAGTAAAGCAGAGGCTTTCTCGAGCTCCCAGATTGAATAATGCTACACAACTCTGGTGTGCCATGAGACACTTGTGATTCACTAGCAGAAGACATTCAAACGCTAGTGGAATCCAAGCCCCAAAAATTGAGGGCAGTGATAGCAGCAAATAATGGGAACCACACACAGTATTAGTTTGTTTTCTCTTTTTTTAATAGCCTTTTCTTGCATTTAAAAGCAACCGGAGATCATGTTGCAGTGCTTTTCTTTGTTTCCTAGAACAACAAATAAAAGATTTCACAGAGTGAATGATTTGCATAACCTAATCTAATAACATAACGTAATAATAATAATAATAATAATAATAATAATAATGCTGATGCGTCTTACTGGTCTCGAACATACGCTAGGGAGCACACTGAGTTTCAAATGGAGCAGGTTACGACTGAGCCATTTCTACCGGAGAACACTATTTTCCCTGTTTATAAAGAACTGTAAGGGACAGCTCAACTATTAGAGTTTGGCTTAGTTTTTAATGTTTCTGTGCATGATGGCGAAAACAGTTATTTTGATTGTTTCCTGCTTGCTATTTTGTTATAAAGCAATAAACTACGTCTTACCTCGCTGTATAAAAGCATGTTTTGTAGAATAGTGCACGTGCACGTGTAAACCCAGCTTGAGTAACTTCGTGTGCTTCCTTGAGGCCGAAAGTTACAGCGCTCAATCATTTTTTCCATGACTGTGCATAATTATCCAAAAATGCTGTTTTGAGAAATCTGAATCTAAAGATAACACTGATCTAAAAAGGGGCATTGCGTAACAGCTTTAAAGAAATGCAGACTAGTATTTAAATTGATTAAAATACTCTTAATCCCCCAAAAGTATGCATTTTCTGAAACTAGAAATAATAGAGGTTTTTATTAGTGTCTAAAACGAAAACAAGTCATTTTTTAACATTTTAGAGTACCTTGTCCCCTTAAATACTTTTTTTTTTAAAACAGCATAAAGTCAGAAAATGTATTATTTTAGGACAAGCAGAGTCAGATTGAAATTTGGCAACTGAAGACTGAGCACCTCAAAACTCTTCTTATTTGGATTTAAAATGTTCCTGCTCATAAGATAAAATCCCTCTCCATGAGCGCACAAGCGCAAGGTGGAGTAACATAAATGAAACAAAACATTTCGCGCTACATTAAAATAGATAAATGCAAAATAAAAACTTGTGATTGACGATGAAGCGAATCATTCTCAAGGTGCCAGAGTGGACTATACGATTAAAATGTTTGGATGTTTAGGTCGCCAGTAATGTTCTCAAACCCTCGCCTTCGTCTTAGGAAGTGCCCTACTTACCTAAGTATAAATTTGGGCTTTTATCCGACTTTTCAATTTCCAATTACATTACTCATAGAAGGACCTTCCTATTTGCGAAAAACTTGGATGAAATGCAGTACATATCTTACAAGGCATGTAACAGGCAGCAATACGCTCTTTGGAATCTGGGATATATACCTATATAGTCGTCCATGGTGGCGTGCTTCTCAGAAATCGAAACTCTTTCGACTCAAATTTATATTTAAGAAAATTAGAAAGTTCTGAGCCATTCACCAGCGTCCTAGCCAATTATGCAGTCTGTCGGCTTCTTTATTCCCAAGTAAGTTCCACGGGCCGTGAGGAAAGCCACCACCCCCCAAACTTCAATGTTCTGAGAACCTCGCCAACTAGCCTTGAACTGAACAAAATATCAGTTTCAAATATGTGCTATGTTCCTTGTGCCTAAGCTTTTGAGAAAGAAGGAAAGAATGAAAGATGGATGGATGGATGGATGGATGGATGGATGGACGGATGGATGGATGGACGGATGGATGGATGGACGGATGGATGGACGGAAGCACGGATAGATAGAGATGCAAACTGAGATAGATAGATAGATAGATAGATAGATAGATAGATAGATAGATAGATAGATAGATAGATAGATAGATAGATAGATAGATAGATGGATGGATGGATGGATGGATGGATGGATGGATGGATGGATGGATGGGTGGGTGGATGGATGGATGGATGGATGGATGGATGGATAGATACGTGGGTAGGTAGGGAGGGAGGTAGGTGGGTAGGTGGGTGGTGCATAAGTTGGTGGGTGGGTAGGCAGATAGGTAGATTGGTAGATGGATGGATGGATGGACAGTTATACACAAGAAAAAATAATGAAAACAAAAGCTGTCACTAATGCCTGTACTAAAGTGGTGACAACTTTTGTGTATCAATTTCTGAACCTATATTTTATATTTCGTATTTTGTAATTTCTTTTTTTATATTTAACATCCTTTATCCTTGGTCATAATATTGGACGATAAGTTGTCGAAATGGGTCAAATAATGCTCAAGAGTTCGAGCCCATAGAGGTTAGGCTTAGCCTACATTCCTCTTCTCAAGTTGAGGGAAAAAACCGGAAAAAGCTGATCTAGGTATCTCGCCCTAACAAGGTTCGACCTCGGGACCTTTTGAATGTGAAATCACACCATAAGGCGGGCCCTTCTAATGATGTTACTGCGACATGTGTTTTAATATTCTTGAACCGTTCCGTAATATTGTGAATGAATAACAGGAGTGCAAATAACCTGAAGATCTAATGGGCTAAAGGCATCTTATGAGATTACTAGGACTAAGGGAAAAGCTGCGGAAGAAAATGTTAAACACAGCCTGACACAGCAAGGTTCCGACCTGAGCGTTAGAGAACTCCGAGTACCCGTATACATGAGTAAAGCCACTATCAATAAAATTATTACCGATGTGAATGTCGGGCCTTACTGCTTTTTTCGTAGCAATATTGTTATGTTTTTCAAATGGGAAGAGTGCCACGCTGCAGCGAATGAGATGCGTTATCGTGATCTGTGTTGCCAGGTCGCTATCTTTTCGAATTTCCCTCTCACTCGCACACTGAGCATGCAAATCTACCTGTCGACATATTTACTCATGTTATTTATGAAAACCATTTGAGCTAAAAATCTGCGGTTTTTACGGTTCTGCTACGACCATTACTTCCTATCCTCCTCATGGATTATTTTTTGCAAAATTTTAATATTTTGTCCTAGCGCAAGTAGTATTTATGAGAGACGGAATCACTTAGCGCGTTACTCCCCAGTTAAGCGGTAATGCTATATGTCAACACAGCAGCACTCCGATTGACTGCCGGCCTGGTGGCGCTCAATGACAAACCTCATCCCATTTGTAAGTCACTGTAAGTAAATAGTAGTTCTCATTGACTGTGTTTCATCAATGCACTATTTTCTGAAACCAAATGATGTCCCCTCCACCACCGACATCGCTGCCACATCATCACCGACACAAACCACACCCACAGACACTAACACCACCATCATCAGCAACACCTTCACCATGCAGGTCATCATTATCACCAGCTAACAAAACGGACGCCAAAACCACAGCTGCTGTAGAGATTATCATCTAAGATCGCCGACTTGAGATCCCCGCCGAAACCACAAACAAAACTGCCAGAACCACCACCACCCAGCCACGGAATAGAGAGTATACAGAGAGGAAACTCGACTCTAATCCGCGCGCATTCGCGAATTCTGCAATATTGGGACCGAGTAAACATGTGTTTTTGAAGTTAAACACTTCATAATATACATTTTGTGAATGTTATTAATGAATGAATAAGTGTATTTATTACCATAGCAATATCATACATAGAATTTCAACAGTCGCACGGGTCCACAGACCGTACGTGCTTTTGTAATACACATTACAAGCCATATTAAAACAACAACCACAACAAAGAATTAAAAGAGTAAACACGAAAATAAAAGGACAAAGGAAATACACAGTCAAAAGCAATATTAAACAACAATAAAAATTAAGAGTGTGAATGTTATTAACTGTGCTTATATTCTGTTCAACAGTTATATTATACAATGTAAAAGTTAGCATATTTGTTGACTCTAACAATGGACAGTAAGAAGTAAGAGAAAAGGCGGTCAATGGTGCAATTACTTGCATCTTTGTAGAAGTAAGTAGAAGGGAAATATGAGAATGCACATACTAAAGCGATAGTCAAACCTTTTGAATGCCAGAAGCTGTGTGAAACAATTGAAAATCGGTTCTCTTTGCTCAAACTGTCCGTTTGAGAAAAGTACCATAAACCAACAACTCGGAACATCTCTAAAACGGTCAACTCTACACAGTACATAAATTGTGAGTTTTAATGAGATATCTGAGATTGAGTCCCAAGTTACTGTAGAAATGCAGAACGGTAAATCAACTTCATTCACAACTCAGTGAACGCTGCAAGTTACACGAGCAGCAATACTCTTTCCCCCATTATCTTGCATGTTTTATCATAAACACAATAACCTGTAGTGTTACATTCATTCGTCTACAGGAAATACTGCCAAGCTCTCAAAACAACTACGCAGTCCAGCAACTCTTTTTGGAGTCACGTGACAATAATTTGAAATCTCGACTCCTTTCGTTCCTCATCTAGAAAAAGTTAAACGTAAAATATTTCAATAATGCAGAACTGAAAAAATTAACAGTAACGAAAAAGTCTCAAAGTATTAGACATACTTCGACACGACCAAATATCGAGGTATCAACGACATATCGATAAATAGAACATTTATAGTGTGATAATGTAACAGTAATAAAATGGAGTAAAGGTAGGTAAACAAATATTGAAAAACAATAAGTAATCAATGTCCAAGTTGTCTAAACTGCTGTGAAACGCGAACACTTAAGAGTAAGAATATTTGATTGCAAACAAAAGAGGTGCTCTTAAGAATCCTGCTGGGTTCTCTAGAAGGGATTATAATGAGGATATTCGACAGCAACCTTCCCGTAGTTCTCTGTAATTTATGCAGTTCATTAAGCTGTAGTTGTATCTCATGTATGTCTTCGGTGCCCTCTTTACAGCTCATTTACGTGTTTTTGTATATGAAGGTCTCAAACTCGGAGAAAAAATAAACTGTTTGTCCCAAAGGAAATCCTGTAAAATATGCCCTTCTGCGCGACATCAACTAACTTTCTAGCTAATTATTAAATGTTTACTCTGCAGAGTACTTTGCCATCCCCCTTTCAATCTAATAAGAATAAAAACAACCTATACCGGTTCAGAGTAAAAGTACAAAAAAAAAAAAAAAAAAAAAAAATAATAATAATAATCCATATAGGGGATATATAGAAAAACTCCGTCAACGCATTGTGCGGATGCCTGCCCAAACGAAACTAGAGATTTACTTGGTCAACGATGCCCTCTGTAACCGGCTCCTGCAGTGGAACGGATCCTCGAGCATGGAACTATTAAAAACTTCCGCGCGACATCTGTTGCCTGTCTAAATACGGCCTGTAGCCTGTGTTCTTCTAATTCAACCCTTCTTTCTGAAGAGCGGCAGCCAAAACAGATATAGTAGTTCGTACGTGAGGTATTTTCTTCCGTTGTATAACCTATGCTAAAATTAACATCCCAACAACAGGATAATGTAATTTGATAACTTAAAATAGCAAAGCTTATTAGGATTAGGATATTGTAGCGGAGGGGGAACTGCGATATCGTCATGGATTTATTGCGGCTATATCCCTCAGGAGGCACAGATGAAGCGAAGGAACTGTGGGAGACGATCAGGCCACAGAGACGCGCAGAGGTACCTGAATTTCCACGATTGAACACCCAAGAAACCGTAGGGAAAGCCGCGAGTCTGAGTCTGAAAGAGTCTCTCTGTCGTTACACCGATGCCGTAACACCTATAGCATGAAAGAGAAATGAACGAATGTGGAAAATACCCCTACATTTGCTTTGTCAAGCAGGGAAAAAGCCGAGGTGAGAGTGGGCGGGCGCCGAGACTTGCCGTATGCAGAACCATCTCGCTCTGCACACCGTGCATTACTTGTTTATCGGTTGGGAAAGTTTATATTTCAGCTCCTTCATTTTAATGGAAATCAGAGACCTTGGAATTATATTACCTAGACTCGCCGCTGGCGCTGGTGTGCTGTCACTAATTGTAACTTCTCGCGCATAGGTAGGTGGAGGGCAGATCCTGCTTTTTGCATATGTTCAATTACGCTTAAAAGGCTTTAAAAGTTACGCGGTTTAGGAGTATTAGAGTTTAATAATTAACATGGTGCACTTCTATGCTGCATAACTGTATCAACCACTGGAAAAATAATTCCAAGACCACTTTCCACTTGTGTTCTAAATTCATTCCGATTTATTCTCGTGGGTTTCCTCGGTCACTAAGCGAATGATAATTTATTTTAGGTTCCCAATATATAAACTAAAATTATTGAGTAAGTCGTCAGCTGCTCTGAGAGGTAACAAAGTTGTGCCATCGAAATATCACAGACCATACTCAGTACATTTTGCGAAATTTGTTACCCTGAGAATAAAGACAAGAAGCTGCTAAATGCTGACACAGTTCCTTCAATATTTAGCCTCTCTTCTCATCTGACAAAACTAATGGGAGCGTTAATTTCATTCTTATAGCTATTTTGTATAATTCATTAACATTAAAAGGCAGTGCTAAAATATTAGATTCAATATTATAATTTGTCTTAAGTTAATAAAATTATCCGAAATCCCGATTAAGTTAATTTTTCAAATCTGTAATTTCAGACTGAAACACCCCACGGGGCGCAAAAAGAAAATTTGCAAAAGTGTTAGAACATAAAAAATATTAAGTAATAATCCATTTTTAATTTAAATTATTTCAGGAAGTACAGATCATACTTTTCTGTGGTGCACATATTAATACACGTATCTTATCTATCTAACTCATACATACAACAAAATACTGATAGAAAATGTTTATATATCGTCTTTAATTTAGTTTACTGAAGAGGAGTAATTTCCCGTTTACTTTATTTTTATACTGTACATGCCATCTCTGAAAATCTAGTATCGCATATGTTTGTTTTTTTTTTCTGCTAAACAATTTTATTTATTTGTTTGTTTTTATTTATTTACATACCGCCTTAGGTAGTATCGTCGTATTACCTACGACTTTGACCTTCTATAACGACTACTTAAATTGCTGAGGTGTACATTAAAACTGTACTTCTCGATTAACTTAACACACATTCAGTATCGCATTCATATTTCCAGGCTCTTGAGGGTGGGGAATAAGAATAGCTTCATTAGTCTAGAATCGAACCCAGCATATTTTTCATTTTAATTCAGCAGTTTCACCACTTTACCACACAGAAACTCTTAACAAGCCTTCTTTATACTTCTTATTGACGACTTTGTGCATTAAAGTCAAAATCAGAAAGTATACATGGAATCACTGAGAAGAAATTGCGAAAACGTAGTTAAAGCTGAATTATGCTCTCTGTGATGCTTACATCCTGTTTGTAAAACACTTTAAATGCAGGTATGCGATACTCAAGTGCAATGATAATATTTACTTCTGTTTTGTTCAGTTGTAGGATGAAATTCCGTCTAGTCAATGAAGTGATTTTCCAACAGGACATTCAAGGTCTAATACCTGTGCATAGAGGCTGATGATCATAAAGAACGTGTTGTCGCAATTAGTTCCTACTCAGGTATCCTTATGACGTAATTATTGCTGCTTTAAATGTCACTGTTTTCCCTTTACAACTAATGTGTTGCGCGCGACCTTGGGAGTCTCTTGCCCTCCAGTCCAGTTCTTCATTTTACAACAGTTTAACTGGTCTGTGCATGTAGGGGATTGATCGAGATAAACATTTTAAGAAACACCTACATTACACATTATGGATAAAAAATCTGATGTGTTCCATTCACATGATTCTCTAGCTGCTGTATATACAAATTATTCCTACAAAATATATTCTTTTATCTATATCATGCAAATCGAAATAAACATGGGAAGAATTGGGCTTATTGCTTGCTTCCTTGTACGTAGAAGAGAAATAAGGGAAAACATTAGGCTAAAGCGATAGTCAAATATTTTAAAAGCGGATCGCTATGTGAAACAATTGCGGTTCAGTTCGCTTTGCATGGTGATTTCCCGTTTGAAAACAAGTTGAGCAGTTTAAAATTAAAACCAATAACAAGGGATATCTCGAAAACGGTCAACTCTAAAAGAAAAACGTGAATGAAATAAACTATGTGTTTTAATGAGATCTACATTATTTTTGTGGTAATTTTTGTCTATCTCTTACTGTTTAACATTTATACAACATTCTGAAAAATTAATATAGAATAAAGAGGTCTTCAGTAGATATTCGCAGAAAGTTTCAAGACATATATATTTTATTTGTGATATTTTTAATATGCGGTATTTTAATCATAATCTTTAGAGCCATTTTTGAAGAAAAAAAAAACAAACAAACAAACTTGTTTTCAGTTTTGAGCTATGCTGTATACAGACACACAGCCGGATCTTTTCTAAAAATCCTTTTTTGAGACTCAGGGGACATCAAAACATGTGAAATCTCGACAGCGAATGTTGGGTGGTACATAACGTTCTCTAGCTGCGAACTATTGCGACAACAGATGAATAACAGCTGGACGCTAAATGCCGGCGATAAAGCTACTTTCTCAATGAAATGCGTAAGCGGAAGAGTTTATTTAAGCATACCCATCTGTGAAACACCTAAAATCTACAATTTTGCTTGCATTGCAGTATTAAGAGTACTTTAAATACTAATACTCAGACTTTTGTTCAAAATAGTTCCTGTGATATTAACATATTCATAGTGTTTTATTGTCATTTAATTAAATCATTTCACACGATGCAATTACAGTTAGAGAAATATAACACTTTGCAGTTATGCTGATAAATACAGTATTAGTAAATTGATGAGATGACATTTTTAGCTGACTATTGGTTTAGGAGGGTCGTCTTCTTAGCGCGGTGGTAGCGCAGCTGCCTACCAAGCGGTAGACCTGGGTTCGATTCCCAGTACCGGCGTGGGGATTTTTTCCCCCGCTGGGAGACCTGGACCGTGGTGCACTCAGCCTCGTGAGGTCCCTGGGGGGCCAATTGAGGAGCTACTTGATGGAGAAGTAGCGGCTCCAGGTCGTGAAGACCGCATTAACCGGCCGGGAGGGGCTCGAGGCGCTGACCACGTCTCACCCTCCAATACTGCACCCCATCCATGACGTCTGTAGTGGACCGAGAAGGGGGACGCAGCGGCCGGGCGGTAGGCCAAGGTTCTCCGTGAGCCGTCATGCCATGGAGTTATTGGTTTAGGAGAAAGAAATATTTAATTGTCATGTTATTAATGTTTTTTATTTTTGCTATTGAAATATGAAGCTTATTATTTAATTACACAAGCACTTTTCAACTTGAAATAGACACAATGTTATTGGTCAAAACTTAATTTCGGATTTTTACCAATTTTTCACCCATTTCAGTCATCAATTAAAATCGTCACGCGATACGGTTTAAATCGCCGCACCTACTGCCTATTTGATTAGGCAAAAAAAATTACTTTCTCTATACGTACTATGTGCTATATACATAGTGAATAGAGAAGGTACCCAAAAATTCGATACCGAGATTTCACCGGAAATACATGATTTGAGACCACCTAAATCCAAAAAAAAAATCTTTAGAAAAATGTCCGTATGTGTGTCTGTGTGTCGTGGGCAGCATAGCTCAAAAACGAAAAGACCGTATTTAAGTTCCATATCTTCCAAGGATGCGACACGAAGATTTTCAAGAAAATCCCCCTACCCCTAACTACCCTTCACATGGAAAAAATTTCGAAAATTTTGATTTTCTAAAAAATGGCTCTGACGTTTTTGATTAAAATATCATACATTAAAGATATATGCTTCACAAATGATATCTCTATATTGAATTTTCTGGGAATAGCCTCTGAAGACTACTTTATTCTGGATGCATTTTACGGAATTTTGTGTAACTGGTAAACAGTAAGAGATAGACAAAAACTTACCACACAAAAAATGTAGGGCACATTAGAACACACAATTTATGTTATATACATTTTTCTCGTGGAGTTGATCGTTTTTTAGACACTCTTTGTTCTTTTGTTTTAGCTTTGAAACTTAAACTTTTCTCATACAGGAATTTAACAATTGCTGTCCATACAAACAAAGGAACTTCAGTTACATAGCAACCATCTTTTGCTATCACTTTAACCTATGTTACTCCCTTATTTCGCTTCAACTTACAGGGAAGCAAGTAATAAGACTATTTCTGCTAATTTTTTCTCACTTAGCATGCAGTAAATAGAAGCATAAACTTTTTAACAACAATTTGTTGCAGAGATATGGAGAGTCATGTGAATGGATTACATCAGATTTTTTTTTTTTAATTTTTTGCACTTTTTGGTCAATTTTTACACATGAGTATCCTTAATGTAATTCACATAGAAACACGCAAGTCGCAACGCAATGCAACGCTAGAGTTTGCATACTCCAAACTTTATCCTTGCGTTGCATGCAAAGAGGAGGAATTCTGCTTCTTTTCTCTATGTATTGCTTATGAATTCAATAACAAACGATCACACTGCGAGACGTTACAGGGCCTGCTGTACATGCATGCTCTTCTATTTGCCCGTGCAGTGCCACGCCATCTCTAATTTCCCGCAAGAAGTTATGACAGTCTCCTTGCGAATCCTTCTTTGATTTAATGGATGTAACTATCATCTGTGTATAGATTTATTGGTTCTCATAAATCGAAGACGCAGAGAGATAATTCTTAGCTTTATCACTTTCTGAAGTCTCTATGCTTGTACTATTTTCATTAATTTTGAAATAGCAAATATTGTGACTTCACTACCGCGAGCGTCAATTGTTAGTATGTAATTTTGTAAAAGATTGAGTGAATTTTTTTATGTGGTATTGTTGGTTATGTTATTCAGTTTGTAACTTGCCGAGCGCTTGGAAGATTTTTCGCGTGTAACTTACAGATCTTCTTGCTCGCGCTTACGATTGCATTGAGAATGGTGTCTCGTTGCGTCTGCGCTTACATCTCGTTGTGAATGTAGCATCATTCCATGCAATTGCGAAAAAACATGATAATCGAATGACTTTAAACGAATGACGAAACATTGAACAATTCTAACCATTAATAACAAATATCTTGGTAATGGCTTATGGCAAAAACAAAACCAAACTTGGATGAAATAAATTATATATATGTATGTTTGTGTAGTACGGTTTTCTACTTCCCTTAACATTTATACCTATGATTCAATATTATACAATTCCTTCCGTAAGATTATGACTACACAGGTTATTTCCAGAAAGTTCAAGATGAACATGTTATTTCGTATACAATATAGTTACAGCACTTTTTGAGAAAATCGTGTTCTGAAAAAAACTTCTCTGTAAATGGCAGTTTGGAGTGAAGGGATTTTCTTAAAAACGTTTATGTCCCATCTTTGGAAAATATTGAACTTAAATACTATGTTTGACATTTAAGCTACTTTTTACTGTTCTCAGACTTGCGCGCGCGTGCGCACACATCGTCTTCAGTGATATAGCAGTAAAAGCGGGCGTTAATCTGATGTGTTCCATTCACATGAGATTCTCTACATCACTGTAACACATTATTGTTAAAAAAACATATGCATCTATCTACAGAATCAATACAAAAATTATCTTATTTGCTTCAATTAAGTAGAAGGAAAATAATGGGATACACCAGGTAAAAGTGATACTCAAATCTTTTAAAAGTTGGTTGAGATTCGGTTGAATCCGTTTATAACTTTCCGTATGAGAAAAATTTAAGTATTTTAAATCTGAAACAAATAATTTGAAATATCTCAGAAATGGTCAATTAAAAAAACCAACCAAAAACCAACAAACAAAAACACGTATATGGCATATATTGTGTGTTTTAACGAGATCTATGGAACTTTTTCTAAAAATCTGATGTGTTACACTCACGTGACTTTCCCTAGCTGCTCTGCAAACAAACATCTTACAAAAGATTATTCTTCTTTCCACACAATGCTATTCGAGACAAACATTAGCAGAATGTTCTTATTACTTTGTTCCTTATAAGTAGAAGGGAACTAAAGGAACGCGCTATGCTGAAGTGATAGTCAAATGTTTTAAGCTATCGTTATGTGATTGTCATTGCAAATCGCTTCTTTGCTTGACTAGGAGTAGAACAAAAGAAAAACGGACTCTTCCTGTCTGAGAAAAGTATAAGTACTTAACAATGGAAACCATAACAAGGAATGTCTTGGAAACGGTTACCTCCACAACAAAACGTAAAGCACTTACACTGTGTGTTTTGACGAGATCTACATTTTTTGTGTAGTACTTTTTGTCTACAGTTTAGCAGTTATGCAAAATTCAGCAAACTTCATCCAGAATAAAGAGGTCTTCAGAGGCTATTCCCAGAAAATTTAGGATATACATTTTATTTGGGATGTAAAAAAGTTTTTTCCATGTAAAGGGTTGTTGTGGCTCTTTAATATCTTCGTGTCGCATCCTTTTTTTTTTCTTTTCTTTTCTTTTTGGGAGTCTAGGATGTGCAGGGAATGAAGCTAGGAGGATATAGGAGGGAAAGTGTGTGGGGATAAGGGAGTTCCGCAAAAGCACCTACGTAAGTGGCGGTGATGCTATTGCTGCTACCGGAAGGGCTGCAGCAATTAAAAAGGTGGGTTAACTAGGTTATAAACATGACCCGAGGCCCCTGATTATAGCACTAGTTTAGTGACCGAATTGGATAGGGAGAGTTTGAGGCTTTGGATGGAGTTGGCGGTGATGAGTTTCTTTAATCATCTTTAAAAACTAAATAAAAATCTGTGTATTTCGGGGCGTCAGCGTCTGTAATGATGCACGCTGTCTTGTGCATTATGGTGGCTTCTGGTATTTGCTGATGGCTGCTGTTCTCGGGTGTGTGTGTACTGCTGTGCATTACTGGTACAGAGGTTCTGAAGCATCTGCCTCTGGCTGTTGGCGATGAGCTCGGCGACGTTGTTCACTACCAGCTCCTGGTTGTCAAGGACGGCTGAGTAGCACTTTTTGATTTCGGCGTGTTGTCGCTGAGCTTGGTGGTGAGCAGCTCTTCAGATCAGTCACGCGTGTAGCCAGGTTCAGCAGTTCCGCATGTAGGTCCGTGATTGCCTCCACGATCCTGGTGTGGGCGTCGTAGGTTTCCTGGAGGAGGGTGTAAATTACGTTGAGTTCCAGGAGGAGCTCAGACGTGTCCTGCAGTGGCTGCTCGGGATGTTGAGGCTGTGCGTCTGTCTGCGTTGCCTGGGAGGGCAGCTCAGGTGTCGATGTCCGGGCTGGTAGAGGTGGGCGTTGATGCCTGATCTTCGGATATTCGGGGCACTGAGCTTGCCCGGTATAATGTCCTGTGCCTCCACAAGAGGCACAGAACCGGCGGCGTCTGCGAAGGTCATGCTCAGTGCACTCCGCGGTGATGGAATCGGCGCCACAATAATGGCATCTCGGTGGTGCAGAGCAGGTCTCCAGGCTGTGTCGGCAGGGCCTGTGGCGTTCCATTCGGCTGACCTCGACGGACAGGCGTCGCCCTAATAAGGGCAAGCCCGTCGTCAAGGCAGCTTCCAGGTCCGCCGGGTCCGTTAGCTGTAGACGTACCAGCGGTGTGAGGTCCCGGTCGCTCCTGACGCGTGTGGCCCTCACACAGGAAGGCCACTGGAATCTAGCTGCGATGATGACGTGCCGGGAGAGGTCCCGAGGGACCCCCCGCACCACGACACTGAACCGGGGCGGCGGCGTAGAGCTCGGCGGTATTGGCGATTGCGGCTGCACCCGCGGAGTGGTAGCACCGCTCAATGCCAGTGAGGCATCAGCGGCTGGCTGCGCTGGTGATGTAGGTAAGATACCAAGTTTCGTGTTTAATGGTCTTTTCGTTTTTGGGCTATGCTATCCACAGACACACACGGGCATTTTTCTAAAAATGTTTTTTTCGGAATCAGGGAATCCCAAAACACATATTTCCGGTGAAATATCGAATCAACTTTTTGGGTGGAGCACAATACCTTGGTACATTGTATATGCGGGGCTAGAGAAAATAAAAATAACACAACGGTATCGTGAAGAAAATGTTTCATGTATTTCCAAATTGATGAATCCTATTTAATAGTAAAAGATTTATGACCAGGTCGGATGGTCAACAAGGTGACTTCTCAACCTGGAGGTTCCGGATTCGATTTCTGGGATGGAGAATTTTTCTCAAACTGTAATCATTCCCTATTCCCCACAGAAACTAGAAACAAGTAAGTGAGAGTGAATGCAAGTATGTTTGAAGAGAGAAATAATAAAAATCGACACTAATAATAGCCAACAGTCAGGACCGTATTTACGGCAGGGCAAATCGGGCAACTGCCCAGGGCGTCACAATTTAGGGGGTGGCAAAATTACTGGAAAGCTGCAAAAAAAAAACAAAAACAAAACAAAACAACACAAAACATAGACATGAAACGTCGAGTTCATTTAAATTTGCCGCTCGCAGAGGAATATTAATTGACGCATGTTGGCTATGCTGATTAGTTTGCACGCTATGCGCACGTAGCGGAGACAAAGCGAAACGCATTCCAATAGTGAGAATCGATTAACACACGCAAAAAATTGTAAGATAAAGAAGTGTGTGTTGTTATTCATTAACGTTAATTTTCTATATATTATTAGCTGCGGTAATGAACAGTAATTATTATTATTATTATTGTAATTATATTGAATTCTTTTATATTTAATGTGCCGACATTCCGGCATAATGAAGTAGTAGGCTATGTTTGAATATTTTAAGTTTTTCAACTGTTTATCATATTTCTTTCGTTTTCTCAGTTTCAGTGTCGATTGTCACTGAATAAAATGACAGAAAGAAAAAGACATAGTGGGGCTCAGTATCGTTCATTGGTGAAAGATAAAAGAAAGAGAGAAGAAGATGCATTGAGAAAAGTTCCACGCCTTGATGTGTTTATAAATTCGAACCCAAGGAGTTTATGTCAAGAAGAAACGCCCTCGCCAAGTGAAGCTGTTGAAGACTATGGGGAAACAAGTATCCCAAATAAATATAAAGATAAAAAACCAACTTTTATCAAACGAAAGTGAAGGTGGAACTTCCATCATTGCTGACGAACCCTTTACAATTAGTGCTGATCCTTTTCTTTGGAAAAAAACTGATAAACCACGGGACTATATTGCAATGAACGGGGTAAAACAAAATAAAGAAGGTGACTTTTCTAAGTCGAAACATCAGTTACATTATACAGATGGTGCCACAAGACGTTGTACTAGTGTATTTTTTCAGAGAAAGCTGGCGAACAATGAAATTATTAACAGAGATTATTTAGTATATTCTGAAAATCAGGGAAAATTATTTTGTGCACCATGTACTCTTTTTGGAGGAACATCAGACTTGGCAGGACCTCGTGGTTTCTCAAACTAGAAACATCCAGAGCTAATTGCAACTCATGAAAACCGTTCAAGGCACCGAGACTGTGTTGTTAGTTTAAAAAACAGGAGTTCCATTTTGCCAAGGATAGATGGAAAATTATTCTCACAACTTGAAAATGAAGTTCAGTACTGGAGTAATGTCTTTCAAAGGGTTGTTGCTGTTGTGAAGAAACTTTCCTCTCGAGGACTGCCTTTCCGTGGCAATGATGAAATTCTTGGAAGTGTTCATAACGGTAACTTTTTAATGTGCATGGAACTTATTGCTGAATTAGATCCATTTCTTGCTAGCCACATGCCACTATATAAGAATTCTGGAAGAGGAAAAACTTCATATCTGTCTTTTGCTATGTCTATCTATTATTTGCTATGAGCAAATAATCAAAATCATGGGGAAGAGATCTGTCGAAGAAATAGTGCACAAGTTACTGCGGCAAAATACTTCTATATAATTGCTGACTCCAGCCCTGATATTGCGTTATGTCAACAAAGAGGGGCTAGCTGAAGAGCGGTTTGTTGAATTTGTGCCAAGTCCAGGGCATGGTGGCCAGGAGCTGTCAAATGCAGCGATAAACTGTCTTGAGAGACATGGATTGGACATAGGTGACCGCAGAGGACAGAGCTGTGAGAATGCACCAAATATATCAGGTATTTATTCAGGCTTGCAAGCTAGAATCAGAGCTCTCTCTCTCTCTCCTTATGTTTTCTATATTCCTTGTTCAGCGCACACTCTGAATTTGGTGGGTTCAAATGCAACAAGATGTAACCAAGCAACTTATTTTTTGATATTTTGCAAGAAATGTTTAATTTGTTTAGTCTTTCTAGTCATCGATGGAATCACTTAAGAACATTTTTTAGTAAAGAGAACTTGAGTATCAAGTTCCTCTGCATAACCCGATGGTCTGCTAGAGAAGAAGCTTGAACAAAGATGGCGAGGCAATCGTTAGAGCACTGTTGTCAATAATAGGGAATGAAAGTGATAAGTCTTTGGTAAAATCTGAAGCTAAAGCAATGATGAAGAAGTTGTGTAGTCTTGAGACATATTTTATGACTGTAGTTTGGATTTCCATTCTTGAAAGTTTCAATGTTGTAAGTAAGCAGTTACAAACAGCACGCATGGTTGTAACCACTGTTTGTAATTTGTATAGTTCTTTGGATGGTTTCTTGGAAGAAATGAAAATGGAACATGAAGTTTTCAAGAATCTAGGACAGAAGAAATTTGAATCACTTTGTAACATTACTACAATTGATCAGGATAAGAAACGGATTAAGAAAAAGAAAAGATTTTTTGCTGAATCTGATTCACACTCTGATGATTCAGATGACTCACAGATATCTTTCCTTTTGGTTCTGGATAAGTTGATTGAAGAACTGAACAACAGAGTTTCTTCCTACAAGGAATTCAGTGAACCATTAATGTTTTTGACAAATCTGAAGATGTAAGCCACTTGAAATTCAGGAAGCATCATGCAGACTTCAGAAAGTCTAGAGTTCGGATCTTGAAGATTTAGCATTTGTACTTGAATGCTTACACTTCAAAAGCTGCACAGAAAAGAATGAAAATGCGTTGCACTCTCTTACACAGCTGTGCAAGATGTTAAAAGTAACTGTCTAGAGAGTGTTTACCCAAACTTAAACATAGCTCTACAAATATACTTGAGCACTCCTGCTTCCAACTGCTCAACTGAAAGATCATTTTCTGCTCTAAGACGCATAAATAATTATTTAAGAACATCAAAAGTGATAGATCGTCTTAGTTATCTTGGTGTTCTTGCAATTGAATCTGACTTAACAGTGAAAATGGACTATGACGAACTCATAAACCTGTTTGCAAATGACAGGGCAAGGAGGAAGCCTCTTGTTATTTAAACAATGTATGTTTGGACATCTAATATGGGGTGAAGCCTCTTTAGTGTAAGTTCTTTCCATTAAGATGTTTCTACTTAAATGTTAATAAACTCACTTATGGTGTTTGCCACTCATACTTAAGTATTCAAACTAGTGAAACCATTTTCTGTGTTGTGAAACTTTAAGTAATTAATGTTTCGCAAGTTGGGGGGCAGATTTTTTTTTTTTTTTTTTTTTTTTTTGCACAGGGGCCTCAGAGATCCTAAATTCGGTCCTGCCTACAGTCAACGAGCTGTTTTATACGTTAAAGTCGCACATATGCCTATAGAAGTTAGAGGGCTATACTTACAAATAAAAAATTAGAAAAAATCCGATGTGTTCCATTCACATGACTTTCTCTATTTCTGTGTAACAAATTATTGTTAATAGGCTTATTCTTCTATTTATTTCAAGCTAATCGAGAAAAGATTAGCAGAAATAGTCTTATTACTTGCTTCCATGTACGTAGAAGCGAAATATGGGAGTATCATAGGTTAAAGTTAAGTTAAAAGCTGGTTACTAGGTGACTGAAGTTCCTTTGTTTGTATGGACACGAATTGACAAATTCCTGTATGAGAAAAGTATAAGTTTTAAAAGCTGAAACCAAAAATAAGGAATATCTCAAAAACGATCAACTCCTCGAAAAAAATGTATATAACATAAATGGTGTGTTTTAATGTGCTCTACATTTTTTTTGTGGTAAATTTTTGTCCATTTCTTACGGTTTAGCAGCTATGCAAAATTCCTCCAGAATAAAGTAGTCTTCAGAGGCTATTCCCAGAAAATTCAAGATATGCATATTATTTGTCAGGTAAATGTCTTTAATATACGATATTTTAATCAAAATCGTTAGAGCCATTTTTGAGAAAATCAAAATTTTCGAAAAAAGTTCCATGTAAAGGGTAGTAGGGGGTGGGGGATTTTCTTGCAAATCTTCGTGTCTCATCCTTGGAAGATACCAAACTTAGATACCAAGTTTGGTATTTAACGGTCTTTTCGTTTTTGAGCTATGCAGTCCACAGACACACAGACACACACACGCACACACGGACCTTTTTCCAAAAATGATTTTTTTGAATTTAGGGGGACCCAAAACGTGTATTTCCGGTGAATCTCGGTATCGAATTTTTGGGTGGAATACAATACCTTCTCTATACTTTATGTATATAGTACGTGTAGAGAAAGTAAAAAACTGATGTGTTTTCCATTCACATGACTTTATTTAAATCTCTACAATAAATTATTGTTAAAATGTTTTTTTCTTGTATTTACTTCATATTAATTGAGAAAAATAACAGAAATGCTCGTATTACTTGCTTCTTTGTGAGTAGAAGGGAAATAAGGGATTATACTAGGCTAAAGCCATAGTCAAATATCTTAAAAGCTGATTGCTATGTGACTGATGATCCTTTGTTTGTATGGCCAGGAGTTGACAAATTCCTATATGTGAAAAATATCAGTATTTTAAAACTGAAGCCAATAACAGGAATATCCCCAAAACGTTCAACCCCACGAAAAAAATACACATAACATAAATTGTGTGTTTTATAGATATCTTCGTTTTTTGTTAAGTAAGTCTTTGTCAGTCTCTTACGGTTTACCAGTTATGCAAAATGCATCAAAATTCACCCAAAATAAAGATTTCCTTAGAAGTTATTCCCAGAAAATTCAAGATATGCATTTTATGTTTCAGGTAAATATCTGTAATACACGATATTTTAATCAAAATTGTTAGAGCCATTTTTGAGAAAAACAAAACTTTCGATTTTTTTCATGTAAACAGTGGTTGTGGTTGGGGGGATTTTCTTGGAAATCTTCGTGTCGCATCTTTGGGAGATACTAAATTTAAACACCAGGTTTGGTATTTAACGGACTTTTAGTTTTAGATTTATGTTGCCCACAAACACACACACACACATACACAATCTCACACACACACACAGATACACACATACACACACAGTCACACACACGGACATTTTTCTAAATTTTTTTTTTGGATTCAGGGGGTCTCAAAACTTATTTTCCGGTGAAATTTCGGTATCGAATATTTTAGTGCAAATCAATATTTTCACTATACAATAGTGTATATAATACGTGTAGAGAAAGTAAAAAATCTGATGCGTTTCGTTCACATCACTGTCACACATTGATACTTGCAGACTCCGGGAGGGATAGAGAATATTCTTGACCCTCGAATCTCACACAACAGGCAGGAGCTCTTTGCGACTGAGCTACGGGACCAGCCATATGAGTTATTTAAAGGTTAGAGAAAGGCGGTGTTGGATGTTGTGGAAGATGTGCAATACGGGATACCTGGTCACGTGTGCTGCTGCCGACAAGTTTCACGGGGAACTTGGTGAACTTCGGACGAGGGAGCGAGACAGATGTCTGTACCGGGAAGCTGGACACGCGGCACGTGTGCTGGCGCGTGCCGAATTACGTAATCCGTCATGGGAAGTGTTCAATACAGTACCTACTGAACTCGTGACAACCGGAAGAAGACTTACCACACGCATCCCGGCTTTTGTTTTTACAACGTGACTGCTTTTTATATACAACAACCGTAATTATTGTATAAGTCAATTAGGTCTGCCTTATACTACTCTAATAAAAAACATCTGTGCGTACCATTCACATGGCTTTCTCTGTATCCCTGCAACAAATTATAGTTAAAAAGCTTATGCTTCTATTGATTTCATGCTAATTAGAAAAAAATAGCAGAAATAGTCTTATTACTTGCTTCCTTTTAAGTAGAAGCGAAATAACGGACTACCATAGGTTACAGTGATAGTCAAAAGCTGTTCGCTATGTCAGTGAAGCTCCTTTGTTTGTATGGACAGGATTTGACAACTCCCTGTATGAGAAAAGTATAAGTTTTTCAAAGCCGCAACAAAAAACAGGGAATGTCTCAAAAACGATGAGCTCCACGAAAAAAATATTTATAACATAAATTGTGTGTTTTAACGTGCTCTACATTTTTGATACAGTAAGTTTTTGTCCATCTCTTACGGTTTAGCAGTTATTCAAAAGTCCGTAAAATTGATTTAGAATAAAGCACTCTTCAGAGGCTATTCCCAGAAAATTCAATAATACATTTTATTTGTCAGGTAAATATGTTTAATATACGATATTTTAATCAAAATCGTTAGAGCCATTTTTGAAAAAATCAAAATTTTCGAAAACATTTCCATGTAAAAGGTGGTTGGGAGTGGAAGGATTGTTCTAAAAATCTTCGTATCGCATCCCTGGAACATACTAAACTTAAATACCAAGTTTGGTATTTTACCGACTTTTCGTTTCTGAGTTATCGTGTTCACAGACACGGACACATAGACACACACACACACACACACGGACCTTTTTCCGAAAATGCTTTTTTTAGTTAAAGGAGACCCTAAAACATATATTTCCGGTGAAATATCTGTATCGAATTTTTGGGTGGAGTGCAATATCTTCTCTATACACTAGTGGGCCGCGCCGTGGCCGAATGGTTAGACCACTAGCCTCTCACCTAGACGGCCGGAGTTCGATCCCAAGCGACCGCATGTGAGATTTGTGGTGGACAAAGCTGGGGCGGGTTTTCTCCGGGTACTCCGGTTTCCACCGCCATCGCATTCCACCGGTGCTCCATCATCATTCATGTATCATCATTCATGTATCATCAGTGTCACCGCCTGCGATGCCATTAGTAGTTAGCAGAAACAGTCTTATTACTTAGTTCCCTTATAAGTAGAAGGGAAATAAGGGACTACACTAGGATAAACCGACAGTCTAATGTTTTAAAATGTGCTATGTGATTGAAATCCGTTGCTTTGCGTGGTCAAACGTTGACAAGTTCCCGTATGAGAAAAGTATAGGTATTTTAAAACTGACATCAATAACAAGGAATATCTCGCAAACGCCAACTCCACGAAAAAAAAAATGTATATGATATAAAATGTGTGATCTAATTTTTTATGGACTAAGCTTTTATCTATCTCTTAGGGTTTACCAGTTACGCAAAATTAAAAAAAGTCATCCAGAATAAGGAGGACTTTAGAGGCTATTCCTAGAAAATTCAAGATATACATTTTATTTGGCATGTTAAACATCATAAATATAACAGATTTTAATCAAAAGCATTGGAACCATTTTTGAGAAAATCAAAATTTTCAAAAATTTTCCATATAAGGTTTAGGGTGACGGGATTTTCTTGAAAATCTTTATGTCGCAGCCATGGAAGATACCAAACTTAAATACGTTTTTGAGCTATGCTGTCCACAGACACACACACACACACACACACACTTACCAACATAGGTACTTTTTGCAAAAATAATTTCTTTTTATTCAGGGGAACCGAAAACATGTATTTCCGATGAAATCTCGGTTTCGAATTTTTAGAGCAGTACAATACCTTCTCTATACACTATGTACATAGTAGGTGTAGAGAAAGTAAAAACTCTCGTAAATAACTATTTTAGGCAGCATACTATAAAGTAGAATTTTTAAGATAGTGCAAACATATCTACTAAAAGCTTTGAACTATTGCAGTAGTGAATACGCTTTGCAGTTGCACATGTTGTGCTTTGAATTCCATACATAAATTCAATGTCAAAATTGCCATGGTAATGCATGTTTGGAGGTCCCCCGAATCCAAAAAAGCATTTTTACTTTCTCTACACATACTATGTACATAGTGATAGAGCAGATATTGTATTGCACCCAAAAATTCGATACCAAGCTTTCACCGGAAAATACATGCTTTGAGACCAGTTGAATTAAAAAAGGCATTTTTAGAAAAATGTTCGCGCGCGTGTGTTTGTGTGTGTCTGTGAGCAGCATAACTCAAAAACGAAAAGTCCGTTAAATTCCAAACTTGATATTTAAGTTCAGTATCTTCCAAGGATGCACCACGAAGATTTTCAAAAAAATTCCTCTCCCGCCAACTACTCTTTACATGAAACACTTTTCGAAAATGTTGATCTCAAAAATGACACAAACGATTTTGATTTAATAGGTACTTTATATTTAAGATATTTTTATGTCAAAGGAAATGTATATTTTTAATTTTTTGGGAATAGCCTTAGAAGAACTTTTCATTCTGGCTGAGTCTTGCATAACCGGCAAACCGTAAGAGAAATACAAAAACTTACTGCACAAAAATGTAGATCTCATTAAAACACACAATTTATGTCCTAAGCATTTTTTGTACAGTTAACCGTTTTCGAGATATTTGGGATTATTGGTTCCAATTTTTAGCCACTGAAACCATTCTCAGATGGGAAATACCTATTTTTTCGCTTCTCGTTTATTTACCGAACCTCAGTTGTTTCACATAGCGACCGGCTTTTAAAGGACGAGACTATTTTCTTATTTCCCTTCTACTTACAAGGAATCAAGTAATAAGGACAATTTCTGATAATGTTTATGTCGATTATCATGAAATAGATAGAAGAATAAGCTTTCTAACACTAATTTTCATAGAGATGTGAATGTAGCACATCAGCTCTTTTGTTTTGTTTTCTCAACACGTACTACATACACTGTACAGAGAAGGTATTGTATTGCATCTAATATTTCGATACCGAGATTTCACCGGAAAGACTCGTTTTGGGACCACCTGAATTAAAAAAATTTTTTTTTAGAAAAAGGTCCGTGTATGTGTGTGTGTCTGTCTATCTATCTGTCTGTGGGCAGCACAGCTCAAAAGTGAAAAGTCTGTTAAATACCAACTTGATATTTAAGTTCAGTATCTTAATTCTCAACTTAATTGAACTTAATTTTCAAGAATATTTTCAAGAAAATCCTCCCACCCCAAACTACCCTTTACATGGAAAAAATTTCGAGCATTTTGTATTTCTCAAAGATAGGTCTAACGATTTGTATTAAAATCTCTTATATTTAAGATATTTACATGACAAATAACATGTATACCTTGAATTTCCTCTTAAGGCCTCTTAAGGCCTGTTTATTCGGGTTAATTTTTAATGAATTTTTATAACTGGTATACCGTAAGATATAGGCGAAAACATACTACACAAAAAATATAGATCTCGATAAAACACACAATTTATGTCACATACATTTTTGTTAACCGTTTTCGGATATTCCTTGTTATTGATTTCAGCTTTAAAATACTTAAACTTTGCTTATACGGGAACTTGTCAACGTTTGGCCACGCAAAGAAACGGATTTCAATCCCATAGCAACCATATTTTAAAACTCGTGACTGTCGGTTTAGCCTAGTGTGTTCCTTTATTTCTCTTCTACTTATAAGGAACTAAGTAATAAGACCGTTTCTGCTAATGTTTATCTCGATTAGCATGAAGTAGACAGAATAATAAGCTTATTAAAATTAATTTGTTACAAAGACCTAGAGAAAATCATGGGAATGGAGCACATCATATTTTTTTTTATCTATTGTAACCTACATAAAAATTAAATCGTGGCAAATATGAATTTTGAAGAAAATAAAATAAAATAGAAGAACCAATTGAAGTTACCCAAACGCAGAAAGAATAGCACTACGACTATTTTCCACCAACACACAGAAAGCAATACGAAATAGCATTTAATCGCTTCGTTGTCTAAGGCAAAGCATACCCAAATAATTTCACTGAAACCATGTTCTTGCGTTGCTTCGAAGAGAATAATAAACGGTGGAAACCTTCATCATGATGGACTATTTATTCAATGATTAAACTTTGTCTTAATATCAGGAATAAACAAGATATTAGTACCATAAGCTTATAACATTTTTAATTTAGGTAGGTTATTTGTATATTGCGAACTCTGCTAGCGAATTAACAATACCTAAATGAAAACATCTGAGACTCGCTTTACGCTGAATTGATCTCGTTCTATGCGTGAATTGATCTCGTTCTCTTAGTTTAGGAATATTATATAAAATATTGCCATTTGCAAATTCGAGAGCTAAGTAATACCTTGCATGTGAAAAATGATTTTCTTTTTCTTCGCAGGAATACGATAGGAACACACTACCACTTTAACCCTTGTATCGTAATTATCTTTAATCGTCATCCTTTCATTGTCATTGACTGAGGGAAATAGAGAACTGTGTCTAAAACCCTAAGTTTATTTTCTGTGTCTATTACTGCTTATGTATAAACAAAAAAATATGACATAAAAATAGAAGAAATTGCAGGGACATTAACCCTCGATGTTTCTTCGTTTACCACTTACATATCATAAGTAGGAGAATTAAATGATAAATAAGTATTTTGAACAGCGAAATGTAAGTTTCCCACCCAGACATCCTGTGCTCTTTCGTTAATTAGGAATCATAGATTCAACCACGGTAAGTTGAGTGTACGGTAGGTATCACGCGCATATTTCTCTCCGGCACACGCTGGCCGTGACGTCATCTGGTGTGCCACGGCGTGCTTTCTGTTGTGATCATTGTTAACAAATTAAAAGCTATGGTACTGTGTAAAGATACACATTCAGATTTTCCCCGTCAAATCGTAAATAAAACAGATAACTTGTTCAACTCTAACCATTAGATTTAAATTATTGAAGCTAAAGGAGCAATTGTTTAAAATGTGAAATATAAAGGCTCACCATATGCTCCTATGTCTCACGCTAGCTATATGTTGCCCTCAGTTGTTCAGGTATCTTGCTACATTAATAAATAACTCAACACATTAGTAAGTATTGCGGAAAAAACAGTAGGTATACAATAAAATATATTACCTGATGTAGTGTTTCCTGCTTCATGTACATATACCTACAATTATTTATTCAGTTGTAGCACACTTTTCTCATTTTCTTTCTCGCCAAATCATTAGTTTGTTTTCGGGTATTTTCCGTTTTTCTGATTTCTTCTTATTCACATTCTTCAGCCTAATAAATGGCGGGACGAACTTTTTGGCTTTCAGTGCCTGTAAGTAACATGAGATTGTGGCGTAGGTCATAGCATTTTTTAGCATAAACATGCTTTTCAGAAACCTCTTTTGTAACTTTTTTACCATTATGTAAAAGAAATCCTTCGTCCAATAAATGGTTTCTGAATAATTTTAACATGTGAGGAATGTCGCAGAAAGTCCGTAAGGGGCGATTTTCAACTTCTATTGCAGGATGCGAGATGTAGGATTTCTCTCTTATAATTCCAAGGTTAGAGAGTAATTTCCTATTTGACCTTCCCATATCACAGAGTAAGGAACGGATTTTGAAACCTAACTTTCGACCATTTGAACAACGTCTGTTAGTAATTCTTTTGTTACTGTCTCATCAAAATTGTAGTATATCGGTGGTTTCCACTTTCCTGCTAAGGAAATTGTGTCTTCAGTGTTGTAATATTAAAAATCGGATTTCACTTTCATCTCATCAAAGCTCAGAACAAGACCCTTCTCATACTCACTAACAGAACTTGCTTTCTGTTGTAATAGGTACACATTTAATTTAATGATTTCTGTGATATGCTGAATTGGTCCAAGCGTCTTTTTATGGTTATAGAACTCGGTAGAGGGTATTTAAGACATTCTCTCACATAATCATATGCCTTCTTAGACATTCATCTCAAAATGATTTCCTTTAAAATGTCATTAGTGTCCCAATTTTTATATCTACCTATAAGTAAAACTTGCTGCTGGCAAAATGAGAACATTTGCTGGAGTGCACGTTCAATGCTTCTTAACTTATACGTTTCGGATTGTACTTCTTGCAGTTCATTTTCTAAACGTGTTACTTTCTTCTCTAATCTTAAATTGTGACTTCTAAGTGCTTAAACTTCTGATTTAATGTCCTCTGTATTTGTAGATGCTGTGTTAAATGACGAGGGAGAGATAACAGGATTTTCGGAGATATTTACTATATTTACTTCAGAATTGCTATTTGTTTCTTCCAACACAGTATTTACTATTGCTTTGCATCTCTGTTTAGAAGCCGTTTTGTCTTCTTTTCTTAGGTCTGTTAACTTTCTGACACTAGTCATTAGACAACTTTAATTTAGATGTGGTAAAGCAATGCTTTTTAATATTTTTAGGAGCAAGTTTGAGGAGTTCCGCTTTTAAATCTCGTTCATACTCTTCCTCGTCAAAATGTATGGAACGAATGCGGGAATTATCTGGAGAGAAACGATCCTCCCTTCTACATAACTGATCCATCACGTACAACACTCACAGGAAGCTTGAACAATCAAAATCCTCATAAACACTGTCATTGTATTGGGAGCGACCACTACACCATCTGACGTCATCAGCACGCAAGTTTACTGCGCATCTAGCGGGTGATACCTTCCGTATTACTCCATATTCCGTGGTTTCAACTACTATGTTTTAATAATTATTCGTAAATAGGCAGTTAATTATACCCAGAAGGCTCGTACAAAAATTGGCTACTTGTAGAATCATGTAACTATGCCAGCCTTTATCATTATAAATGAAAGGAATTCACCAGTGAAAGTATAAACCTACAAAAGCTAATATCTCGAAACTTCGCATAACAAGTAAAGTATGCGCTTTGACTGTCCTATCCTTGTATTCTAAAACTGAGAGCACCGCTGCAGAATATTTAAATGCGCATTTTTCTGCAATGCTGCTATCTCAAATTTCCAGTATTTTATTAAAATTCGTTACGAAAACTATTTCTAAGTAAACAAAGCTGGAATGGTATTTGATGCGTTACATTAGGATGGGTATTTTGTAACGGCTAATGTTAGAGCATAAAATCGAATTTCAATTATATACGGACACATATTTCCGGTGAAATCTCGGTATCGAATTTTTGGGTGCAATAAATACCTTCTCTATACACTTTGAACATAGTACGTGTAGAGAAAGTATTATGCATGAAGACTTTCACCACTGAAGTTGATTGATAGAACATTAAAATCTTACGGGCTGGAAGGCCATTTTCTAAGGGCAAAATTATTCTGACCCGAAGTTTCGGTCAATTCTTTTGTTTCATTTTCAGAGGGTAACCATAGAATTGACCGAAACGTCGAGACAAAATAATTTTAACTTTGGACCACGGCCTTCCAGTCCCCAAGATTTTAATGTTTTGTCAAAAAACTGACTAGTTCAAACATTAAGCGGCTACAAATAATATTTGAGATAGATAAAAAAAAAAAAAATACTGTATTAGGCAAATAATAAATGGGGTTTACAAAACATTAGGAAGATGTCTGCCGTTCTACTGTCTGCGACACCATACACAGCATTTTGCAAATACTGTCTTGGAATATTGTCAATATCTTGCGAGATGGCATCTTTCAGTTGCAGTAGAGTAACTGGGTGTGTCAGCAAACCTCGTTCTTTAAGGTACCTAACTTACAACCAAAAGTCAACCTTATTTAGATCTGGAAATCGCGGAGGACAATTTTTGGGAAGGGCCCACTGAAGACACAATCGCCAAACATCTCTATAATTAATTGTTTTGCAGGAGTGTAGACGTGGAGTGGAGCGCCATTTTGCACGAAGATTATGCTTTCCATATTGTGATTTCTCAATCTAGGGATGACGAAGTTCGGTAATGTGCTTAGTAACTTTCTCCGTTTAGGTAACAATGTATTTTTCCATTATTGTCTTCTTCGAAGAAATATGGGCCATGACGCATTGTGTAGTTAAAGTGACCTTACAGTGACTATTAAATCATGAAGGCCTTGGTAATTCAAGATCTGAGGGTCATTTCCTGACCAAAGTCTGCAATTATGCATGTTAACTCGACTCGAAAGGGTAATTAGAGGTGAATGGATGAGCTTGAAAATGTTCTAGATGCATTTTTGGAAGCCAGTGAATTTAAATACCCTTAACTAGTAATTATTTCAGTAACTACAGAACAATTATTTCTCGTCGCTTCGGCGCTTGCTGTCTCAGCACTCCCTAAATATGCTGGTACAACTGCCTTCCTTGACGACGACTAAAGTCTGGCACGCACGTGGTGAGACTAGATATGGTTATGTACCTGCCCTTATTAAGGCTCACAGATTAGATTAAGACATTTGTAGGTTTGAGATTAGGGCTATAGAGGAGGTAGCGCTATTGCGTGTAGACTCCTCAGTGGTTGCATTTACAGGAGCAACACCCTTGCCGCTACTCCTCTGATGTCCAATTGTAACAAACAAAATCTGCTGTTCCAGACTTTCTCTACATCTTTGTAACGAATTATTGTTAAGAAGCTTAATCTTCTATTTCATGCTAATCGAGATAAGCATTAGCAGAAACGGTCTTATAAGTAGAGGGGGAATAAGGGAATACACTAAGCTAAACCGTCAGTCAAATGGTTTAAAATGTGGTTGCTATGGAATTGAAACCCGTTTCCTTGCGTGGGCAGAAGTTGAAAAGGTATCACATGAGAAATGTACAAGTATTTTAAAACTGAAACTAATAACAAGGAATATCTCGAAAACGGTCAACTTCTCGAAAAAAGTGTATATGACATAAATTTTGTATTTTAACGAGGTCTACATTTTTTGTGCAGTAAGTTTTGTCTATATCTTACGGTTTACTAGTTGTTCAAAATTCAGCAAAATTCATCTAAAATAAATAGGTCTTCAGAAGCTATTCAGAAAATTCAAGATATACAGTTTAGTTGTGATGGAAATGGCTTTAATATGTGATATTTTTGAGAAAATCAAAACTTTCGAAACTTTTTCTATGTAAGGGTAGTTTGGGGTGGTGGAATGTTCTGGAAAATCTTCGTGTCAAATCCTTGGAAGATACTGAACTTAAATACCAAGTTTGGTATTTAACGGACTTTTCGTTTTTGAGCTATGTTGCCCACAGACACACACACATGGACATTTTTCTAAAAATGTTTTTTTTTTTTTGAATTCAGCGGGTCTCAAAATACGAATTTTGGATGCATTGCAATACCTTCTCGTTGCACTATGTGGCTTACGTGTAGAGAAAGTAGTAGATGATGTTGAATTTTGATGACCGCTTCAATAGGGAAAGTAATTACTACGTTCAGCTTATAATTGTTGACTGGTTTAATGTTCTCGTTACCGGAGGGGAACCTGACACCACCTGAAGCGGTGTTCTGTAGGTAAGTAGAACCTCAGAGATCTGACACGGGCATTCTCATGTTAGTCCAAACTGGATATTTTAGCCCGGCGCCTAATCACATCCTCCATATATGGAAGTAGCGAGATTTCGTGTTTCTTTTCATCGGAAATTGACGGCAAACAGAGACGATTGAAGTCCCCTATGTTGCAATAGTACAAGCCAGGAGACTACTGCCATACCCCACACTTCGCCCCATAGAGCCTCAGAGGGGCTATATATTAGTAGAGAAAGTAAAATTTTGAACCTTCAGTTCTTTGATCATTCCCTGCAATTCGCTTTAGAACTGTTTTCGGCTATGTGCATTCTGTTTCTAAACTTCCTGGCGTTTTAGCTATGGAGTCTTTTTGTCAGAACATTAAAATGAGATCTTGAAGTGATCCATTTCTTCCGTCGCCTTCAAGTGGTATTTTCATTCAGCTGGTCCAATCCCTTTAGTTATTTTCATCAATAATTGCCCTCTTATTTCTCGAGCATTTTCTCATTTTATCTCTTCCATAAGTAGGGAGCATTTCAGATGTTTATACTTTTTCTAAGTATCCACGTCTGTCACTAAGTCTTTTGTTTTATTTGTTTTGGTCAAGACGAGCTGTCAATATAGCAGAGAAGAAATCCAATAAGTTTAGTAGACACTAAGAATGGCACTCACAACGAGCCGAGGCAGAAGGAAGAAGTAAAACGAGAAACAAAGACGGGAGAGATAAAAACATCTGATGTGTTCCATTCACATGCTTTTCTCAACATCATTGTAACACATTATTATTAAAAAGCATATTGTTCTATATACTATGTGATAATAGAGATTTACATTAGCAGAGATTGTTTTAATTACTTGCATCCTTGTAAGTAGGAGAAAAATAAGGAACTACTCTAGGCTAAAAGTCAGATCTTCTAAAAGCTGGTTGCTATGTAGTTTCTATGTATGCCCCAGGAGAAAAGAGTGAGAAAGTTTAAGTATTTTAAATCTGCGATAACTTGAAATATCTCAGAATGGTCAATTCCACGAAAAAACGTATATCATATAAATTGTGTGTTTTAACGAGATCTACATTATATATGCATTAAGTTTTTGGCAATCTCTTACCGCTTACCAGTTATGCGAAATTCAGCAAAATTCAACCAGAATAAAGGTGTCATTAGAGGCTATTCTCAGAAAATTCAAATTGGGAATGGAAAAATTTATTGAGCATGTAAATATTTTTAATATACGACATTTAATCAAAATCGTTGGAGCCTTTTTGAGAAAATCAAAATTTTCTATTTTTTTTTCATGTAAAGGGTAGTTTGGGGGGGGGGGTCTTCTCAAAAGCTTCGTGCCGTATCCCTGGAAGATATTAGACTTAAATACAAGATTGGTATTTTATCGAATTTTCGTTTCCCGTTTGATTTATTGTGTTCACAGACACACACACACACACACACACACACACACACACACACACACAGACATTTATCTAAAAAGGCTTTTTTGGGATAAGGGGAACCCAAAAAGGCATATTTCCGGTGAAATCTCGAATTTTTTTGGTGGAATGCAATACCTTCTTTATAGACTATGTACATAGTACGTTTAGAGAAAGTAAAGGGTTCTTGAAATGCTGCAGAAAAAAATAGGAAAGTATAGGAGTTCCTGATGTTGTATTACTATGGTAGGATGGAGGCATCTACAATAATTACCTAAACATATGAAATATCTAAGTAATTACTATTTGGTAAAATGATAGATATGATAAGTAAAATAGCAACCGTATCAATACAATTGTCCAATGTTTGACTTGTACTTCAATATTTCCTGTATTCATATCCACTAATATTAATTAACGTATTTATCACTTCTTTATAAAATAAATGATTAGATATTCAAGTATTGTCAACAGCTGCATTGTTTTTCTGCTGATTAATGTATTCTACGAATTATTTTGAAAAAATAATAACATTTGTATGACTTTTTCTTCCTATTCTACGACAAACTATTGTTACAAAAGCATAGTCTTCTGTCAATAACAAGAAATATCTTAAAAACGGCAAAAAAATCCGATCTGTTCCATTGTCTACATCTCTGCAAAAAATATTAAAAACCTTCTGCTTCTATAAACTACATGCTAATCGAGAACAAATTAGCAGAAGTAGTCTTATTACTTGCTTCCTTGTAAGTAGAAGCGAAATAAGGGAGTGCCATAGGTTAGAGGGATAGTTAAAAGCTGGTTGCTCTGTGACTGAAGTTCAGGAGTTGACAAATTCCTGTATGAGAAAAGTATAAGTTTTTCAAAGCTGAAACTAACAAGGAATATCTCAAAAACGATCCACTCCTCGAAAAAAAGTATATAACATAAACTGTGCGTTTTAACGAGCCCTACATTTTCTGTTATACAAGTTTCTCCTTTATAAATAGAAGGGAAATAAGGGAATAGACTAGGCTAAACCGACAGTCAAATGTTTTAAAATGCTATGGGATTGAAATCCGTCTGTTTGTGTGGCCAAGCCTCCATACGTTCCCGTATGAGTAAAGTTTAAGTATTTTAAAACTGAAAACAATACTAAGGAATATACGGAAAACGATCAAATCCACGACATAAACTGTGTGCTTTATTCATATTCTACATTTTTTGTGTAGTAAGTTCTTGTCTAACTCTTATGGTTTACCAGCTATGCAAAATTCAATAAAGAGGTCTTTAGAGGCTATTTCCAGAAAATTCAAGATATGCATTTAATTTGACATGTAAATATCTTAAATATAAGAGATTTTAATCAAAATTGTTAGAGCCATTTTGAGAAAATCAACATTTTCCAAACTTTTTCCATGTAAAGTGTAGTTAGGGGTGGAGGGATTTTCTTGAAAATCTTTGTGTCGCATCCTTGGATACTCAGTTTGTCATTTAACAGTGTTTTCGTTTTTGAGCTATGCTGTCCATGGTCTCACACGGACCTTTTTCTAATTTTTTTTTGATACAGTGGGACTCAAATATATATTTCTGGTGAAATCTCGGTATCGAATTCTTGGGTGTTCTTTCTAGTAGTTACGTATAGGGAAAGTAAAAGTACAACTACATCAGGCCAGCGTGTGAAGCTAAGCGCGTTTTAAAACGCGAGGTACTTCCCGAGACAGTTAGCAATAACAATATTAGGTGGTGCTGTAATCGTGTTTAGATTCAAGTAGCCTGTGCGTTATTTTAGGTCTGTCAATTCTATGTTCAAACCGGTCCGGTCTGTACCGACGTCCAAAATTGTATATATTTTACCGTCCGGCAAGGCCCTATTGTCTAATTTTATTTAAATACATTATTCTTATCATCATCTTTAGCACATGAAGTGCTACTATCTGCCGGATTCTAGTAAAGAGATCCGCTTTGCAAAAGTAATGACAGTCCAGGTTCTGGAAAATGCATCTAGTGTAAGCGACTTGTTTTACAACATACTGCCGTATTCGTATTACTACACTCTGCCCACAATGTCCTGATTATGAAAAGAAGGAAGGAGGCGAAGTTTACAGCTGCCATGCTGTTATAACATCTGCAACTTTATTGGCCGAAGAGAGCTTTGTTTCTTATACTAATACTACGTCTATGAATGTATTATGATGCGACAATTATAGGTTAAACGTACTAGAGAGGGCACAATTAAGGATTCGTTATTATTGTAGTCATAAGGAGGGATTAAACCACTAATCTGTTCCGGCTCCAAATTAGAATTGCACAATCAATCTTTGAACACGACATCCTGCACTTCCTCGTCCTCTAGGTTTGTAATTCAGTGTTTATCACTTTCCATTCCTCGAACATGGTAGTATCAATTTTCTCTGTAATCTGTAAATTTATCTGTTAATTTAAGTATTTGATGACGCCGTGGCCGAGTTGTTAAACCTCTCTCATCAAGGCGGTCTGGGTTCGATCCTAGAGCACAGCATGTGCAATTTGTGTTGGGCGTTTTCTCGGGTTCACAGATGTCCCCCGCCATTCAGTCCACCAATTTCCCCATCACCACCCTTCTTATCATCCAGCTTGCCTCCATTTCAACTTCTCACTTTCATACTAGGCATCTGGCTAATCACTCACCCTGACTACCCTGATTCAGAGTCCGTCTACTCCTCAACAGACATCTGAGATTTAGGAGCTGGAATGTAAATCCGAAGGGAGTAAGTCATTTATTCGAGGTGGATAAACAGCAAATACATCTGACGTCGCGGAACCATCACCCAAAATGTCCTTCAGATATTTCAAAATGAAGATGATTTTCTGACAAGATGAAAGCCAGTTCCAGCTTGACGAGTCTGAAACCAAATGCCAGCGAATAGAATGGCACCACTTAGATTCGTCATCGAAGAACCTCCCACAGGCCCCTGAACCTCTGGTAGTGATACGAAGGAGGAAGATCTTAGCCGTGAGACCAGGAAGAAACCTCTATAGAGCGCAAACCTTTATAAATCGCGCAGTCATATCCCTCCGAACCCTTCGACTGGTGCTGTAACCCTGAAACAGATACAGGGAAAGGCTGGGCACAAGAAATGGTGGACAGGAAGCTCGGGGTGGAATATTAACCACTCCAGTAAACCACCAAAAATCCAGGGTCAGAGTGAACTGGATGGAATTGAACTCGGGAACTCCTGAATGCAAACCTCAGACATTTTCGGGGAACTATCTCGCTGGGTAATGTTTATTTGGGTTTCAATCCAAAATATTAATGAATCGGAAACCTGTACAGCATAAAATCTGACTGGTTTAGCAGAACCTAACGGAGAAAATACTCGAACACAGAATTATTTTCTGTACCTACTATTTACCATAATTCCAAAAGAGGATAGGGGTCTATACAAAGGACAAATGTAGCTGATCAAATTTCTAGCCTCGTATAGAATTTACGTATTAACATATACTATTCCGGGAATGACATTTGTTACATATATTATTATTATTATTATTATTATTATTATTATTATTATTATTATATGCTTATTTTGTTAATTGTGTTGTTTAAAATCAAATCAATCAAATCAAATCCTGATTGTGTCAACGTGAGATCGTGGGACGCTAAACGGAGGTAAGGGTAGACAACGGAAGGTGACACCTCGCTCAGTGTGACCTACACATATCTACCGTGGATAACAACCACCAGAGAGGAAGGGATGAAGTGAATGAAATATACGTGAACATCATCCAAACCCGATCATCCGTCCCACATAGGGTCGCGTCGTGGCCAAGTGGTTAGATCATTCGCCTCTCATCTAGGCGCTCCGGGTTCGATCCCAAGTGACCGCATGTAAGATTTGTGGTGAAAAGCGAAGCGGGGGCGGGTTTTCTCCGGGTTCTCCGGTTTCCCCCACCATCGCATTCCACCGGTACTCCATCATCATTGCATGTATCACCAACGTTACCGCCTGCGGTGCCATTTGTAGTAAATGAGGACATTAAACGCTATAAAAAATCCGTCCCACTGATAAAATCGCATGAGGGGGCGATCTAGCGACTCTCAACCTGGCAGCCCCACAGTTCACATGGAGAACATTCTTTCCGTTGAGCACGCATCCACACCATCTGCTCGCTCCGCTATACGCCATCAACCTGAGAGTATGTCCTAGACGTCATCGCGTCGGCTGAGTGGCTCCATTGGTTAGGCGCAGACCTTCTGATTCAAAAGTCGCAGGTTCAAATCCGGCCCATATCGATGGCTTTTAAGTGTTCCTTAAAGCGACAGCATTGACATGCTGCCATGTAAAAGAATTTCTGCGGGACAAAATTCCGGCACACTGCTGGCGCTGATCCGACAATGGACAGCGTAGTTAAAATATACACATGTATGTAAATATAGAATCGAATGTGATGCAGAATGTGAGCCAATGCTGCCAGCAATGGAAACAAGAAAATAGTAACCTCAAAGTTAAGAAAAGCTGCGCGCATTCTTCATCATTTGTGTGTGTGTGTGTGTGTGTGTGTGCACTAACATAGTCGGGTTAGATAACCCAGTAATCAAGCATATTGATGGTGTTGTAGTTCAGGAATAAGTGACATTTTAGTCGCTAAATTCGAATCTTTGTATACATATTGTGAGATGTACATATGATAGGTCGATATCCCAGGTATTGCTAAATGTTATAGTTCAGTCATAAGTGAGAAAGTATTGGAATAGGATACGTGCGAAGGACACTCGGCACCGACATTATCTTATTGCATCAGGTCTCACGAAGGCAGGAGCGGCAGAACAGCACTCTCACACTCAGAGGACCCCCCCCCACACAGCGTCCAAAGCCAAGTCGGGGAACTTACCATATATAGTGTATAGAAAAGTATTGCATTCCACCCAAAAATTCGATACCGAGATTTCACTGGAAATAGACGTTTAGGGACTATACCTATATGTAGTTTTACAAAAAGGTCCGTGATGGAGACCTACAAGTATTTAGGTGCATCATTTTATCAGAAAAGTATGTTCTGGGTTATGTAGCCATAGCTCCAAAGCTTAACCTGTTGGGTCGATGGTGTATAGCTGTGGTGAGTTGTTGCGTCATGTCTTGCAACCTGATGGTCAAGCCACGAGGATGTTGCTGAAGTAGCTCATCCTAGAGTTATTTATGTAGTCCACCACCTTCTCGAGGCTCCTGTTGAAATGGTCTCGCAAGGCGGCGTTCTCTCGGTGAACTTCCTGAGGTGTTGACTGCAGGCTGCGGGCGGTTGCCTGAAGCTCTGCCAGAGAGCGGGTCAGGGCTTCCTCCCACGTGGAGATTCGGTCGGCGATGGTGTTGACTGCTACGTGTAGGTTTTGGAGTTTGGCTGTGTTGGTTTCAAGCTCGGTTTGGAGTTGGATAAATGTGGAGGTCTGTGGTTGTTGTTCTGTCGGCGAGGATGTGATGGTGGGTGCTGGCGGGTGAGAGACTGGCTGTGGTGGCGCGGCTTATGGCCGAAAAATGGCTGGCTGTGGTGGCGCGGCTTGCGGCTGGTGAATGACTGTCATCTGTCTGCGTGGGTGTTGTGGGCACTCCGCTTAACCTGTGTAGTGACGTGTGCTGTTGCATGTAGCACAGTACACGGGCCGGCGTGTCAAGTTGTGGTAGGTGCAGGCGGCAGTGAGACATCCGGCGCCACAATAGTGGCAACGGGCGGCGGCTGTGCAGGTGTCTGAGGAATGGCCGGCCGTACTGGCGGCACGGGAAGACACGGACGCTCCGGCCAGGCTCAACTGCGAGCACTTGCCCGAGGGCAGGCAGCCCATCAGTCCGCCTCGATCCAGACTCCAGCCTGACAAGTGGTGATGTCCCCTCTCTATGTGGATCCGTGTGGCTTTCATCAGTGAAGGTCGGCGTTGAGTAATAGACCATCCGGTAGCTGCCGGGGAACTCCACGCACCACTGCGCAGAAGCGCGGCAGCGAGGAAAGGTCAAGCACTGGTGATGTCGTAGGTAGTGTAGGCGGTGTGTTGTCGGTAGAAATGTTCTGCGGAGATTGTACGGCTTCGTCGGCGGGTGATGCGGCGTGAGGAGGCTCGGCGGTGGTTGTGGGCTGGGAGACTGGGTCGGCGTTGGCGGTGACGGTCTCCGGCGGCTCCTCGATTGGCTCTTGGGCGACTGCGGCAGGCTTGCGGCGTTTGCCTCCCATGTTTACTCTGTGAAGGCAGAGAACGAAATGCGTTCCAAGGATGCGACATGAAGATTTTGAGGAAATCCCCCCGCCGCAAACTACTCTTTATATGGAACAATTTTCGAATTGCTTTTTATTTTCTCAAAAATGGCTCTAACGATTTTGATTAAAATACCGTATACTAAAACTATTTACAACCCAAATAAAATGTATATCTTGAATTTTCTGGGAATAGCCTCTGAAGACCTGTTCATTCTGAATGAATTTTGCTGGATTTTGTATAACTGGTAAACCGCAAGTGATAGACAAAAATCTACTGCACAAAAAATGTAAATCACGCCAAAACACACCATTTATGTCCTTCACATTTTTGTTGTGGAGGTACCCATTTCCTTGTTATTGTTTTCACTTGTAAAGTACTTATACTTTTCTCAGAACAGGAAGTGTCCGTTTTTCTTTTGTTCTACTCAGGGCCAAGCAAAGAAGCGTTTTGCAATAACAATCGTTTAACGACAGCTTTTAAAATATTTGATTATCACTTTAGCCTAGCGCACTCCTTTAGTTTCCTTCTACTTATAAGGAACTAAGTAGGTAATAAGAACATTCTGCTATTGTTTATCTCGATTAGCATTGTGATGAAAGAATAATAATCTTTTATAAGAAGTTTGTTTGTAGAGCAGGTAGAGAAAGTCATGTGAGTGTAACATTGGAGATTTTCCCTGTCATACTGCATCGAACACCATCGCTGATACCCTGAAAAAAACCTATGGGTCAGGTAGGCCGGCCCCGGGGAACGAACCCGCTACCTGCCAAATGCAGGACCCAGACCGCACCGCCTAAGCCATACTGTTCCGTTCTATCGCAAATAAACGGCACATGAATGGAATATTCTCCGAAATCACTTATATTATCTGAATTTCCCATGTTTTTCACCATTTTTTTTTTTTTTTTTTTTTTGCCGCTGAGCAAAATTAAGCCGTCTTTCACGCCCAACATAGAATGAAAACCACAGTAGTTAAAGAACGTCTACAAGTGCAACTCCACTTAATTTCATTTAGAATTAATTTATAGAAAACTATTTATGCTGGTTATAAGTCAATGATACTAGCACATCTCGTAGCTAATCAGAAGAATGAAAGAAGAATCACAAAAAGATATTGATATGTAAATTGTCAGGGAAATGGCAAAGCAGTGTAAGATACTCAGCCGCCATTTTGAATGCCCAGTTACCTTTAAGGATAGCTGTTAGGTGCTATTTAAAGTGCATTAGCAAATCAGTGTTCGTTTTCCATACAAAATTTAATTTATATATAGCACAATCCCTTAATCCTTCAACTATCATGTCACAGAGAGAGCAACTGCATCAAACAACCGCAACGAATCTCACTGGCCACCGCAATAACACTCTTCAAGATAGCCATAACAATCTACGGGATCACAGCATCTGGGACAAACAATCACCAACCTATCAACAAATTATTGAGAAAGTCAAAGCCCGCTACCTAAAACGGATGCTAGGAATAGGGAAGTCAGCACCGAGGTTAACATTCGTTCTAGTCAACGAAACTTTTTTCATCAGGGACGTCAGAGTACAACTCTGGCTACCAATACAAAGGCCTGTGGAAAGACACTACAGCTACTAAATGAGAAAAATAACGACATATGTCCTGATTTCTACACAACACCCGCCACAACGGCAGAAGACTGGAAGCACCAAATTACGAACTCCGACACATGGTGAGTGACAAGATAATTATGCAACGCACGGTATTCACCATAAACTATGCCGCAACCAAAGATTCCACCAATCGGAAGAAGAATACGTCTGCAAAATGTGGAACAAACATTGCAAGAGATCCCATGCTCAAAACTGCAAAGAAAGGCCAATCCCAATAATAAAATTAGGATAAGAATAAAACTATATATCATTATGCACATTGTGCGCTTTCTCTGTTTAATTATTAATCCCTTATTGATGAAATATTAAGTTTAATAGGTAATTGATTCTTTCATGTTGAAAGGTGTAGTCCCTTGAACAGGATGGTTGTATCTCTATAGTTTATTGCTGATTTCAGAATCTTAGTCCATTCATAATTTGGCGAGCAGCTCGTTAAATAATGCCTCATTGTTAAGAGCAGCTTAGAGGGGAGCGTTCTATTCGACAACGTTCGACATGGGAACATTGGTTCTGGTAAAGGGAGGGCAAGGAGAGAAAAAATGCCGTAGCTTCTCGAAAATAATTACTATTTCTAGGTCTCGCATTTTCCCAACCAATGGGTGCATGTCTGAGGCCGCCCCTTGGCACAGCCGCCATTGGACCGTTCTTTTTTTCCTTCTTGTTTGCCCCGGCGGCGGCAAGACCCTTGTTGTAGGGTGACTTCAGATTCCCGGATGGGCTGGTATGTTCCCAAGGTTCATTCGTTGAAAACCACAATCCCGTTCCCAGATTCATTAGGTACCTACCTGAGAGAAATTCTATGGAAATGAATATGTTCGGTGATCTATACGGCCCTTAAGGGGAATCGGTTGGAGAGGGCTGTGAATTTGTTTGTGTACAAAAATTCCTCTCGCAAAACTACATTTCATATGAGAACCAAATTTCAACACCGATGAAGTAATTTTTCCAGAAATGTTTGTTTCCTGCTATTAGGTCAATGAAAATAATTTTTTTTCAGAGAATTCACACAATTTATACAATAGTAATTATTTTAATCTTACATCCTTATCTAATTCTGCTACACTTTTCTTAGAATCTAGCCAATTTTTTTTTTAATTGTTTCATTTATATAGTCCCCTTTAACATCTAAGGTCATATCTGGGGCTTTGCACTAGAAACAACTCGTTGTCTGTAGGTACTTAACGTTGAGTTTAAATCGGTTTTATTTTCCTCAAACACACACACACACACACACACACACACACACACACACGTATTCATTCTCACATTCATACTTCCAGACTCTGGGGGATAGAGAATAATTCTGGTTAGAGAAAAATTCCCCGCCCCAGCCGGGAATCGATCACTCGACCACGGAGGCAGTCTCATTAGCCAATTGAAAATGATTATACCTTATATTAAAAACACTGGTATTGAATTTTATACTCTTTTTACTTTTTTTACACGTTCTATGTACATAATGTATAGAGAAGGTATTGTATTGCACCCAAAAATTCCATATACCATATTTCAATACATGTTTTGAGACTTCCTGAATCCAAAAAAAAAGCACTTTTAGAAAAAGTCCATGTTACTCTCACTGTCAGTATGCGTGTGTGTGTGTGTTTGTGTGTGTGTGTGTGTGTGTGTGTGCAGCATAACGAAAAGTCCGTTAAATACGTATCTTCCAAGGATGCGACACGAAGATTTTCAAGAAAATTCCACCACCCCCAACTACCCTTTACATTGAAAAAATTTCCAAAATTTTAATTTTTTCAAAATGACTCTGAATATTTTGATTTAATTGCCGTATATTAAACATATTTACATGACTAATAAAATGTATATCTTGCATTTTCTGGGAATAGCCTCTGAAGACAATTTATTCTGGATGAATTTTGCGGACTTTTGCATAACTGCTATACCGTAAGAGATAGACAAAAACGTAATAATAGAACATGTAGTGCTCGTTAAAACACATATTTTTTTGTGGAGTTGATCGTTCTTGAGATATTCCTTGTTTGTGGTTTCAGCTATAAAATGCTTATAATTTTCTCATATGGGAATTTGTCAATTCGTGTCCATACAAACAAAGAAACTTCAATCATATAGCAACTAGCTTTTAACTATCACTTTGAGCTATGGTACTTCATTATTTTCCTTCTACTTATATGGAAGATGGAAGCAAGTAATTAGCCTGAAGTAAATACGAGGCACAACTGAAATATAAGTAACGAATTTTATTCACGAATATGTAGAACTTAGGAGAAAAAGAAGAACAACATGCCAAAGTACGAAGCTAACGGAGCGCATGGCTGATTTAAATGTTAACCGCTTTTAAAAATGGCTGTTCTTGAAAAATATTTGGCCAAAATTATACCACATGTCTACAGAATATGCAATATGATGTAATTGCAAATTTTAAAATGTCATTTTCATCTAAAAAAAAATCTGATATGCTCCATTCACATGACTTTCTCTACATCTCTGCAACAAATTAGATTGTTAATAAGCTTATTCTTCTATCTGCTTCATGCTAATCGAGATATCCATTAGCAGAAATGGTTTTACTACTTAGTTCCTTATAGGTAGAAGGGAAATAAGGGGATACATTAGGCTAAATCGACAGTCAAATGTTTTAAAATGTGGTTGATATGGGATTGAAATCCGATTCTTTGCGTGGCCAGACATTAATAAGTTCCCGTATGAGAAAATTATAAAGTATTTTAAAACTGAAATCAATAAAAGGAATACCTTAAAAACGGTAAACTTCAGGGAAAAGTGCATATAACATAAATTGTGTGTTTTAACGAGCTCTATATTTTTTGTGTAGTAAGGTTTTGTCTATCTCTTATGGTTTAGCAATTATGGAAAATTCCGCAAAACTCGTTCAGAATAAATGTCTTCAGAGGCTATTCCCAGAAAATTCAAGATATACATTTTATTTGTAATGCAAATATCTTTAATTTACGATATTTTATTCAAAATCGTTACAGCCATTTTTGAGAAAATCAAAATTTTCGAAAATTTTTCCATTTAAAGGGTAGTCGGTTTGGGGGGGATTTTCTTGAAAATCTTAGTGTCGCATCCTTGGAAGATGCTTGGAAGGACCATTCGTGTTTGAGCTATGCTGCCCACAGACACACACACACACACACTAATAGACAGACACACACATGGACATTTTTCTAAAAAGGCTTTTCTTTTTTGGATTCGGGGATCTCAAAACATGCCTCCAGTCGATTTATTCTTGCATCCCTAGGTTTCTTATTATATGAGAAAAGAGTAACTGATGCAGTTCTCCAAAAAAAATAAAAATAGATAAATAAAGTGGTAATAATTTGATGGATTTATCAAGAATCAGTTCAGGAAATGTCAGTCCACATTTAATTCCATTAGCTGACCTAAGTTTAGAGAAAACTTTATTTTACTATATTATCTGTCACTTGATTAACCGTTCGGCTAATTAACTTTCATTACGTATATGTTTTATGTTTTGCGAAACTTTATTTATTTACGAAACTGAGATTCTTACTTTCTTTACCACGTATGTACAGGCGCAGGACCGAAGCCTTCCGTAGCTTAGCAGGTAACAACCCCCAAGCCTCCTGCGAAACCGGTGCAATTAGCCAGCAGGTGGTATGCAAAGGGTATGTCTTAATTTTTTGCTTGATTTCTTTCAGTGTACGGCAAATGAGTTCACAGTAACATGTTTTCCGACGAGACTGAAATTGCGATGAGTAGGACAGGAAGGAAAAGTCTACTTCGGAACGGTTACACTTTCGGTTCGGATTCCAGAAGTGTTTAAAAAGTGGGATAGCGCGATGGACGTGCAATGTTAAAAGTTGCAAAAGTTTTGTTAAAATCTTTTCCATTCAAGAAATAGATGTTCAAGAGCACCATAACCACACGGCACCACCTAGTGACAAAATTCAGAGACAGAAGGTACTTTGTGATCTGAAGAGAAAAGCTACGGAAAATATCATGTGAAACGCCTTCAAAACTAATAGAATAATCAAATATATCTAATAAAGACCAAACTGCAACTGTTACCTGTTTTGACCGGGAGGCTATGTAATTAGGGGCCTTTAAGGGTCCGGGAGGCTTCGGGGCAATTTTTCTGACCGCGGAAGGCTTAATACCGCACTCATATGTACAATGTACATAATGGGCAGGGAAGATATTGCATGCCACTCAAAAATTCGATACCAGATTTCACGGGAAATAAATGTTTTGAGGGTACATGGCTCCCAAAAAGTTTTTTTTTGTGTCCTCCACTTCTTACATTTTTTTTTATTGGAATCTTCCACATGCCTCCTTACCATAGTAACATTTCGTGTATTCATTACATTAATTGATAATTTTTTACCTTACTTCAATATTGTTAATAGCTGAATAGATATATACTTGGATTTTGCTTAGAATAAATTAGGCACAGTTAAACCTACTTATAATATACTACATCATGTACAACTTATTGATCACATATATTGGTGGTCTAAATGTCTATGGATTTAATATATTTGCCGAAAGTTCGTATGTGTTTAAAGATTAGTTCTTGATTATTGACTGGCCAGGTACCTTCATGTTGTATTACTTGTTTTATGAGAATGGATCTTTGATGCTCTGTGTAATGCATTCGTAAATGAGATTGTCCTCTGTTGCATGAGCACATCGGATTGTTTACAATGTGGAATATGACTTTGTGTTCCCATTACCTGTCGCTATAAATTCTGGGTTTACTGGTAGTTTTGTTTTTAATCTTTCTTTAGTTAGTACATAGCTTATGGGTAGAGAAGGTATTGCATTCCACCCAAAAATTCCGTGTGTGATTGGGCGTGTCTATGAACAAAATCCAAAAAAGAAAAGCCCGTTAGTTGCCAAACTTTGTATTTTAAGTTTAGCATTTTCCAAGGATGCGACACTAAAAGTTTCAGGGCAATCCCCTACCACCTCTTTACATAGCACATTTTTCGAAATGTTTTGTTTTTTCAAAAATGTTTCTAATGACTTTGATTAAATATATTTACATGGTAAACAAAAATCATATTTTACATTTAGTAAGAACAATCTCTGAAGCCCTCTTAATTCTGGAGTAGGTACTTTCGCATAACCGGTAAACCGTAACAGATATAGAATCTCGTTAAAATATATAATTTATGCCATACACAATGTTTTGAGGAGTTAACCATTTCCGAGATATTCCTTTTATTGGTTTTAACATTTCTAAAACTAAAGACTTTCTCAGATGGGAAGTCGTTATTCACTTGTCATGCAAAGTGAAGGGAATTTCGATTGTATCACATAGCGACAGCTTTTAAAGGATTTGATTATCGTTTTTGCCTCGTATATTCCCTTATTTCCTTTGTTTGTAGAGGCATCTAATTAATACAACTATTTCAGCTAATGTTTATCTCGTTTAGCATGAAGTAGAGAGAAAAAAATCTGATGTGTTTCATTCATATGACGCAGGATTTAGTGTTAAATAAACCGAGTCAAGAGAAAATAGAACAATACCGCCCTAAAAGAATGTTATAAAATATATAATATAAGGTTTCGCAAAATAAGCCAAAGAATTGTATGTATAAAATGGCAGCGTGACGTCATCGCCTCACGATACGCACGAAATTAGCCTGAAATGGAGTGCTTTTAGGAAATTAACATAGCCAAGGTTGTGTTAAGTATACAACATATTATAATGCATAATATACAGCTATATAATGGTACTTAGAAAAGCATAATTATAATAAAATAGAATCAAAAGCAGTAATATGGGAGGAGAAGAATAATAAAAAGTAAACAGATACCGGATGCGATAAATTGTTTATACCGGTAACAAAGCATAAGAATACAGTGAAACAAAATATTTTTATGAAATATTAGCTATGTATAAGAACATTTTCGTGCAAATTATATAAATGCATTAATTTTAAATCATTATGGATGTATAAAAATGTATTATAAATTAGTATGTTGCGAAATGTAAATAAGAAAATCTGTTGTTCCCATGGAGACGACAGATCACAATGTATAAAACATTGACTTTCAACTATTGTATATATGTCTAAAATATTAATAAACTTCCGGGACGCAGTCAATGAGAGAGACGCCAGGATAAGGAAGTAAAGAGTTAATCTCGCCAATCGAGACCTCTTATGTGACGATTAAGTGAACATTATAGCATTGTATTATTGAACAAGAAGATATTGACTGTAAGTAAACATTACACTGTATATATGCGACACAGTTATCTGAAAAGAGGATTCCGTTAAAATAGCGTGCCTTAACGCATCACATTGTTTCGAAATTTAACGAATAAAAGTTCACATATATCAAGAAATCTTTAAATTCAGTTCATTTATTATCACATCCTACCATCCAAGCATAGAGGTTAAGAATTTCGTACTCACCGATTGAAGCTAACAGGAAAATACAGGAAACGTGGCAAAGCAGTACACTATAAGAAATCTGCTGCCGATAAATAAACTAAACGGATCTAATGATTAAGACTGGCGCGACTAGCCAATTACAGTTTCGCCAACAGTAAGAGCTACCAACTCCTTTTAAACAGCGGCAAATTCAAACATTTAAAAACAGATTTAAAATAACACAGCACAGCAACCGTGCAGCAGCCCTGAGAACCACTTACAGCACTACCCGGAGGACCTTTTTTATCCGCCCCACATATGACTTCCTCTACCTGTCCTGTAAACAAATGATTCTTATAAAATATTCTTTTATCTACATCATCATTTTATTTCTATTGCGAAATCAAACCACTACATCATCATCATCATTTATATTGTACACTCACACAAGAAAGTGATGCGTATGCATATATTGGCCTTCAAGCATGATCTAATCGGTCATCAGGGAAGAGTGAATGACTTAGTAATAAAGATACACATAACAAAGAGGGACTCGAACCCGCGATCCACTGCGCTACGAAGCATCAAACCATCACTAGCGAGCGTGTCCATGGGAACCTCAAAAAAATAAAACCCTTAAAATTGAGCCAGTTTCTCGCAAAGGGCGTCAACGTTGTCTGTAACGACGCTCATAAACTACAGGCATACGAGTACGTCTGCAAGTTCCCGTCTTCTTAATGTTTACTTCCTCTTGCCCGCATGTACAATATACATAGTGGATAGAGAAGGTGTTGTATTCCACCCAAAAATTCGATGTCGAGATTCACCAGAAATATATGTTTTGGGGTCCCCTGAGTTCGAAAAAAAAACATTTTTAGAAAAACATCCGCGTATGTGTGTGTTTGTATGTCTGTGAACAGCACAGCTAAAAAACGAAAAGACCGTTAAATACCATACTTGGTATTTAGGTTTATTATCTTCCAAGTTTGTGACACGAAGATTTTCAAGAAGATTTTATAGAAAAATTTTCCAAAATTTTGATTTTCTTAAAAATGGCTCTACTATTTTGATTAAAATCCCGTATATTAAAGCTATTTACATCCCAAATAAAATATATATCTTGAATATTTTCTGGGAATAGCCTCTGAAGACCTCTTTATTCTGGATGAATTTTGCCGAATTTTACTTAACTGCTAAACCGTAAGAGGTAGACAAAAACTTGCTACACCAAAAAACGTAGATCTCTTCAAAACACACAATTTATAACTTTACGCTTTTGTTTCGGTAACCGTTTCCGAGATGTTCCTTGTTATTGGTTTCAATTGTGAAGTTCTTTCATATAATTTTCTCAGACAGAAAGTGTCACTTTTCTTTTGTTCTACTCCGAGCCAAGCAAAGAAGCGATTTGCAATGACAATCGCATAATGACAGCTTTTATTACATTTGACTATCACTTTAGCCTAGTGCATTCCTTTAGTTCCCTTCTACTTATAAGGAACTAAGTAATAATGACATTCTGCCAATGTTTATATCGATTAACATGGAGTCGAAAGAAGAATCATCTTTTGTAATAAATTTGAAGAGCAGCTAGAGAAAGTCATATGGGTGTAACACATAAAATGTTTTATTCATTTTATTTATTTATTTTGCCAGCGCAACATCAGTACCAAATAAGAATTTAATAAATGCAGGCTTATCAAAAGCAATGCTAAAATATTATACTAATAAAATCTAAGTTTTTAGAATTGATTTTAAATGCATTACACTTGATTAACTCTCTGACATTTTGTGTTGAATTTCCCAGTATCAGAAGCGAATTACGGAGGTGGCATAATTTATCGGATGGTGATATTCATTTTCACCATAATATATGATAACGTCGTAACCAAGCTGCGATTGGTTCATATCCCAGGCTTCCTTAAACACTAATATCGTCTTTACGTTATATACATGGCACAATTATCTATTCATCCGACAGAAATATTAAGGGCCCGTTTCATTAACCAATGTTTAAAGTTAACACAGTGTTAAGAACTTAACGCAAATCCTGTTTCTTCGAGTGTTAGCTGTAACATAGTATTAACTTCATGTTAAGTTAACATCCCATTACTTGTGTTAAGGCGCTTAATAACTGTTAGAACTTGGAAAATGGGTGCCACAAACCAAAGTGTTGATGTGGAATTTGCTGCTTTTGGCGGTTTTTTATGCCATAGAGGTGTCAAGATCATCCATTGCACTCGTTCATTTCATATCTACACAATTAGGCTCGTTCGTTTCTTTGAGCCCAACTCATTCGAAAAACGGAATTGAATACACGAACTACCGAGCGACAAAATTTATTGGACATTTACCGTGACAATTTGAATTAATATCGTCACAGTTATAGAGCGAATCTCTATCATAGCCGAATAGTTCTGAGAACCTGCTGAAGAGTGCGCAAAATGGTATTGGAGAGCAGAAGAGACCGGTTGTGGATATAACAGCCAGCGCCTTTGGTAGTCTGAACGTGAGTTACTGCTATGCGTTGTGGTACAATTACGTATCAGCACCACCATTTTTTTTTGATAGTGTTTAACGCCCGCTTTTACTACCAAGGCACCGCAGGCGATGACACTGGTGATACATGGAATGAAGATGGAGCACCGGTGGAATGCGATGGCGGGGCAAACCGGAGAACCCGGAGAAAACGCGCCCCTGTCCACCACAAATCTCACATGCGGTCGCTTGGGATCTAGGTGAGAGGCGAATGGTTTAACCTCTCGGCCACGGCGCGGCTCCTTTTGTACTCGGACGTGTGTTACCTCTAAGAGCTAACATAATCGTAATAGTGTCTCTGACGGGCTGAACGTAAGTTACTGTACAAATGGCTGTGACAGAGGTTCCCGTTTCGTTGTTTCGTTTTCGTCCCGTTTTTTTCTGAGGGAGTTTGTATATTTGAATTCACTGGTACGATCTCACGAGACTACGAATGAATGGAATTTGTGATACGATGGAAACGCCTTTGTCCAATCGCACTTTATTTAAACTTTACATTATTTTAATATGCCTCTATTCTGATACCAAAATATATCAAATAAAGGCATCTATCTCAAATTTTAAACATATAAATATTCGTCCAGAGTATTAAATCAACCATTATTCATCCTTTCAGGATTGGAGAAAATTCGATAAAAACTTATCCAGGCAAATAGCATCCACCTGCATTCTAAACCGGGCCTTCACTAACGTAAATAAAAGTCTACTTATAAACATAAGTGTCCTCCACTTAAAGTGAAAATAAGTCACAATAGGATAGACAGAAACAAAACAAAATAGCATTTACCTTCAGTAACAGGAAAACATAACTTAAGCATAAATGCATTACAACCTAAGACCAATGTTACCAGTGGCGGCTCGTAGCCAAATTATCTTGTAGGGCACAATTTTAAGATTAAAACTAAATTGAATGTTATTTATGGATGCTCTTTAACTGCTACGGTTCTAAGCGTCCCATTCTATTTTGGGCGCGAAACACCGCTTAATAATGCTCAGATGCCACTTTATCAGGTTTGAGGTTTTTTTACGTGCCGTAAATCTACGACACGGTATCAACGACTTTACTTCCCTTATGAAGGAAGGGATTTTTACGCCTGAAAAAAAAATTAGCCGGGTTTGAACCCGCGACCTTGAGAACCAGAGGCTAACATGTTACCCCTAGATCACGGATGACGACAGACTAAAATTAGTGGATACTAAAAGATATCAGTAGAAATGAAATGCTAATTTGAGTATTAGCATTAATCTTTCTGTTTGTAGATGAAGTCCATCCTTTGATCCTTTGCTTGAAACAATACTTCTATAACTCTTTGATTTAAGCCCGAAATTGAACGCGACATGTTCCGAGAAATTTGAACCCGAACCGTCACCTTCACTGTTTATCATATGTCAACAACATTATCAGAGAGGTGATCCTGCTGTAAATTGATACATAGCTCGTATAAACAGCTGATGCACTTGAGTTTAATGCTCAATACTCAAAACAACCTTACACAACTTTAATAGCTTATGTATGTCAATTACTGTTCACGATGTCTCTTTTCAACAACGAAGCTCGCTTTTCTCTCAGAAAATTATGGAAACTACCCTTAAAGTAAAGTAGATCGCGATCGTGATATTAATGTCTTAAGCATTTTCTTTGTAAGCAATTGTAAACTTTACAAACCATCGCCTAACAATGTACAGGATTTTCCCTCTTAAGGCGAGTTTTAACAGTGCGGTTTCTTTGAACGCTAGCAACTGAAAAATCAGTATATTATTCTGCAGCTAATTTCACCAAGTTATTCTCCAGCGCATTCGGATTATGTTTCATAACACGTGAAATACATTCAAGGCAGTGTTTCACACTTATCAGTTTACTCTTACTCAGCACTCATTCTCAAAACTAATCACCTCTCGCAAGTTAGGTCAATTTTTTCAATAACTATTGATTGTTTGACCTTTTCTGTTTTCAAGTGAAGCTTCAAATGTATCGCGAGTCTATTTCCTAGTTAACTTAGGATAATTGCACAACACACTGCCTGTATGCATCGAGCGTTGGCGCGCGAGCGTACCTTGTCGTCTGCTTGGCAGGGAGGAGAGAATACCAAGTACCAACATTGTATATTTTTACCACATAAGCTTCTTTTTGTATGTTTCGTTCGGGAAGTTTATAGATCAACTTTGTTTGCAAATAAGAAGACATTCAAACTTAAGAAGTGTTTCTTATTATATACTCTTTGACGTGGAAATATCTTTGGTTAAATATTTTTGTCAGAGATTTGACTCAAACTTTAACTTTTGCTTATCGGTTCTTATGTTCTCTTTGCGCATGCGCAGCAAATGACCGGAGAGGCTTTCGTGTCCTAAGAGAACCTTCCCCTCTCGGCCCCTTGAAACCCGCACCCACAAATTAACTGCATCTGAAAGCACCATAGCGTGCGCATAGGATGATCACAAAATCGCTTGTGTCCGAAAAACGCGGCCGGTTACTATTTCCGACACTCATCTTCACTATAACTGTCCAGTGTGCATAGTAGGTTTAAATTTATACAAAATGCGTTATAGATTATAGCATTTTACCTAATAATATAATGCAGAAATTATTGTCTGAAATTGTTGTAGGGAGGGCACGTGCCCCTGTGCCCCTAAAGGCGGCCGCCACTGAAGTTACCCTTTTTAAAGAACGTTGTCGCGAAAACTGAAATTCAGGAAAAGCGCTAAAAATGCTTGTACGCAGCGGGGCATCTCGAATTACTCTATTAAATCGAAAAGAGTTTTGTAGCATGAAAATACGATCGTACATTTCATTACACTGCAATGAAATTGACAGTTAACAAGTACGTGGTCCCGGGTATGTCAAATTTGCGAATCGTAGAGGTTTCTTAAGTCCGCTTTGGAGCCAAGGTGGACATTAGATCGAATACAGGAGGATTCCTCTGACTAGCACTTAATATAGCGTGTCAATTCGTTAACGACCGCCAAATATGCTCTGGTAGGCATTACTTTTATCTTGGTCGCTAACACTTGCACTTATGTCTCGGTATAGTTGAGCTTCTACTTCATATGCGCTTCTGTGGAGATTGTGAATTTCCTCTTTCGAATATTAGCTCATTCGACAATTCTCATCATAGCGCTGCTGTCACACATATTACTTCAATATATTAACAAAATCTGATGTGTTCCTTTCACATGACTTTCACTATATCTCTGTAACACATTATTTATTGTTAAAAAGCTTATTCTTCTATCTACTTCGTGCTAATCGATATAACCATTAGTAGAGACAGTTTTATTACTTAGTTCCTTATAAGTAGAAGGCAAATAAGGGAATACACCAGACTAAACTGACATTCAAATGCTTTAAAATGTGGTTGCTATGGGATTGAAATCCGTTTCTTTGCGTGGCCAAGCGTTGACAAGTTGCCGTATGAGAAAAGTGTATTTTAAAACTGAAACTAATAACAAGGGATATCTCAGAAACGGTCAACTCCACGAAAACTATGCTTATATCATAAAGTGTCTGTGTTAACGAGCTCTACAAGTTTTATATCGTTAGTGTTTGTTTATCTCTTACGGTTTACCAGTTACGCAAAATTCCCCAAAATTCATCTAGAATAAAGATGTCTTAAGAAACTATTACCAGAAAACTCAAGATATACATTTTGTTTGTCATGTAAATATCTTTAATATACGATATTTTAATCAAAATCGTTCGAGCCATTTTTGAGAAAATCAAAATTTTCGAAAATTTTTTGTGTAAAGGATAGCTGGAGGTGGGGGGGATTTTCTTGAAAATCTTAGTGTCGCATCCTTGGATGGACGGTCTTTTCGTTTTTGAGCTATGCTGTCCACAACGGATCTTCTTCTAAAAATACTTTTTTTTGGATTCAGGAGACCCAAAACATATATTGCCGGTGAAATCTCGGTATGGAATTTTTGAATGCAATACAATATGTTCTCTATACACTATTAACATAGTACGTCCTTGTTCGATTAACCTATGGTGTGCATTAACCTCATGTACAGAATTGCAGTGTCGCATTTCGTCAGCAGATCGTGGATGCATAGAACGATACGTCCAAGAGGAAAAAATGGACGCTCTGTAACTACTATGGTTCTCGGCGTCCCATTCTAAATTGGGCGTGAAGGACCGCTTGCTTTTGCTCAGAGGCCCATCTATCAGGCTTGAGGTTCTTTTACGTGCCGCAAATCTACGACACGGGACAAACGGCTTTATTTCCCTTACGAAGGAAGCCATTTTAAGGATTTTTACACCCGAAAAAATTCATCGTCCTTCGTCGGGTTTGAACCCGCCACCTTGGGTATGTGAAGTTAGCATGCTAACCATTACGCCACGGAGGGCGACAGTCCATGAGGAGTATGTTAACTCCATGAGGACATATCAAAACCCAAAGAGGCAATCCACGAATGCCTTAATTATGAAACACAAGTTTCAATTTGTTGTTTTCTTATGCTAATACTCATAACCAAAGTAAGTATTAAAATGTATATGTTACAACGTTATATTATACACATGTTATATGCAATTTTATTCAATATTTCTGTGTGAGGAAAAATATATATACATTTAGTTAAAAGCATTACAAATCATAATATAATACGTTATATAATATAGATTAAATAATTTTCTTTAAAATAAATAACTTACTACTAGCCTTAAAAACAACTCAAACGTTGTTGATTCATATTTTGCTATATACAGTTAAGTGCAAGACTTAATCTACTTAAAATTGTGCTCTGTTTTAACGAATTGTAAATTAATCATTTTTAGAATAAATTCGACACTGAGAAAGTTCTAATCGAAAACTAAGGTTACCTACAGAGCACCATATGTTATAGAATACGGAATCTCAAATTATGTAAAAATAAAGTAAATTATAAGAATGCTTCAACGATGATGATTATTATTATTATTATTATTATTATTATTATTATTTCTGCAATAATCCTGAAGCGATTCCATACATCTTCATCCACATTTTTTTTACTTTCTCTATACGTACTATGTACATAGAGAAGGTATTGCATTGTACCCAAAAATTCGATGACGAGATTTCACCGGAAATACATGTTTTGAGACCACCTGAATCCAAAAAATGTGTGTCTGTATCGCCCTCCGTGGTGTAATGGTTACCATGCTAACTTCAAACCCGGCGGAGGATGATGGATTTTTTCGGGTGTAAAGATCCTTAGCATGGCTTCCTTCGGAAAGGAAGCAAAGCCGTTGGTCCCGTGTCGAAGAATTAAGGCATGTAAAAGAACCTCAAGCCTGATAGAGAGGCCTCTGAGAAAAATTAAGCGGTCCTTCACGCCCAATTTAGAATGGGACGCTGAGAACCACAGTAGTTAAAGAGCGTCCATAAATAACACGCCATTTCCATTTCCATTTCCGTGTGTGTCTGTGGGCAGCATAGCTAAAACGAAAAGACCGTTAAATACCAAACTTGGTATTTAAGTTCAGTATCTTCCTAGGATGCGACACGAAGATTTTCAAGAAATCCCCCCCCCAAACCCAACTACCCTTCACATGGACAAATTTTCGAAAAATTTGATTTTCTAAAAAATGGCTCTAACGATTTTGATAAAAATATCATATATTAAATATATATACTGGACAAATAATATGTATATCTTGAATTTTCTGGGAATAGCCTCTGAAGACTACTTTATTCTGGAGTAATTTTACGAAATGTCGCGTAACTGGTGAACCGTAAGAGACAGACAAACAAACTTAACATACATAAAACGTAGAGCACATTAAAACACACAATTTATGTTATATACATTTTTGTCGTGGAGTTGGTCGTTTTTGAGATATTCCTTGTTTTCTGTTTCAGCCTTAAAAAAACTTATACGTTTCTCTAACAGGAATTTGTTAACTCCTGTCCATACAAACAAAGGAACTTCGGTCACATAGCAACCATCTTTTGCTATTACTTTAACTTATCGTACTCCCTTATTTCGCTTCTACTTACAGGGAAGCAAGTAGTAAGACTATTTCTGCTAATTTTTTATAACTTAGCAAGAAGTTAATAGAAACATAAACTTTTTAACGAAAATTTGTTGCTGAGATATAGAGAAAGTCATGTGAATGGATTACATCAGAATTTTTAACTGATAAATCCTTCATTTAATTATCGAGCGAGACAGCTAAGGCGATGACATCTATGGTTTGGGGTTCGATCCCCGGCGATCGCCCACCTTTGGTTGTTTCTCTCGAGTCGGCAGGCGAATACTACTACGTCTTTCCAAATGATTATTTCCTGCACGCATTACTTCTTGACCTCATTGCTTCAGGGTTGAAGGACCAAACGTCGGAGTTCGACTTGTTGCTGCTGGGCGTTATGTATGGATTTCTTTCCTGGCGTCGTTGTGGGACCACTCTGCCAGGACCCGCCAATTAAGGGGTTTGTTGGTAATGCTCGGGTGCGCTCGATCTGGAAACATTAGAGACACCGTTGTTCCTTATGTTTGTCGCCATGAATCTGGTCGCCCTTCGAGACTCTTTTCTCTTCTCTCCTCCCAGGGTCACCAAAGTCTCGTGCGAGCTGGGCCCTATTGATCTGGCACCTCATCCCGATACTCCCAATCCTTCATATAATTTTAAGAAAACATTCAAACTTGTTTCACTGGACTGCATACCAAAATATCATAACGGCGCCTCTAAATCAAAGTGCCTTCTTCACCTTTACACTGGGCGTTCGAGTGGGAATGAGTTACCAACTCGTTGCGTGTAACATGGACTGAAAGCGGGACACAATTCGAACGTTAGGATACCCATCTCGTTGCGTGTAACATGGACTGAAAGCGGGACACAATTCAAACGTTAGGATACCCAACTCGTTGGGTGTAACATGGACTGAAAGCGGGACACAATTCGAACGTTAGGATACCAACTCGCCCTTATATACGAACTCATTTGTGTTATAAGGCATCAATAAATGACCATAACTCATTTGATGAACGACTCTGTCTTTATGTCATTTCTAACCGACAATTAGCTGTGCATCATAATGAATTTGAAAACCTAAAAAAGGAGATATTTTAGAAAGCGATATAGACTATCTAAAGCTTTCGTGAGCAGAGTTAAGTACCACCAACAGAAACTCTTTTTTACTTTCTCTACACGCACTATGTACATAGTGTATAGAGAAGGTAATTGCACTCTACCCAAAAATTCAATACCAAGATTTCACCGTAAATATATGTTTCAGGGTCCCCAAAAAAAGCATTTTCAGAAAAAGGTCCGCGGGCACGTATGTGTGTCCGTGTGCCTGTGAACACGATAACTCAAAAACGAAAAGTCGGTAAAATACCAAATTTGGTAATTAATTTCATTTCAGGGATACGACAGGAAGATTTTGCGAAAAATCCCCCCATCCCAAACTACCCTTTACATGGAAAAAATTCGAAAATGGTACTAACGATTTTTATTAAAATATCGTATATTAAAGATATTTACCTACAAATAATATGTATATCTTGGATTTTCTGGGAACAGCCTCTCAAGGCTTTCTGGATTCATTTTACAGAATTTTGCATAACTGCTAAACCGTAAGAAATGGACCAAAACTTACCACATAAAAATGTAGAGTACGACAAAACACACAATTTAAGTTATATACATTTTTTTTTTTTTTTCATGTGGTTGATCGTTTTAAGGTATTCCTTGTTTTTGGTTTCAGCTTTTAAAAACTTGTACTTTTCTCATGCAGGAATTTGTCACTCCTGTCCATACAAAAAAGGAACTTCAGTCACAGAGCAACCAGCTTTTGACTATCACTTTAACGTATGGCACTGCCTTATTTCGTTTCTACTTACAAGGAAGCAAGTAATAAGACTATTTCTGCTAATTTTTTTTTCAATTAGCATGAAGTAAATAGAAGCATAGGCTTTTTGACAATAATTTGTTGCAGAGTTGTAGAGAAAGTTATGTGAATGATACACATCAGATTTTTTCTTTTATGCTATACGTCTTGGTATTTTAAAGAACTCTGCTACTTTATGGTAACGGTATTATTCTTAAAAAAAGATTATTCCACTTTCTACTCCATGCTAATCGAACAGAAACTGTCTAATTGTTTAATTACTTATAAGTAGAAGGGGAATATAGGAATACACTAGGCTGAAGCTGTTTTAAAAGCTGTCGCTATGCGATTGACTTCAAAATTGGTTCTCTTTGCCTGGCCTTTTCTACTCTATGTTAATCGAGATAATAAGCATTAACATAAATGGTCTAATTACTTTTTTACTATAAGTAGAAGGCAAATAATGGAATACACCAAGTGATATTTTTACTTTCTCTATACGTACTATGTACATAGTGTATAGAGAAGGTATTGCACTCCACCCAAAAATTCGATACCGAGATTTCACGGGAAATATATGTTTTAGGGTTCCCAATATCCAAAAAAAGCATTTTCACAAAAAGGTCCGTGTGTGTGTGTGTGTGTGTGTGTGTGTGTGTGTCCGTGTGTCTGTGTGTCAGTGTGTCCGTGTGTCTTTGAACACGATAACTCAAAAACGAAAAGTCGGTAAAATACCATGCTTGGTATTTAAGTTTAGTATCTTCCAGGGATGCGACACGAAGATTTTGAGAAAAATCCCCCCACCCGAAACTACTCTTTACATGTAATTTTTTTCGAAAATTTTGACTTTCTCAAAAATGGCTCTAACGATTTTGATTATAAAATTTTGTATATTAAAGATATTTACCTGACAAACAAAATGTATATCTTGAATTCTCTGGGAATAGCCTCTGAAGAGTAGTTTATTCTGGATGAATTTTACTGAATTTTGAATAAATGCTAAACCGTAAGAGATGGACAAAAACTTACTACACAAGAAATGTAGAGCACATTAAAATACACAATTTATGTTATATACATTTTTTTCGTGGAGTTCGTCGTTTTTGAGTCATTCCTGATTTTTGGTTTCTGCTATGAAAAACGTATACTTTTCTCATACAGGAACTTGCCAACTCCTATCCATATAAACAAAGGAACTTCATTGACATAGCAACCAGCTTTTGACTATCACTTTAACCTATGGTAGTCCCTTATTTCGCTTCTACTTACAAGGAAGCAAGTAATAAGACTATTTCTGCTAATTTTTTCTGATTAGCATGAAGTAAATAGAAGAATAAGTTTTTCAAGAATAATTTCTTTCAGGGATATGGAGAAAGTCATGTGAATGGTACACATAAGATTTTTTTAAAAACTGTCGTTATAGGATTAACTTCAAAATTACATGGCCAAGAGTAAAACAAAAGAAAAACGGATGACAACTTCCTGTTTGAGGAAAATATAAGTATTTTATAATTGCAGCGAATAACGAAGACTATCTCGGAAGTGATAAGCGGCACAAATTGTGCGTTTTGGTAAGATCTGCATGTTTTGTGTGGTAAGATATTGTCTGTTTCTTGCGTTTACCATCATGCAAAAGGCTTCCAAATGAAGAGGACCTCAAAGGCTATTCTCAGTTAACGCAATATATACGTTTTATTTATCGTGTAAATATTTTTAATATGTGATATTTTAATCAAAATCGTTAGAGCCTTTTATGGAGAAATAAACATTTTCGAACATTAACTCATGTAAAGGGTAGTTTGGATAGTTGGCATTTTCTTATAAAACATTTGTACCGCATCTTTTTATCTAAATATCAAGTGTTGTGTTCGACTTTTCGTTTTTGATTTATGCTATTCATATATACAAACGCACATATGGACTTTTTTTAAAAATACTTATTTTTATTATTATTATTATTATTATTATTATTATTATTATTATTATATTTCAGGATACCCTACAACGTATATTTCCGGTGAAATCTCGGTATAGAATTTTTGGATTGAGTGCCATGCCTTTTCTGCCTGTTTGCTGTGTACGAAGTAGAGAAATAATATGTATATTTTTTTTAAAAAAAATTAAAAATTGTAGATAAGAAATTCCTGTAACTTTTACTTTCATTGTACAGTAAAATAAGACCAAACTTTATTTGCATGTGCATTAAGAATATGTTTACGAAATTGTACATGATACAGGAAAACTGTTCCACAAGGAGCATTTCATATGAAACAATGAAATTCTTAATTTAAAAAAAAAAAAAAAAAAAACTTTCTATCGCGGTAACAAATTATTGTTAAAAAGCTTATTCTTCTATTTACTCAATGCTAATAGAGAACAAAATTGGCAGAAAGAGTAACAAGAAGGGAAATAAGGGAGTACCTAAGGCTAAATCGATAGTAAGATCTTTTAAAAGCTGGTTGATATATATTTGAAGCACCCCTGTTTGTATGGACAGGAGTTGACAAGTGCACGTATGGGAAGAGGATAGGTATTTTATAGCTGAAATCAATAACAAGGAATTACTAAAAATGATCACTTCCACGAAAAAAATGTACGAGAATATAACATAAATTGTGCGTTTTAACGAGCTTTACATTTTCTATTAAGTATTTGTCTATCTCTTACGGTTAATCAGTTATGCAAAATTCCGTAACATTCACCCAGAATAAAGTTCATTCCCAGAAAATAAAAGACATACAGTTTATTTGTCACATAAATATTTTAAATATAAGAGCTTTTAATCAAAGGTATTAGAGTCATTTTTGAGAAAATCAATATCTTCAACATTTTTTCGCGTAAAGGGCAGTTGGCGGTGGGGAGATTTTCCTGAAAATCTTCGTGTCGCATTCCCGGAAGATACCAAGCTTAAATACCAGTTTGGTATTTAACTTCGTTTTTGAGCTATGCTGCCCACAAACACACACACACACACACACACACACAGTCATACATTCTGACACACAGACACACATGGATATTTTTCTAATTTTTGGGGGATTCTGGGGGTCTCAAAACATGTATTTCCCGTGAAATCTCGGTATCAAAATTGTGGGTGAAATATAATATGTATCTTCTCTATCCACTATGTATATGGTACGTGTGGAGAAAGTAAAAATGAAGTTGATGCTAGTTGGATCAGATGGCTTAAGTGTATGTGTGTGTATATATATGTGTGTATGTGTGTGTGTGTGTGTGTGTGTGTGTCTGTGTGTGTAAGAGTACACATATATATCTCTAAAAGTATGAGACATAAATACACAATATTTCAAAGCTCTATATTTAAATATATTGAATTTAAAATGTTCGCCTGTCCATTTAAATCACTCGCAAACCTTCTGCCAAGGGGCATCCTTATCTGTTAACTTTGTCGACTTTTTCACACTCAAGATAGAGAGGGAATGTCTTTTGGTATATCTTCATGATATCTACTGCACTAATCGCAGGTGCGGAAGTGAATCCCGAACCAGCATTGGAATAGATAGTTGAGACACTGGCAAATATTATCTACCAAAGATATAAACGAAATTAAGAACATGGAAAATAGAATCCACAAGAGCATAGGCGATAATTTTAAATAAATTAGGATGGAATTAGGAAAATTTGAAGGTAAGTTAAAGGAAAAGACAATCGCGGCTCTTGGAAAGTATTTATAAATAAATGTGGAATAAGGAGGGGGTTACCGTGACACGCATATCCCCAGGAGGAAGGGATGAAGCGAAGGAGCCACAACAGGCTATAGGCCACAGACAGACGACAGGGACGCGCGGAAATCCTTCCGTCCTAGTGGGAGAGGGCGTGAAGGACACGTAATCAAGCAACTCTCTCATGCACCAAAGATAAAATATAATATTTCGATGTCTTTATGGTTGGTTGAGAATAATCACCGTTGTAATGTAAAATGGCTGTGGTTGATAGGTGATAGATAGACTGTAAATCTATCATGTCTTTCCCCGCCAACTTTCATGCACGGCATGCGCCATGAAACCTAGAAACACGCCTGAAAGATGGGAAGAAAACAGGATGGAAGGAAAAGACATCTTAGTAGACGAGAAACCACCCTTCCCTGTATCGACCAGGTAACCCCAGAATTTGTTAATGAGCGGTCAACGGGAAACGAACCCTGAACTTGCCAAATGCAAACCTCACATGTACTTAGTAATCAGTTCTTCAATTTACGCCTTTTCTAGAGGAGAAACTTTATTTGAGGCGTTAACATGGGAAAGGTGGTAATGAAAAGCAAATTCTACAGGAGAAGCAAAAAATGTTTTGACATTACAAAATAAGAGATTTTATTTAGAAAATGGTTACAGAACATCCATTTCAACTTAGCAAAATATATTTGAAGCAAATTATCACAGCAATGTCAAAAATAAAATTATGATGTGTGAAGATTGCGGATGATATTTAATGTTCATAAACACCAACATCGATAGCAGATATTAGCATCACTAATGATGGGTCTTTTTCCAAGTGGAGGCAGAGATGCCCTTAGCCTCTGTGTTCCCGCCATGGCTCGATTTCACTGAACAAAAGTTTTATTTGTATGAAGGGCAACTTTTTCCTCATTATTCTAATCCAAAAAGCAGAACTGATCTTTATTAGTGTGGTATTCAACCATGTATCACATACACATTCGAAATCATCTTTACAGCTTGAACATTCCTTGCTTCTGTAATCATTTCAGCTATTTCTTCTGGAGTCATTGGATTTGAGGTTTTTTTGCTCTTATCTGGATTTTGGTTCCAAAATTCTGACTGTAGCTTCCATACTTCATTCTCTACAAAGTGACGGCAGCTGCACATATTTGCATTTACAAGTAACCTGCACAAAGGAAATATACAAACAGATGAGATTATAATAAAAAACAAAACTGGGCATTATCACTTAATATAATCAGTAAATTTTATTGCAAGGGGAAAATATGACTTACCAAATTATATGGAACAGGTTTTGGCAGCATTCTGTTGTAATCACAATGAATATTAATATTAATAATGAGTCAATAATGTAAACGCAAACACAATAATTAATTAACAGACTAAAAACTGGCCACTCAGAAGCTTGTTGACTTACTCCATTATGTGCTGTTACTACAGTGCCATCTTTGGTCATTTGTAGGAACTCGTCCAGTCACAATTTTGGCTTATTACTGTTACTATGCCACTGGCGACCTCACTAAGTACCCTTTTGGTGAAAAACCTAAAAACGATATATATATCTATATATATATATCTATATATAGATATATATAGATATATATACATATATATCGTAAAAAAAATATATATAGATATTTTTTTTTTTTTTTTTTTTACTACCTTTCCCATGCCAACGCCTCATTTACTCTGCAATTACAGTTTTCAGTTGACACTGCAATACTAACCTCAAACAATCAGGAAAAAACACATAGCAATTGGTAATAAATAATATGATAGTTGCCTGCTACTGAAATAGAAAGCGCTGCAATACTTTAACAAAAGTGCATCGGAGCGAGTCCGGTCATTAACCCCTCAAAAACTATTGTTGACAGTTATCTTTAATGTTTACAAGATGTTAATTTATTGTAAAATCTTGATGAAACGCAAGCACTTTATCATAATGTTAATAGACAAGGTGATACAATGTTTTTAGCATGGCCCTAAGCAGGTTTTCAGTCAAAGGTAACTGAGGTGGTTTAATGGTAGATAATATTAATTAAAAGGAGAAAATTATGCCATTTATTAGTATAAATGTATAACGCTCCAGGGTTACCAACTTCCATTTCCGGCAGATGTTAAGATAATTATTCAAGAGGCTAGTATTTTTGATGTAATGACGGACAATTTGAATCAGTAATCACGGAATCTGAAAAACAGCCTAAAAGCGCTGAAGTGCTTTTTACTTTCTCTATACGAACTATGTACATAGTGTATAGAGAAGGTATTGCACTCCACCCAAAAATTCGATACCGAGAATATGTTTTAGGGTCCCCTTTATCTAAAAAAACATTTTCGGAAAAAGGTCCGGTGTGTGTGTGTGTGTGTGTCCGTGTTCTGTGAGTGTTTGTGAACACGATAACTCAAAAACTAAAAGTCGGTAAAACACCAAACTTGGTATTTAAGTTTAGTATCTTCCAGGGGTGCGACACGAAGATTTTGAGAAAAATCCCCCCACCCCCAACTACCCTTTACATGGAACTTTTTTCCAAAATTTTGATTTTCTCAAAAATGGCTCTAACGATTTTAATTACAATTTCGTATATTAAAGTTATTTACCTGACCAATAAAATGTATATCTTGAATTTTCTGGGAATAGCCTCTGAAGACTACTTTATTCTGGATGAATTTTACGGAATTTTGAATAACAGCTAAACCGTAAGAGATGGACAAAATCTTGCTTTACAAAAAATGTAGTGCACGTTAAAACACACAGTTTATGTTATATAATTTTTTTTCTTAGAGTTCATCGTTTTTGAGACATTCCTTGTTTTTGGTTTCTGCTTTGAAAAACTTATACTTTTTTCATACAGGAATTTCTCAACTGCTGTCCATACAAACAAAGGAACTTCAGTGACATAGCAGCTAACTTTTGACTATCACTTTAAGTTATGGTAGTCTCTTATTTCGCTTCTACATACTAGGAAGCAACTAATAAGACTATTTCTGCTTTTTTTTTTTTTTTTTTTTTTTTTCTGATTAGCATGAAGTAAATAGAAGTATAAGCTTTTTAAGAATAAGGATACGACACGAAGATTTTCAAGAAAGTCCTCCCAACTACCCCTTACATGGTATATTTTTCGAAAATGGCTCTAACGAATTTGATTAAAATACCTTATGTTTTAAGATAGTTTTATGACAAACCAAATGTATACCTTGAATTTTCTGGGAATAGTCTCTGAAGACCTCTTCATTCTAAATGACTATTATATAACTGGCAAACCGTAAGAGATATTAAAAAACTTACTACACAAAAAATACAAATCTCATTAAAACACACAATTTATGGCACACACACACAGATATATATATATATATATATATATATATATATATATATATGGTACACATCAGATTTTTAGAAAAATGTCCGTATGTAAGTATGTGTGTGTCTGTGGAAAGTATAGCTCAAAAACGAAAAGACCCTTAAAAACCAAACTTGGTATTTAAGTTTAATATCTTCCAAGGATACGACACGAAGATTTTCAAGAAAATACCTCCACCAAATACTACCCTTTAAATGGAAAATTTGTTTTTCTCAAAAATAGCTCTAACGGTTTTGATTAAAATACTATATATTGAAGATATGTACATCAAACTGTATATTTTGAAATTCCTAGAAATAACCTCTGGAGACCTTTTTATTCTGGATGAGTTTTGCAGAATTTTGCATTACGGCTAAAGCGTAAAAGATACATAAAAACTTACTACACATACAATGCTAAAGCATAATTTATGTGATATGTGTTTTTTATGCTAAGCTGACCTTTTTTGAGATATTCCTTATTATTGGTTTCAATTTTAAGCTGCTTATACTTTTCTCAAACGGGAAGTGACGTTTTATCTCTCTTGTTTTACTGGAGGCTATGCAAAGCAAGTCAAACTTCAGTTGTTTCATATGGGACAAGTTTTTAAAAGATGTAAGTATCGATTTAGCCTAATGTATTACCTTATATCCCTTCCACTTACATTGAAACAAGTAATAAGACAATTTCTGCTTATGTTTACCTTGATTAACACGTCGTATATAAAAGAATAATCTTTTGTAAGGAATGTTGTTTGTGTAACAGCTAGAGAAAGTCATGTGAATGGAACTCATCTGATTTGTTATTTTCTCTAGCCCCATATGTACAATGTACATAGGGATAGAGAAGGTATTGTAATGCATCCAAAAATTCGATACCGAGATTTCACCTGAAATATATGTTTTGTGGTCCCCTGAGTCCGAAAAAAGCATTTTTAAAAAACCGTGTGTGTGTATGTGTGTGTGTGTGTGTGTGTGTGTGTGCGCGCGCGTGTGTCTGTGGACAGCATAGCCCCAAAATAAAAAGACCGTTAAATACCAAACTTGGTATTTAGGTTTAGTATCTTCCAAGGATGCGACACGAAGATTTTAAAAAAAAAATACCCCTACCACAAATTACCCTTTACATGCAAAAGTTTCGAAAATTTTGATTTTCTTAAAAATGGCTCTAACGATTTTGATTAAAATCCCGTATATTAAAGCTATTTATGTCCGAAATAAAATGTATGTCACGAATTTTTTGGGAATAGCCTCTGAAGACCTCTTTATTCTGGATGCATTTTGCTGAATTTTGCTTAACTGCTAAACCGTAAGAGATAGAAATAAAAAAACGTACTGCACAAAAAATGTACCTCATGACAAAACACACAATTTTTGTCCTTTACGTTTTTGTTGTGGAGGTAACCGTTTTCGAGATATTTCTTGTTATTGGCTTCAATTGTGAAGTACTTAAACCTTTCTCACACAGGAAGTTTATGTGTTAAGTTTTTGTCCATCTCTTACGGTTTAGCAGTTATGCAAAATTCCGTAAAATTTATCCAGAATAAAGTAGTCTTCAGAGGCTATTCCCAGAAAATTCAAGATATACATTTTATTTGTCAGATAAATATCTTTAATATTTGACATTTTAATCAAAATCGTTAGAGCAATTTTTAATAAAATAAAATTTTTCGGAAAAAGGTCCATGTAAAGGGTAGCTGGGGGTAGGGGGATGTTTTCGAAAATCTTCGTGTCGCATCCTTAGAAGATACCAAACTTAAATACCCATTTGGTATTTTACCGACTTTTCGTTTTTGAGTTATCGTGTTCACGGACACACGGACACACACACGGACCTTTTTCTGAAAATCCTTTTTTTTTGGATACAGGAGACCCTAAAACATATATTTCCGGTGAAATCTCGGTATGGAATTTTTTGGTGGAGTGCAATACTTTCGCTATACACTATGTACATGGTGCGTGTAGAGAAAGTAAAAATATATACAATTAGAAACCTCTCCAATCTATAACAAGAGCATAAAAATAGATACGAACCAGATGCAATCACAGATCTTAACAAAAGCCTGCACATAAAAAATCTGATGTGTTGGATTCACATGATTTGCTCTATCTGTTATGCAAGGAAACTATTCTTACACATCACACGAAACGATTCACACATTAACACAATTGGCCTTACTACTTAGTTCCTTATTAGCAGAAGGGAAAAAGGACAATATACCAGGCTAAAGCGATACTGAAATCTTTTAAAAGCGGATCGATATGTGAACAATTAGAGTTCGGTTCGCTTTGCATTTCCAGAAAAAAACAAAAGATAGATGAAACGAAAGGTGGCCCTGTTAAAGAAGATGTGTAAAATTGAAACCAATAACGAGAAATATCTCGGAAACGGTCAATTCTACAATAAAAATCTATGACATAAATTATGTCTGCATTTCTGAGAAAATCAATATTTTCGAAATTTACTCCGTGTAAAAGGGAAGTTTGGGATGGGGGGATTTTTCAAAAAACTTCTTGTCGCATCCCCGGGAGATACTCGTCTTAAACACCTAGTTTGGTACTTTAACGACTTTTCGTTATTTAGTTATCGTGGTCACAGACACACACACACACACACACACACACATACACACAGAGGGACCTTTTCTGAAAATGCCTTTTTTGGATTCAGATGGTCCTAAAACATGTATTTCTAGTGAAATCTCGGTATGGAACTTTTGGGTGGAAGACAATACTTTCTATATGCACTGTGTAGATCAATACGTGTAGAGAAAGTAAAAAGACACAAGGTGTAGATGGAGTCATCAATCCATGGCAGTAGACAAAGGAAATGAATACTTTGGACCGGGACAAGAATCCTAAAAATGTAGAAAAAAAATCTGCACACGACTTTCTCTACATCTCTGCAACAAATTATTGTTAAAAAGCTTATGCTTCTATTTAGTTCATGCTAATCGAGAAAAAATTAGCAGAAATAGTCTTATTACTTGCTTCCTTGTAAGTAGAAGCGAAATAGGAAGAAATATAGGTTAAAGTGATAGTCAAAAGCTGGTTACTATGTGACTGAAGGTCCTTGACTTGTATGAACAGGAGTTGACAAATTCCTGTATGAGAAAAGTATGTTTTTAAAGCTGAAACCAAAAACAAGGAATATCTCAAAAACCATCAACTCCAACCAATGTATATAACATAAATTGCGTGTTCTAGCGTGCTCTATATTTTTTGTGTGATAAGTTTTTGTCCATCACTTACAGTTTAGTAGTTATGCAAATTTCCAGAATGAAGTAGTCTTTAGAGGCTATTCCCAAGAAAATTCAAGGTATACATTTTATTGTCAGGTATATCTTTAATATACGATATTTTAATAAAAATCGTCAGAGCCATTTTTGAGAAAATCAAAGTTTTCGAAAAAAGTTCCATAAAAAGGATGGCGGGATTTTCTTCAAAATGTTCGTGTCGCATCCTTGGAAGATATCAAACTGAAATACCAAGTTTGACGGTCTTTTCGTTTTTGAGCTATGCTGTCCACATACACACAGACACACACACACACATACGGACATTTCTCTGAAAATGTAATCTCAGTATCGAATTTTTGGGTGGAATACAATACTTCCTCTATTCACTAAGTACATATAGAGAACGGAAAAAGGTGTTGTATCTCTTGGGACATGGTCCAGATAAAATGATACTGCGGTCAATTTAATGTTCGTTACCAGCAGCAGGTCTCGCGATAAGCTGACACGGAGCTGGAGTACAATGTAGAACATTAGCTCAGAACTCCTGCAACCATTAAACATCATTAGCCGCCGAAGTGACACATTTGTGTCATTCTTATGATGTATGACTTCCACAGTGAGATACATATGGTGTCTGGTCTGTCTTAGCATTTCCTTCTCCTTCTTCATCACGCACTGCTCAAATGGCAATCCTTAAATATACAACTTTTATCTTTGGAAACAAGAATTCCATGTAACATTCTTTAATTTTTACTTTCTCTACACTACTATATACATAGTATATATAGAAGGTACTGTATTAACCCAAAAATTCTATACCGAGATTTCATTGGAAATACATGTTTTGGGTAACCCTGAATCCATAAAAAAGCATTTTTAGAAAAATGTCCGCGCGCGCGTGTGTGTGTGTATGTGTGTGGACAGCATAGCTCAAAAATGAAAAGACGTTTAATTCCAAACTTGGTATTTAAGTTTCGTATCTTCCAACGATTCGACATGAAGATTTTCCATAAAATCCCCCCTCCCCCAACTACCCTTTACAAGGAAAAAATTTCGAAAATTTTGATTTTCTCAAATATGGCTCTTACGATTTTGAATAAAATCTCTTATATTTAAGATATTTACATACCAAATAATATGTATATCTTGAATATTCTGGGAAAAGCCTCTACAGACATCTTTATTCTGGATGATTTTTATTGAATTTTCCATAACTGGTAAACTAAAAGAAATAGACAAAAACTTACTACACAAAAAATGTAGATCACGATAAAGCATACCATTTATGTGATATACTTTTTTCGTGGAGTTGGCCATTTTTGAGATATTCCTTGTTATTGATTTCAGTTTCTGATACGGGAACTTGTCAAAACTTAGTCACGCAAAGAATCGGATTTCAATCTCATAGCAACCACATTTCAAAACATTTGACTGTCGGTTTAGTCTAGTATTCGCTTATTTCCCTTCTACTTATAAAGGAACTAAGTAATAAGACCGTTTCTGCTAGTGTTTTAGCATTAACTAGATAGAAGAATAAGCTTATTAACAATAATTTGTTACAGAGATGTAGAGAAAGTCATGTGAATGGAGCACATCAGATTTTTCCACTAATTATCATCTCACAGTTGTTCTGCGACCAAATTTTATACAGAAAATATTCAACTATCAAAGCGGATCAAAACTCTTTTACCTACTTTCTTCCTACTTATCTATAATAAGGAGAGAAAATATTGCAATCTAGCCAAAAATTCGATTCCGAGATTTCTTCACAAATAAATGTTTTGAGACTCTGAATACAATAAATATAATAAAAAAATCTCATGTGTTCCATTCGCATGACTTTACCTCAAGCCTAATAGAGGCCTTTCAGAAAATTAAGGTCTTTACACCCAATATAGAGGAGAAAGCTGCGAACACGGAGTTAAAGAGAGCCGATAAATAAAACTCAGTTTCATTTACTGTGTATGTTTTGCAAACAAATTATTTTTACAAAGATTTTTTTTATCTACATAATACATATTAAGATAAATATTATGAAAAAGGGTCTTATTATTAGCGTCTTTATAGATAGAAGGGAGCTAGCATGCACTGGGCTAAAGCGTCAGGCAGTTCATTTAAAAGCTGTCGCTATGTGATTATCATTGAAATTAGGCACTCTTTCCATGGCCAGGATTAAAACAAAGAAGATATGAAACGGATGAGAACGTCCCGTTTGAGAAAAGTTTAAGTATTTTAAAACTTAAACCAATAACATGGAATATCCCGGAAATTTTTAGCTAAAATAAAAAGAAACAAATCAACTCTGTCTGACTTAAATTCTGTTTATATACATTTTTGTAAAGTAAGTTTGTGCTTATCTCTTACTATTAGTTATGCAAAATAAATTCAGAATGAAGAGGACTTCAAGGTATATTCACAAAAGTTCAGGATATACATTTTTCTTGCCACTTAAATATATTTAATATGCTACATTTTAATCGAAATGGTTAGAATCATGTTTTACAAAATCGAAAACATCGAATAATAATCCATATAAAGGATAGTTTCGGGTTGGGATATTTTCCTGAAAATCGTGTGCATCCTTTCAAGATACTAAACTGAAATGCCAAGTTTGATATTTAATCCACTTTTCTTTGAGTTATGCTGTCCACACACACACACACACACACACACACACACACACACACTCACGGAGCTTTTTCTAAACTTGCTTTTTGCATTCAGGGATCCTCAAAATCAGTTATTGCAGTGAACTCACGATATCGAATTTTCACTGGAATACATTACTTCTCTAGCTACTATGTACATTGTACATACGCGCTAGAGAAAGTAATAATAATAGACAAGACTTATTTGCAGTTCCATTTGTACACAACGTGTGTTCTCTTGGCGGCATTTTCCTATGCAACATATTGTCTATAGGATTAACTCGTGTACTGATGTCGTTGGGTTGCTATAAGTATTTAATTTTTTTATAATTCGCGAGGGTAGCGAATAATCTGAGATGGAGAAAAATGTCTGCTGCCCAACCGAGAATAGAAGCCGGGACCCCTCGGCAGCAAGCAGGTGCTGCACCGACTGAGCTACGGGAGCAGCTATAAGGTAGACTTAAACAAGCCAGCACCTGATGAGAAGTACAACGCCATCAGCATCAGAGATGATCAGCAAAACGTCTTGTATGAGACTGACGAAGAATATGATATGAAACGACGGGGAAATGAATAAAAGGAGAGTTCATTATGGAGCACGTGGTAGAATGAATGGGAAACCCGCGGAAAACTCGGCTTTCTGATCCACAAATACTACACGCTACCCTCTGGGATCGATTCCAGCGCGTCTTAGTGAGGGGAGAAGATGTTATAATAATAATAATAATAATAATAATAATAATAATAATAATAATAATAATAATCTCACCAAGACGTCCTGAGATCGATCCCAGAGATTATTATTATTATTATTATTATTATTATTATTATTATTATTATTACTTTAATAAATAGAAAAGGTGCGTGGCTGTAAACAGCTTAACTCAAAAACGAAAAGCCAGATAAATATCAAACTTGATACTCAAGTTCGATATCTTCCAAAGACATAACACGAAGATTTCAACAATATTTCCCATTCTAACCACCCTTCAATTTTTACCGATATGGGTAGCAGGGTTGTTTAGTTACGGGGTTCGTGAACGAAAGCTCTGTGATTCAAATCCCTCCAAGAAGGGTCTCCTTGGCTGAAATTTTCCTAAGAGCTCGGTAAATTACGGAGGAGATATCCGAACTATTTTTAGGATGCTTGCTTCCAAAACTCTTTTCCATTGTAATCATTTTGTTTGATGCTCTATCGGTGTCCTATAAACTGAGAGATCGCGCGTTGACCAGTAGTAACTTAAACTCTATCCATTAATACACAGATTTTAATTTTTTATGCCCTGACACAGCTGAACATTAGAAAGAGTTATTTTGAAACATAATAACTAACTCCATGGCACGACAGCTCACGGGGAACCTTGGCCTACCGCCCGGCCGCTGCGTCCCCCATCTCGGTCTACTAAAGACGTCATGGATGTGGTGCGGTGTTGGAGGGTGAGACGTGGTCAGCGCCTCGAGCCCCCTGGCCGGTTAATGCAGTCCTCATGACCTGGAGCCGTTACTTCTCCATCAAGTAGCTCCTCAATTGGCCCCCAGGGACCTTACGAGGTTGAGTGCACCCCCGGCCAGGTCTCCCAGCGGGTGCATGCCGGTACTGGGAATTGAACCCAGGTCTCCCGCTTGGTAAGCAGCTGCGCTACCACCGACGACCTATTTTGAAACATAGGTTAGAAAATTATTCCTCTAGTATATTAATTGGTAGGCGGGAGGTTCTAACTGTATGAAAGCCACATTCTTCCTCTTCCTTCTCAGATGATTTGTCCTCTTTTTGTTGTACCTTCACCACCAAGGATTTACATGCTAATGCCTTGGATCAGATTCTGTTGGGGGGGCAAAAAAAATACTTTGATCACAACATATCCAGGATAGGTGATCAGCCCAACTAGTGGTAAGACGGCGAAGAAGGAAATAAAGTAATGAAAAGAAACTTTACGTATCAAAATCCAACCTAACATTCACCAGGTGTGAGGAAGGAAATAAAGTAGTGAAAGCGAGCTTCGCGTATCAAATTCCCACCTGATATTCGCCTAGGTTTGAGAGTGAAGTAGGAAATAAAGTAATGAAATGAATCTACGCGTATCAAATTCCAACGTAACAAGCACATTGGTGTGGCAGTAAGAAGGAAATAAAGTAATGAAAGGAAACTTTACGTATCAAATTCCAACCTGATATTCGCCTAGGTGTGAGAGTGAAGTAGGAAATAAAGTAATGAAATGAATCTACGCGTATCAAATTCCAACGTAACAAGCACCTGGGTGTGGCAGTGAAGAAGGAAATAAAGTAATGAAAGGAAACTTTACGTATCAAATTCCAACCTGATATTCGCCTAGGGGTGGCAGAGAGGAAGGAAATACAGTAATGAAAGGAAACGTCACGTATCAAATTCCAACCTAAAATTCGCCTGGTGTGGTAGTGAAGAAGGAAATAAGGTGGATCGGTAGAGTCAAACTGAAAAATTCAACACCATAGTCGGGATTTGAGCCACAGATCTCCGGGTCTCTAGCCGGTTGCTCAACCACTAAGCTACCATGCCAATGCCGGTATAGCATTGAATTTTTCAACTGACCCACATGTTTCCTGGTAAGCCTCAAGGTGATATCAAATTATTTTGAGATAACAACCCCAATGGCGACTTACAATGTTGTAAGTACCTTAAGTCCCAGGATTCATAATATAGCCAACTATTATGCTCAATTACAATTTTTTTTTTTACACAAGCCGTGTGTAGAACCGGTATTGGATAGGTAGTGTCATTTTTTTTATTTTTTTTAACGTCCTTTAACCTGGTTGGTCATATCGGACGATGGATGAAATTGGTGAAATGGTGCTCAAATGATCTCGGGGTCTATGGAGCTTAAAGTTACTCGACATTAGTTTTCTCAGGATTAGGGAAAACCCCGAAAAAAACCTTATCCAGGTAAATCACTCTAAGCGAGATTCGAACTCACGACCTTTTGAATGTGAGAAAAACACGCTACCACCACAGTAACCACACTACCCTGGCGGACTGAACAATACTTGTGAAAACATTTCAAATTTGCTTCAAATAGGTTCAAAATTAAGAGTATTTCAGAGGAAGCCTTCAATTCGAGTTTACAGCTGAATATTTTCGAAACAGACAGAAAGAGTTCAAAGCTGTTATATGAAATAAATACGGCAATATATACCAGTCGTCATCTTGAGTTTTTTCTACATACTACCATATACACCACGCACAACATCTGTCAAATTGTTTTTCAGAGTCTTTGAAGTAAGTAGCAAAGGACAATGGAAGGAGAGAGATCTCTAATTGAAGAAATATTTAATACAATAAAAATTTCGGTCTCTCAGAAGTTTATTATTCATAAATTGGTATTATTGCAGTATATATCGCGTTAAATTCATAACATAATTTTGTTTTAATTTCTTGTTCTAAAACTGAAGGAGGGCAAAATATCAGATTTCGACCAAACGTTATTGTTTGTCTCTCATTTTGTCATTAATTCCAGGACATACACTTATAAATAAGTGCGCACCAAAAAAAAAAAAGGTGTCAAATGTCAGAGATAATACCAAAGATTGTAATGCCTTTCACTATTGCATTCCGAATGTCACGGTTTAGATGTCACAAGCACAGGTGATACTAATTATTTCTCGCGATAGTTGCTAAATGGGCGAATTAGCAAGAAGTTTCTTATAAACCGGAGTAGGTTGCAATTTTGGTTGCTTCAACACGGTCTTTCCGAGTTGCTAATCTAAAATCTAATAAACAATACAGAATCGTTCTGTTGATAATGTATAACATATTTTACTATGTATATCACTGAAAAATCACTTACATAAGTACACAAACCTCTGTACTGAAACACATTCCCCTTTGCTTGTTTATGCATCTGCTATTCGAGAAGCGACAACCAAATACCACACATGTATTGACCAGTGTAGTGGTTTAAAACTTACGCTCTAAATTTACTGCTTAATTAAAATTTTAACACCACAAAATCACTTAAATAAGCACCCTAACTTATGTATTGAAACCATTTCCCTTTCCTTGTTTTTGCTTCTGCTATTCGAGAAACTACAACCAAAGACCACACAAGAATTCACCATTAAACTGGTTTAAAACCAACAGTCCGAATAAACTGCTTGACATTTAACACAACAAAATATTATTTTTCGGTGCACATTTAACCCACAAAAGCCGTACTCATCTCAGAAGTATAGAATCAAAATACGGCAACTTTACAAAAGCGTGCTTCAACAACTACAATGCATAAGGATAGGGCATTTAGTACCTATTCCCTCTATATCTGTGATATAGGCACCTGATTTGCAAGCTGGAAGGGGGATATATGCACCGATTTTTATTTTCTCTACTCATATTATGTACACAGTGTATAGAGAAGGTATTGCATTCCTCCCAAAAATTAGATACCGAGATTTCACCGGTAATAGACTTTTTAGGGTTCCCTGTATCCAAAAAGCGGTCCGTGCGTGTGTCCGTGTGACCGTGTGTTCGTGTGTCTGTGAAGACGATAACTCAAAAACGAAAAGTCGGTAAAATACCAAACTTGGTACTTTAGTTTAGTATCTTCCAGGGATGCAATACAAGATTTTGAGAAAAACACCCCTAATCCAAACTATCATTTACATAGAAAAAATTCGAAAATATTGATTTTCTCAAAACTGACTGTAACGATTTTGATTAAAGTACCTTATAGGTATTAAAGATAATTATATGACATATAAAATGTATATCTTGAATTTTTTAGGAATAGCCTCTAAAGATCTCTTTAATCTGAATTAATTTAGCTGAATTTTGTGTTACTGGTAAACCGTAAAATATAGACCAAATCTTACTACACAAAAAATGTAGAATATGTTAAAAGACACAATTTATGTTATAGGTATACGTTTCTGACACGAAAAGCTGTAAACTCCTGGCTCTGGATAGAAACGGATTTCAAGCACATGGTAACCAGCTTTTAAAAGATTTTAGCTTAATGTGTTCCCTTATTTTTCTTCTGCTTATAAGAAAACAAGCAACTGCTAAAACAAAACAACTTCTGCTAAAGTTTATCTTGATTATTATAAAGTAGATAGAATATGATTTTAACAGTAATTGGTTACAAGAATGTAGGGATAGTCATGTGAATGGAACACATCAGATTTTTACTTTCTCTACACGTATACTATGTGCATAGTGTAGAGATAAGGTACTGCATTCCAACCAAAAATTTTATACCGAGATTTTACTGGACGATTTAGGGCCCTCTGTATCTAAAAAAAGTATTTTTAAAAGAAGGTAGGAGAGCGTGTTTGTGTGTGTGTGTGTGTGTGTGTGTGTGTGTGTGTGTGTGTCCGTGTGTCTGTGAACATGATTACTCAAAAACGAAAACTCGGTAAAATACCAAATTTGGTAAATAAGTTTAACATCTTCCAAAGATGGGACACCAAGATTTTGAGGAAAATACCCGCACCACAAACTACCATTTACATGGAAAAATTTTCGAAAATTTTAATTTTCTAAAAATGACTAACAATTTTAACTAAAATGCCGTATGTTAAGGATATTTACACGACAAATAAAATATATATCTTGAATTTTCTGGGAACAGCCTCTGAACACCTGTTCATTCTGAATGCATTTTTCTGTTTTTTGCATAACTAATAAACCGGAAGAGATAGACAAAAGCTTACTAAACAAGAAAAGTAGATCTCATTAAAATACAGAATATATGTCTAATGCGCTTTTATTTAGAGTTGACCATTTTTGAGATATTCCTTATTATTAGTTTCCATTTAAATATACTTAAAATGTTTCACATAAAGGAATTTATCAACTCCTGGCAATGCAAAGAAACGATTTCATGCATATGGCAATCCGCTTTTAAAAGATTTGACTGTTGTTTCAGCCTAGTGTATTGTTCCATTATTTCCCTTCTGCTCACAATAAAACATTTCTGCTAAAGTTCATCTCGATTATCATGAAGTAGATAAAAGCATAAACTTTTTAACAATAATTTGTTGCAGAGGTGTAGGGAAAGTCGTGTGAATGGAACACATCAGATGTTTATTACTTTACATGTGATACCATTAGAAGCAGAACGAAATCACCCAAGGTAGGGTTAATGCGTCCTATTGCAAGCAGGTGTTGCTGTGGTATAACAGTATGCGCTTGCGTTTGTGACTTACAGTTTTATTCGACATATCAAACCTTAATAGATGAAACCTGCTACTTTCTCTACCTTTATATATAATTTTGATTCCGAGAATGCACTGAAAATACACATTTTGGGCTTTCCTGAATAAAAATCTGATGTGCTCCATTCACATGACTTTCTCTAAATTTCTGTAACAAATTATTGTTAATTAGCTTATTCTTCTATTTCATATTAATCGAATAAACTAATAAAATGATAACTAATAAAATCCTTTCTAGTAGAATGGATTTTATTACTTAGTTTTTTATAAGTAGGAGGGAAATAAGGGAATACGCTAGACTAAACTGACAGTCAAATGTTTTAAAATGTGGTTGCTATGGAATCGAAATCCGTTTCTTTACGTGGTCAGGAGTTGAAGTTCCTTCGTTTGTATGGATAGGAGAAAAGTATAAGTATTTTAATACTGACACCAATAACAAGGAATATCTAAGAAACGATCACCTCCACGAAAAAAAAGTCATATAACATATATTGTGTGTTTTAAAGAGCTCTAAATTTTTTGTCGAGAAAGATTTTGTCTGTCTCTTACGGTTTATAGGCTATACAAAATTCCGCAAAATTCATCCAAAATAATATGTCTTCAGAAGCTTTTCCAAGAAAATTCAAGATATACATTTTATTTGCTATGAAAATATGTTTAATATGTGATATTTTAATCAAAATCGTTAGAGATATTTTTGAAAAACATCAAAATTTTCGAAACTTTCTTCATGTAAAGGGTGTTTGAGGGATGTGAGGTTTCCTCAAAATATTCGTGATGCGTCCTTGGATAATATTGAAGTTAAAGACCAAGATTGCTATTTAACAAACTTTTCGTTTTGACTTTTTTCTAAAACTTTTTTTTTTTTTTTTTGATTCATGAGGTCTCAAATCATGTATTTCCGGTGAAATCTCGGTATCGAATTTTTGGGTGCAATACAATACTTTCTCTATACAATATGTACATTAAGTTCGTGTAGAGAAAGTAATAATGCCACAATGACATTGTTTTTTTTTGGGTCTACTAGAACGTTAGGACATAATCTTTGGAGTGAGTTCCTGTGTATAACATCTGTGAAGGTTGATTTTGAGAAAAGCAGGATAACTTACACAATAGTATAGCTATACAATAGGTAGAAGACAAAGAAAATGTACACTTTTTAAGCACTCAGATATATTCCAGTAGATAACTAACCGCACTGTAGTAGGTAAAGATGAGTATAACAGCTGTTTCTTGTAACGGAAACATACATACATCGAAAAGTGTCCAACACGTGCTCACTCACTTCCCAATTCACGGGCGTTGCCCATAATAGTATTGATTCTGTACATACTGAAGGCTTGCAGACAGGAAAACTACCATCTTCCGGTATAAAAAGGAAACGAGAAGTTTCTGCGTCAGTGCACACAAGTGAAAACGCAGAATTAGCATTGCTTTTTAGGAACAAGAAAAACATGGATTGGGGCAAATTTATGCATACAAGAACATATTTAATGTTAATTGACTGATGTTAACATTGAACTAAATTACACTGAGGCACAAAAGTCTGATGTGTTCCATTCACAGAGCTGAAAGAAATTATTGTTAAAAAGCATATTCTTCTATCTACTTTATGATAATCGAGATAAACATTATTACTTGCTTCATTATAACTATGAGCAAAATAAGGGAATACACTGGGCTAAAAGGCTCTTATAAAAACTGGTTGCAATGTGGTTGAAATCAATTTCTCTGCAGGGACAGAAGTTAATAACTTTCCGTGTGAGAAAAGTATTTTAAATCTGAAAAAAATAGCAAGGAATATCTCAGAAATAGTCAATACCAGGAAAAGAAGTATGTGACATAATTTGTGTGTTTTGACGTAATCTACATTTTTTGTGCAGTAAGTTTTTTGTCTATCTCTTACTGTTTACCGGTTACGAAAAATTCCGCAAAATTTATTCAAAACAAAGAGCTCTTTTTATAGGCTATTCCCAAAAATTTCATGATATGCCTACATTTTATTTGACATGTAAATATCTTTAATATAAGGTATTTAATTAAAACTGTTAGAGCCATTTTTGAGAAAATCAAAATTTTCGAAATTTTTTCCATGTAAAGTTAGTTTAAAGGGGGGGGGGATTTTTCTCAAATTCTTCGTGTCGCATCCCTGGAAGATACTAAACTTCATACCAAGTTTGGTATTTTACCGACTTTTCGTTTTTGTGTTATCGCGTTCACAGACACACGGACCTTTTTCTGAAAATACTTTTTTTTTGGATACAGGGGATCTTAAAACGTATATTTCCGGTGAAATCTCGGTAACGAATTTTTGGGTGGAGTGCAACACCTTCTCTATACACTATGTACATAGTACGTGTAGAGAAAGTAAAGATCTGATGTGCTCCATTACATGACTTTCTCTACATCTCTGTAACAAATTATTGTTTAAAATCTTATTCTTCTATGAAGAAGGAAAATAATGGACTGCATTAGGCTAAACCGATATTCAATTCTTTTAAAAGCTGGTTGTCATGTGGATGAAATCCATTTCTTTGTGCCAACACAGGAGTTGACAAATTCCCGCATGTGAAAAGTTTTAAGTGTTTTAAAACTGAAACCAATAATAAGGTATATCTAAAGAATGGTCAACTCCACGAAAGAAATTATTTTGACATAAATTTTGTGTTAACGTGATCTACATTTTTTGTGTAGTAACTTTTTGTCTATGTCTTACAGTTTACCAGTTGAGCAAAATTCATTCAGAATAAAGAGGCCTTTAGAAGCTATTCCCAGAAAACTCATATATACATTTTATTTGCCATATAAATATATTTAATATAGGTATTATAATCAAAATCAATATTTACTAAATTTTCCATGTAAAGGGTAGTTTGAGGTGGGTGATTTTTCTCAAAATCTTCGTGTCGCATCTCTGGAAGATACTATACTTAAATACCAAGTTAAGTATTTTATCGACTTTTCGTTTTTGAGTTATCGTGTTCAAAATCACTCGGACACACGCACATACCTTTTTTTTTTTTTTGGATACAGGGGACCCTAAAACGTCTATTTCCGGTGAAATCTCAGTATTGAATTTTTGGGTGGAATGCAATACCTTCTCTATACACTACGTACATAGTACATGTAAAGAAAGTAAAAAACGTAACGCTTCTCTGGAACACAAAGATCTAATACGTTACATTACATATAACGATTGCGAGTCAGCTGAAGCAATTTCCCTACAGCTTCAACAGAGTAGCGAGAACCCTTGCGCGCTCACCCCGATGTTCGGTCGGTCTCCGTACCCCCGCTCGCTTTGGTGCTTCGTGGCGCAAGGGATCGTGGGTTCGAGTCCCGCCTTGTTTCTGTGTTTGTAATTGTGTATACGTCTGTATATGTATGTGTAAAAGGAAAACGTTAAACATTAATAGGTCAACATAAGAAATGTAGGAAACTGGAGAGGGGGGGAAGGCATGCAGCGCCGGAGTCTTGACAAGCTTCCGGAGCTGTATAAAAAAGAAGAAAAAGTCACAGGCCGCCCAAAGAAGGAGAGGAGTTAACAGTAATTGCATAACATAGAATATTCGATTGGGTAAAAGCATTTGAGAAATTCGGTGATCAGCCGAACACGAACTGTATGTTAATCATCTATGATCGTCTGTACCTATATTGCTTTTAGGGATAGCAGAATAGAATTTGTATTGAAATATATACAATCACAAAAGCGGAAACAGGGTTATCTCTAAAAGGCCTTTTAGTGCCAATAGGGATCTAATGGTGATACCATATTCGTACGCTTTCCAGCGGGAAAGTCTGTGATTTTCTACGTCATAGGCACAGCGAAAGGTTTTCTGGTGCATTTTAAGGTTTATCTTTACACTCCTAAACGATAAATTAGCTCCAAATTTAATCTCTGTAGCCGGTGTTGGTTTATGTTGGTTGAAAAATGCGTCGTGTAGCCAAAGGTTAAGAACCAAAGAGAAAATAAGAGTTTAGTTCACAATGGACTGGAATAAAGCAAGAGTGATTTTGAAATTTCAGACCCTGATGAGAGCATCGACGTAAGAGAGGAGGAGGATATATATTCTAGCTTCAGCGATGACAATGCGTCCAATAACGCCTGAACCCCATACGCAAGCAAATAATTAGCTTATTTATCAAAATGGAGGTGTAACCAGACAACGCAGTCAAGGTGAATTCTATTCAGCTACCAAAAACATAACAGCTAAATTATATGGTAATAATCTACGTTACATCTGTAGCCCATTTTCTTTATGCCATGTTGATTATTAGCTGTATTATGCTCATGTGTGTGTGTTTTTTTTTTTTTTTGGTGATTTTTCTCAGCCTTCAGATTACACGAATTCATTTTTGTATTTTAAAAAATAAAAAAGATTGCTTTATTAGTAAAGAAATATCTGCACGCTTATTTCATTAGCCTACTGTATAGTAAGGTTTTGAATGCTTAATTATTGAGTGTTTTGGGAGCTGTTATTTTATTTGCCTGGTAGTGTGGTGGTAGCGTGTCTGCCTCACATTCTAACGGTCGTGAGTTTGAATCTCGCTTAGGGTAAGTTACCCGGATAAGGTTTTTTTTCGGGGTTTTCCCTTATCCTGAGAAGATGAATGTCGAGTAATTTTAAGCTCCATGGACCCCGAGATATTTGAACCAGGTTAAAGCACGTTAAACTACATAAAACATTTTGTTTTGTTTTTAATTATTTAAAAGTATTGAAAAGACTTCCCATCCATATAATACATATTATACAGTAGACAAAAGGATTTACTAAGAATAAAAAAAGGTTCAGCTCTTTGTGTCATTTGGTACTCATTTTATTACTAATAATTTAAATCCCTGCATTCTGCTCTAAAATTGTTAGGCACTTTTCTGACAGTATTTGTTATTCGGGTTGGCACTAAAGGGGTTTCCAATAAAAAAAAAATCCGATGTGCTACACTCGCATGACTTTCTCTAGCTGTTCTACAAACTTCTTGCATAAGATTATTCTTCTTCTTTCTACACCATGCTAATCGAGATAAATAGCAGAATGTTCTTTTTACTTAGTTCCTTAGATGTAGGAAGAAAACAAGAGAATACACTAAGCTAAACCGATAGTCAAATGTTTTAAAGCTGTCGTTATGCGATTGTCATTGCAAATCGCTCGTTTGCTTGGCCAGGAGAAAGAAAGAAAAAAAATCGGGCACTTCCTGTCTGAGAAAAATATAAGTACTTCACAACTGAAACCAGTAACAGGGAATATCTCCCAACAAAAATGTAAGGTACATAAACTGTCTTTTTTGTGTAGTACGCTTTTGTCTATCTCTTACGGTTTAGCAGTTAAGCAAAGCTCGGCAAAATTCATCCAGAATAAGGTCTTCAGAAGCTATTCCCAGAAAATTCAAGATATACACTTTATTTGGGGTGTAAATAAATATCTTTAATATTCTGTATTTTAATCAAAATCGTTAGTCATTTTTTAGAAATTCAAAATTGTCGATAATTTTTCCATGTAAATGGTAGTTTGTCGAGGGGAGGGATTTTCTTGAAAATCTCCGCGTCGCATTCTTGTAAGATACTGAACTTAAATACAAGTTTGGTATTTAACGGACTTTTCGTTTTTGAGCTATACTGTCCACACACACACACAGACACACACACACCTATAAAGGGATATTTTTGTAGAAATGCTTTTTTCGGACTCAAGGTGCCCCAAAACACATATTTCTAGTGAAATTTCGACATCGAATTTTTGGCTGGAATACAATACCTTCTTTATCCACTATGTACATTGTGCATAGGGGGCTAGAGAAAGTAAGAAAGAAAGCATTTCGAGGACATGGTGAACAGCAACTTCTATTAATCAAGGCAACTGTTGTAATACACTGCAGAGAACGATCCTCTTTTAGCGCAGTACTTACTTGGAAACCTCCAATGGGATTAAAGGACTTAATAATCAAATTCAAAATGACACAATACAAACCGTAGTTTCGACGGTTTTGCCAACTATAAAACATGACATTGTGGATATTCCTTTTGTTCAACACAATGGAATTACTTGTTAAGGGTGCTAAATATCGTGAGCAGGAAAAATTACTCAAGTTTGTAACATGTTTAGTGCTATGTTAGAATACTCTCAAGAAATTTATTCAGAAATTTGTTTTTACCTTGAAATTTATTTTCCCCTGAAATTTGTTTTTCTCTTAAACATATTCGACAAAACATTCATTTTCGTTGATGTTTTGTGTAACCTAGTTTAAAACAAATGTCAATAGAACATAAAAAAGAACTCGCCGCTCAATAATGACTCAGAACAACTTTATTTTATTATTATTTTATGTAGCTTAACGTTGTTTAACCTGGTTGGTCATATTGGACATGAATGAAACTGGTGAAATGATGCTCAAATAATCTCGAGCTCCATTGAACATTAAGTGACTCGGTATTCGTCTTCTCAGGATAAGGGAAATCCCGAAAACCCCTTTTCCGGCTAACTTACCCTAAGCGGGATTCGAACACGTTACCCTGGCGGGCTAACATATTTTTCAATAAGCCGTGTCTCAATTAGAAGTCTTCGAAGAGGAAAATATCGAAGTGCTCTGAAGTGTTTGATAACGCTGTAACTGTTTGCACCCAAGATTTTAAGATTATTCTAAATTAGGAATTTTCAATTTATTGTCACCAAAAACTATATACCAGTTACGCAAAACCAGCTTTCAAAGTTTCTTATATAGTTACACGTGGAAAATATTGTAAGACTGGGAAGAGAACTGACTATAGTGTACAATACATGAGGTTAGAGACTGCTTTCGTGGCCAACGAGCTGACTTCTCACCCGGACGTCTAGGGTTCGATTCCCGGCTGAGGCGGGAAATTTTTATTTAACCAGAAGTATCCCCTATCCCCCACAGAGTCTGTTAGTATGTATGTGAGAGTGAATGTGCCTATGTTTGAAGAAAAGAATATGATTAAAGACACAAGGTTAAAGATCCTACCTTTAATGAGCTGTTTCTAAAGCAAAACCCCTAATATGACTATAGATGTTGAAGGAGCTATAAAAATAACTAATCGGAGATGTTCCATTCGCATGACTTTCTCTACATCCCTGCAGCAAATTGTTGTTAATAAGCTTATTCTTTAATTTACTTCATGCTACTCGAGAAAAAAATAGCATAAATCGTTCATATATATTTTATAGCTGAAACCAATAGTAACAAATATATAAAAAACGATCACCTCCACCAAAAAAATGTATATAATATAAATTATTTCTTTTAACGAGCTCTACATTTTATATTCAGTAAGTTTTGTGCCCCACTGTTACGGTTTACCAGTTATGCAAAATACCGCAAAATTCATCTAGATTGAGATGTCTTCAGAGGCTATTCCCTGAAAATTCAAGATATACATTTTATTTGTCATGTAACTATCTTTAATATACGACACTTTAATCAAACTCGTTAGAGGTATTTTTCAGAAAATCAAAATTTTTGAAAATGTTTCCATGTAAAGGGAGTTGGGGGTGGGGGATTTTCTAAAAAATCTTCGTGTCGCATCCTTGGAAAATATTGAACTTAATTAGCAAGCTTGGTATTTAACGGACTTTTCACTGCCCATAGACACACAGACACACTCAAACGGACATTTTTCAAAAACTGCTTTGTTTATTCAGGGAATTTCAAAACATGTATTTCCGGTGAAATCTCGGTATCGACTTTTTGGGTGCAATATAATACCTTCTCTGTACACTATGTACATAGTACGTGTAGAGAAAGTAATAAAGAGTTTAGAAATAAAATCGAATGAGCTTGAACTATTGATCACTAATTCAACGGTAAAACAAAATTTTCCGCGGATTAAATTATTAATTGATGCTCGGAATTCCACCGAGAAGAAACTAAGAGAGAGACTCTCTGGTTTTGTAATAATTTCAACTAAAGCTCACTTGCTAACAAAAGTAAGGAAAATGAACAATTCAAAAGAAACAGAAAATGAATAAATTTACTTTCCAGGAGTAAAGATGTGTTTTCAATACCCTTGATCTTTCAGAGGTAACTACCAAAGTGTCAAAAGTGAATTTACATCCTGAAATTACTATTTTCTGTTAAATTTCACTTAAGGCTACTTTATTAAATACAGTATTTTAGTATTTGTTATTTCAATTTAAACCATTCCAGTTGCGATTTTTACTTTCTCTAGCTCGAATGTACGATATACATAGTGGATAGAGAAAGTATTGTAATACAAACCAAAAATTCGATGTCGAGATTTCACCGGAAATATACGTTTTGGGGTCCCCTGAGACCGAAAAAATCATTTTCGGAAAAAGGTCCGTGTTTATGTCTGTGTGTGTCTATGGACAGCATAGCTCAAAAATGAAAAGAACGTTAAATACCAAACGGATGCCACATGAAGATTTGCTAGAAAATTCCCCCACCCCCAACTCCCTTTACATTGAACTTTTTAATTTTCTCAAAAATGGCTCTAACGATTTTTATTAAAATACCGCATATTAAAGATATTTACCTGAAAAATAAAACGTATATCTTGAATTTTCTGGGAATAGCCTCTGAAGACTACTTTATTCTGGATGAATTTTACAGAATTTGCATAATTGCTAAACCGTGAGAGATAGACAAAATCTAATTTAAATTTAATGTAGAGCTCGTTAAAACACACACAATTGTTTGGTATGTACATTTTTTCGTGGAGTTGACCGTTTTTGAGATATTCCTTGTTAATGGTTTCAGCTTTAAAATACTTATAGTTTTCTCATATGCGAATTTGTCTACTTCTGCCCATACAAAGGAATATAGCAACCAGCTTTTGACTATCACTGTAATCTATGCTACTCCCTTATTTCGCTTCTACTTACAAGGAACCAAGTAATAAGACTATTTTGCTAATGTTTTCTCCATTAGCATGAAGTAAATAGAAGAATAGGCTTTTTAACAATTATTTGTTGCAGAGATGAAGAGAAAGTCATATGAACGGAACACATCAGATTTTTCTTTAATATGTATAGGCACCTTTTATTTAAACTATGAGGCGTATCCAGATAGTAAGTTTCCCTATTTTGTTTCCTTTAAAGTACACGTATTTAGCCAGGAAAATTCCGCCTGCGTAGCAGATCTGTGACGTATCAATTATATGCCGGCCGGACAGGACCCGCATGGTGCCAGTAGCGCGGCAGCAGTGCCCCGAAATGGCGTATCTTATTCCTTCTCCCGCCTGCGTCATAAAGTTCCTTGCTGCACAAAACATAGCACCCATCGAAATTCATCGTCAGCTCTGTCAGGTCCAGTGTTGCCAACACATGATTATTTTGGCCGTCAGACCATCACCCAAAATTCCGTCAAAATTAGAAATGTCCGTATTTTCCCTGGAAGTTATAAATTAAATTAAAACTCAAGTTTAGCACTTTGGAAAAATGTTTTGATTAGATGTGAAAGATAATCAAGGGATCTATTTGTAAAGACCAAATTCTGCTGCTGTACATACATACATGTGTTTGGTTAGTAATTTTGACTGTGAAGTTGAAAAGGGTTCAGTTGCTTTTAAATGTTTCCTATTTTTTCCATGAAGAAATAAACCTGACAAGCACACATCCACGTAGCATTGGTAATATTTGCACCGCGCACTGCTTGATTCCCGGGGCACGTCTAATAACCACTCCTTTAATTGTTCATTATTTAACCATACCGCTTAGCCTTCTGTTTAATAAGGCAATTAAAACGAAAATAAAAAAGCACTATAAAGTAATTGTTAAACATACAACTGGGCAACACCGAACCAGCATTCCCTTCGCTATACTGCATTCAGATTTCATACTGATTCATAAAGTAATGCAAGTTCATTGCATGACATTATATCCATATATATGCCAGAGATGTATAAATATTGTACAATCATGGCATCGGCTTGCAGGTACACAAATATTTACATCCTTGAGTCTTTCTAAAGAAAACCAATATAATATTAATTAATAAGTTCTAATAATATCCGTCAATAAATCCATTACCCGTCATACAACTTGAAAATTCATCAATTTTGACAGAAAATCCGTCAAGTTGCCAACCCTGGTCAGAGCTGTGTCGCTGCTGTAGACCTTTTTTTTTTTTTTTTTCCGAAGGTCGTCAAAATGTCCATGATGAAGGGTGCAGTAGGTGACCGTCCGTCATCAATGATCGATCACCTGCTTGAGCTGGTGTGGCAGCGCAAAGTGGAGAACCCAACGGCTTCACGATTAAGGCCAACTTCCGCAGATATCACGATCCTGGTTGTATGAAATTGTCACTAAACACCTGCCAGGTGGGTTCCGAAAATCCTGACGCCCGAGCACAAAGCGAAACGTTCAGGAGCAGCCGTATCATGATGACCGCGACGAGTTCCTCGAGCAATTCCTGTCCTCCAGCCAGCGTTTTGACAACGACCAAGAGCTGAAGACGACTGTAACACGCTGGTTCCATTCACAGGCAACAGTCTTCTATTTCACAGGAATACAAAAGTTGATCCCACGATATGACAAGTGTCTCAATTCTTTTGGTTACTAAGTCGAAAAGTAACTCAAACATTGCTGTACGTATTGTTTAAAATAATAGGGAAACTTACTTTCTGAATGCACCTCGTTCTATCAGTTGTGTTTTTATCTTTGATGTTTATTATTTTGATTTACACTATTATGGTTGTGATTTTCATCAAGGTAATCTGTTCTTTGAGTCACTATTGTTTAAGTAAAACTATAATAGGTATTGTATATAGGTATGTATTTAATCTCTGTAATTGGGTACTGCCCAGTGGCAGAGTTAAAAGTGCAAAATTCACTTACAACAATAATCTTACAGTTAAATTAAGAATAGTAATACCGCTAACATATTATATACATGTTTTTTTTAAAATACCTAACTACTTATTATTCAGTATAGCAATACTAAGTCAATTACCAGCATGTTTATAAACAGTTGCTATGAAGCCTCAACATTTATACTATAGAACAGCTTTTGAGACCCTTAATTACTTCACAATATTTATTTTAATTAATATCAAATATTTATTCTCTTTAAATTATCCCTAAACTTCTTTAAGATCAGACGGCAGCCCTAAAAGGCTGCTACAGGCAATTCATTCCATTCTTCAATGGTCCTATTAACAAGAAGATTTTCCTATGTCGGTTCTGTACCTTCTACCCTTTAATTTTATACAAATGATCGTTTCGTCCGTATTCATTGCTTTGGCTATCCACATGGTCACCGTACGCCACTGGCTAATGTTTATCTTGATAAGCGTGAAGTTGATGGAAGAGTAAGTTTTTTTTAAAAAAAAACTTGTACTATAAGTAGGGAAAATTATGTGAATACAGCACGTTTTTTATACCAATATATTATGAAAAGATGTGATGTGTTCCATTAACAAACTATTCTTGCTATATTTACTCCATGCGGATAAACATTAGCAGAACATATCTTGTTACTTGCTTCCTTGTAGTAGAAGAAAAGTAAAGGTTACACCAGACTAAAGGCATAGTCACAAGTTGTTGCATATGAAACAATTAAAATTCGGTGCATTTTGCTCGGTCAGCTGTGAAACAAAAAATAGATTAAAGGAAACATTACTTCCTGTTTGAGAAAAGTTGAAAATTGAAACCTATAACAAAGAAAATCTCAGAATCGGTTAAATCTACAAAAAAATGTATATTACATAAAGGCTACATTTTAACGAGATCTGCATTTTTTGTGAGTAAGATTTTGTCTATCTACTACGGTTTATCCGTTAGACAAAAGACTACAAAATGAAGGGATCTTCAGAGTCTATTACCAGAAAATTCAAGATATACATTTAGTGCATATGGTATTTTAATAAACATCCTTAGAGCAATTTTGAGATAATAAGCATTTTCGAAAAATGTTCCATGTAAATTTGAGGTGGGGAGATTTTCCCGAAATTCTTCGTGTTGCCTTGAAAGACACGCAACTTAAATACTAAGAGTGGTATTTAACAGACTTTTGGTTCTTCAGTTATGATGTCCACAGGCGCACACGCGCGCGCGCACACATACACACACACACATATGGGCCGCGCCGTGGCCGAGTGGTTAGACCATTCGCCTCTCACCTAGATGGTCCGTGTTCGATCCCAAGCGACCACATGTGAGATTTGTGGTGGACAAAGCGGCGCTGGGGCAGGTTTTCTCCGGGTTCTCCGGTTTCCCCCGCCATCCCATTCCACCGGTGCTCTATCTTCAGTCATGTATCATCAGTGTCACCGCCTGCGGTGCCATAAATAGTTAAAGTGGGCGTTAAACACTACAAATAAACAAAAAACCACACATACACACATTTTTCTAAAAAATCTTTTAAAATTCAGGGACCGTAAAACATGTATTTGCGGTGAAACGTCGGCATCGAATTTTTGGGTACATATGCATCAGAAAAAGCAACAAACTTAAACAGTGAGACTCGAATCACTGATTCTCTTATCGCTTGAGCTACTCTGCATAAAACACTATCATCTGATTGAAGTATCCTGGTAAACTATCAAGACGAATTCGGACATGAGAGAAGGCAATTATTCCCAAGGGCAATTTACAATACAGTAATTAGATTAAATTTCCTGGCTTTACCTATGGTGAACCTTAACCTCGTATTGTAATGCCCACTCTAGTATAATTTGATATGATTAAAATTTGTAAATGTAGGCACATAACTAAATTTTAGTTGCCGTCGTTTCTTGTCAGAATTAATTAGGTAATATTGTAAAAATATTACATCGTTAATGTTTTTAAATAATACCAAAAATTACAATTTTGGACTTTTCCCATACATATATTATTCATTTTTCAGCGATTTCAGACGAATTTGAAACCTATAGACCGAATGCTTTTCATTCTTATATAAACAATTTCGACCTATATTGACCTATAAGAATTATGTTTCTACTTTCTCGATCACGTATGCGCAGAGAAGGTATTATATTCCACCCAAAAATTCGATACTGAAATTTCACTGGAAATACATGTTTTGAGACCCCTAAAGATATTTTAGATAAAGGTCCGCTTGTGTGAACAATATAGCTCAAAAACGAAAAGCCGGTTAAATACAAACCATGATATTTAAGTTCAGAATTTTCTAAGGATGCGATACCCACCCCAAACTACCCTTTATATGGACAATTTTTGGATATTCGATTTTCTTAAATGGTTTCACCGATTTTGATTAAAATACCATAAGTTTAAAATATTTCAGTGACAAATGAAATGCATATCTTGAATTTTCTTGGGGATATACTGTAATGGTTAACTATAGCTAAATCGCAGGCGGCCCGGGTTCGCGCCCAGGCTACCGCATGTGGGGTTTATGGTGGACAAAGCGGCGCAAGGGCGGGTTTCTCCTGCCATCGAATTCCATGGTACTCCATCTTCATTCCATGTATCATCAGTGTCACCCCCTGCGGTGCCTATGTAATAAAAGTGGCATTAAACGCATTCAATAGCTCAGTGCCTACCACATTTATAACGGAAGAACAATTATTTTCAGTCATATCAAACAATAATGTCTAATATTGTTTCCGATCACAATTGGAAGTGACGTAGCTCTGACCAAGCGGGATGGTACAGACGGTTTCGTCTGTGTCCCGCATTCGTGAGGTCGTGGATTCGCACCCCGGGCTGACCTACTTGACCCATGGGTTTTTTCGCGGTTTCCCCGGATTGTTTCATTACAACCTGCGACTTTTCCGGTCCACCTGTTCCCATCATTTACTAATCATCTCTTTCACGTTTGAAGGACTAGGTGACGGTGTTCGGTGGGTTGCGGCTAGAAGGTGACTGCAAATTGTAATATCATTTCTTGACATCCTCATTGGACCCGGTTTCCGGTTTTAGGGGGCTCTCAGGGAGGCTGAGAGCTCGTGAGCAGGACCTAGAACAGTGTCGAAAACACTCCAATTGTAACCGGTAGGAATTACATCCATGCTTGTGCCCGTCATCATCCAGATCTTGTGTCCTTCGAGTCTCTTCCCTCATCTCTCTCTCTCTCTCTCTCTCTCTCTCTCTCTCTCTCTCCCTGGGGTAAGTGCGGCTCGTTCTATGTGTTCGTGGGCACAATGAACCCCTTATAAAATTAAAATTCAAAGTAAACTTCTTCCCTTATAAGTCAGTAATAACATGAAAATAAATTATTACAATATAATTTTCTCATTCCCTTTGAAATGAGAAGAAATCTTGTTAGATAATTACGCGGCGCGACAATGGAATGCCTAGTTCCGTGATGTGTTCAAACGCCTCATAGAAGCCAAGTAAGCGTGAGTTTTTGGGTGAGGGGAACGGAGATGGAAGGAGGAGGGAGCAAGGAAAGCGTTCAGCAGTCGCTAAAATTTGTCAGCGACAACCCGAAATCTAAGCGAAGATTCACGAAGTTATACGAGTGTCTCCCTTTCGCGAGCTTGCGTTAATAGTCTGTCAACGCACATGAATTCGAAGTTGCATTATTGGCTTTATGCACAGTTTTCAGGCAAAGAGAATCATTTAAAAGGTGTGCTAAATTGAAGGTTTAAGTGAGTGTTTGTGTGGTGGTGAATACTGCATTGACTTTACAAAAGTAGCAAGGAAAATAAACACTGTAAAATTTCATTAGAAATTGACTTTTCTAAGCTTTCACTAAAAGACAAGCGTAAAATAAAACAGTCCGACCAAAACCTCATCTTTCTTTAACTCAAAAGCAAACTGTTAACGGCAAGTAGTACTCACGCTCATTTAAAACCGAAATATACGAAAGAAATGCATGGTTTGCTGGGTGTAATATTACAAATAGATTGTGTTGTTTTAACCGCTTAAATTTTGCTAAAGGAAAATACTGTAGCAGGACAAACCTGGAATAGCGGATTTAGGACACTTGTCTCAGAAAATTAAGACATGTCGGATCACAACTACATGTCAATTCTTGTATTGATCTCTCAGTATTGGGCAAAACGACATAAGGGAACAACTCAGCAGTGTTTTTCGTAGGAGCATAGAATTGCACAATGAGCAAGTAAGAAAAACGAGATGTGTGCTGTCAAAAATTGACTGCATAAAATTTTGCGGAGAGTTCGAGGTGACTCTGAGAGCCCATGATGAAACGACGAATTCTAACAACCCTGGAGTATTTAGCGGGATATTTAATTTTCGCGTCAGCTCTGGATAATCTTGTTAAAGAACATTTTAAAATGGTCTCCGCCTTGTAGGGAAATTGAAGACAATTCAAAATGAATTGTTGGACAGCATGCTATCTGTGAGTTGCAACATCATTCTCTCTGAGATTTCTAATGCAGATTTTGTATCAATTACAGCTGATGAGAAGACAGACGTTTTATCTAAGTGTCAGCTCGTAATTGTTATAAGGTACGTTCTGCCGAGTGGAAACCCAGTGGAGCGATTTTGGAGTTTCTTATATCCTACCAGACATGACGCAACATCGTTAGCATCACATATAATGAATGTCCTTAAAGAAGTTGTATGGAATAATAGCAACAAAGCAATTTCCCAAAGCTATGATGGGGCCAGCGTTTTAGTGGACGTCATTCTGGTGTGCAGGCTATCGTAAGGAATACTTATCCTTATGCTTATTTTATACATTGTTATGCTCACCAATTAAATTTAATAATGTCCCAAGCAGCGAGTCAGAACAAAAATGTCAGGATTTTCTTCACAAATATTGCAGAGATACCGCCATGTTCCGCAAAGAATTAAAATTCTTGAAGAAATTGTTGGCAGATGACTTCCACGTTGTTCAACAAACAGATGAAACTCCAATTCTCGCATAGTCTGCACAGTGCACGAAAACGTGGATACAATTGTTGAATATCTGGAGAAAACCACAATTAACCAAGCGCAACGACTTCGACTGAAAATGCAGTTACCTTCTTTCAGTTTCTGGATTCACTATTTATAGAATTATGCCACATGTTGAAATGTTGTACAATGTACTACAAAAGCGAACTGTACATTCTTCTTCAATAGAGACTGCTGTCGTTTCATTCATCAATGGAATAGAAATAATAAGAGATAGTGTTAGCACAATGTCTGAAAAAGTGACAACGCTCCAGGATTCAGCAAGAAACGGTGTCCTGTCCCTGGTTCTCGTCAGTCTAGAGCTATCCCGGCAAATGAAGTCTGCGATGTAATATTAATGAAGCACCAGATAGATTCCAGTTTACTGGACATTTGAGAGCTGCAACATTGTTGGGATATGAACATTTCTGCAACTTTAACAAAGTGTCTCCAGACGAAACCTTTGACTGTATTACTAATTCATACCCGTTTCTTGATATAACCAAATTAGAAACAGAACTTAGAACAATTTATGTTAGAGATGACTTCCGAAGTGTATGGAGTGCAACTGATTTGCTTGGGTTTATACTGGAAAATAATTTGAGTGAGTACCTCGGCGAAGTTACCAAACTTCTTAAACTGATAATTACGATCTCAATGTCATCAGCTGACGGGGAAAGATGTGTTTCTTCGTCTTTTCTTCGGGTATGAAAGGATGAAAATATGTCTAAAGAGTACGATGGAAGAAGATAGACTGAATGCACTGCAATGTTGTCCATAGAAAAGGAGATGATCAACCAGCTAGTGGATTTTGATGAGAAGGTGATAGACCGTTTTGCTATCCAGAAATAAAAAAGGATGGATTTTAAGTAAAAACATTCCAACATCAGCACCACAGCATTAGGCGGTACATATCATGTGCGATAATGGCCATAAGGTAAGATATTTATATAATTTTAAATATTTTGTTGTTTACAGTCCTAGTTTCTTTGAACCCCCAATGTCATAACCCACGAGCACCTACTGCCCTGGGGTCATGTAAGTAGTCTAGCACCAAAGGAACCACGACCAGTAATCTGTCCCAGAGATCTGGTGCCCTCCCCCCCCCATGATTAATCTTAATCCTAATCTAGCTCTATTTCCGGCTACAATTGAAAGTCAGTTTAATAAATACGAGGGTCAGTCAATAACTAATGCCTCTATTTTTTTCTCTCTCTTTTAATTTGTAAGAAAATTAAACTTTGATTAAATAGAATGAAAGCCACAACATCGAGGATTAAATTGTCACTCTTCAATGCAATCCCCATATTTTTCCACAGTTTTGGTCCACCTTTTAACAAGGGTATGTATTTCAGTGTGGTAAAATGCACGGTCTTGTTTCCGAAGCCATTGACGCACAGATGTTTTCACGGCCTCTGCCTCTTCAAAGTGAATCCCACGATGAACTTCATTTAGCGGCCCAGATTGTGCTAAGTCAGGGCTGTATGAGGGATGAGGCAAGACTTCCCATCCAATTTTCACAATCGCTTCAGTGGTGTGATGACTGATGTATGGTTTTGCAACATCTGGTTTTTGTTGTGCGAACTTGCCGAAGACGTGCTTTAAGTTTTTGAGGGTGCTGACAGAATTTATTGTGCATCACTGCTCCAAAAATTCAATCCTGTGCATCCCAGAACATTGTCGCCATCACTTTCCCTACCGATGACACAGTTTTGAATTTTTTCTTCTTTGGTGAGGTTGTGCATTGCCGATCCATTGATTGTCTATTTGATTCAGGTTTAAAAAAAATGAACCCATGTTTCGTCTCCAGTCACAAAGTTTTCCAGAAACTCCTCTCCCTCTAAATTGAAGAGCTGCAAGAGTTCAGCGGCTATTGTTTTATTGACTCCTTATTTTTGTCGATTAACATTCTTGGTACCCACCGTGAACATACTTTTGAGTACCCCATTTATTGAATAATCGTCATCACACTGCCTTTACTGAGGGACATAATGCAACACAATTCCTCCGTTGTTACCCGGCGGTCAATACGAATTATCTCACCCACTCGCTCAATGTTGCGTGGAGTCACTGCAGTCACCGGTCTACCGCTCCGATTTTCATCAGCCAATGGTGTTTGCCCTTCTGCTTCATTACAGCGACGGACCCATCTTCTAACAGTGCTGACATCCGTTGTTGCAATAGCATCATTTCATAAATGCGAATGGGCGTTTCACCTTCCGCATGCAAGAATTCAATTACGGAACCCTGTCTAATACGCACATCGACGTCAGCTATTTTGCAAAAGGCGGAAGTGCTGCCACCTGTTGACTTAGGAAGTTACTACTCCAGCGCATTAGAGAAGAAGGTTTGAGGAATTGAGCCAAATTCAAGTTGTTCACATCGCTAACTTAGTTAAGGAGAAAAAAAAAATAGGAGGATTTAATTATTGAACACTGTCTAATACGCACATCGATGTCGGAAATTTTGAAAGAGGCAGCAGTGCTGCCACCTGTTAACTTAGGAAGTTACTACTACAGAGGATTAGAGAAGAAGGTTTGAGGAACTGAGCCAAATTCAAGTTGTTCAGATCGCTAATTAAGTAGAAAAGTATAGGAGACATTAGTTATTGACTGACCCTTGTATAAGGTAGTTTCAGTGCTTGAGGAACATTTGGACACCATTTCATGTTAGAGTATTGTATGATACGACCATATATTTATACTTCTCTTCTTTGGATTTTATTGTACTGACGTACTAAGTCGTGTTTCAACATGGTTACCATGTCATCGTCGGCTACCTTGTTCGCCGTCTCAGCTAGCCACAGTGGCACGGTAACCGTGCTGAACGTCTCTCATACAGTTCAATTATGAAATTTTCTCTGTTAATGGTGCTTCTTTTTAACTCAATACTTTAATTTCATTCATCATTTGATATGACCCCACCTGACTAATTAAAGGAAGTGTAAACAAAACAATTCAAACTCTGATGTGTTACACTCACATGACTTTCTCTAACTGCTCTACAAACAAACTTCTTACAAGAGATTATTCTTCTTTCTACACCATGCTAATCGTGATAAACATTAGCAGAATGTTCTACTTAGTTTAGTTCCTTATAAGTAGAAGGGAACTAAAGGAATGCGCTATGCTAAAGTGATAGTCAAATGTTTCAAAAGGTGTCGTTATGAATCGAGATAAACATTAACGGAATGTTCTGCTTAGTTTAGTTCCTTATAAGTAGAAGGGAACTAAAGGAATGCGCTATGCTAAAGTGACAGTCAAATGTTTTAAAAGCTGTCTTTATGAATCGAGATAAACATTAGCAGAATGTTCTTATTGCTCCTTTAGAAGGGAACTAAAGGAATGCGCTATGCTAAGGTGACAGTCAAATGTTTTAAAAGGTGTCGTTATGAATCGAGAAAAACATAGCAGAATGTTCTACTTAGTTTAGTTCCTTATAAGTAGAGGAGAACTAAAGGAATGCGCTATGCTAAAGTGATAGTCAAATGTTTCAAAAGGTGTCGTTATGAATCGAGATAAACATTAACGGAATGTTCTTATTGCTCCTTTAGAAGGGAACTAAAGGAATGCGTTAGGCTAAAGTAATAGTCAATTATTTTAAAAACTATCGCTCTGCGGTTGTCATATCAAAACGCATAAGTACTTTACAGTTGAAACCAATAACGAGGAATATCTCGGAAACGGTAAAGGACATAAATTGTGTGTTTTGACTACATCTACATTTTTGTGCATTAAGTTTTTGTCTTTCTCTTACGGTTTAGCAGTTAAGTAAAATTCGCCAAAATTCATCCAGAATAAAGAGGTCTTGAGAGGCTATTCCCAGAAAATTCAAGATAGGTATACATTTTATTATGGATGTAGATATGTTTAACATACGGGACTTTAATCAAAATTATTAGTTATTTTTGATAAAAATCAAAATTTTCGAAATTTTTTCCATGTAAAGGGTAGTTTGGGGTGGGGAGATTTTCTTGAAAATCTGCGTGTCACATCCTTGGATTATACCAAACTTAAATACCAAGTTTGGTATTTAACGGTCTTGTCGTTTTTGAGCTATGCTATCCACAGGCACATACATACAGACACACGGACCTTTTTCTAAAAATGCCTTTTTGAATTCTGGGGACCCAAAACATGTATTTCCGGTGAAATCTCATAATCGTATCGTATTTTTTGGTGGAATACAATAGAATACCTTCTCTATACACTATTTACATAGTACTGTAAAGTAATACTTTTTTTCGGAATCAGGGGACCCGAAAAATATATTTCCGGTGAAATCTCGACATCGAATTTTTGAGTGGAATACAATACCTTCTCTATCCACTATGTACATTGCACATGCGGGCTAGAGAAAATAAAAAACAGAAAAAGATGATGCCTTTAGTATTTATAAACGGAATATTAAAATTCCAGAATAGTTTCATTTCCAAAAGAAAACTTAAATCTTAAACAGTAATTCCCAAATTTCTCTCTGTATTTCGCAATATATTGTCTTACTCTTTAAAAAGTAAATGTAAACTCCTGAAACCACAGTCCTAGTGGGTTAAGACCTACCGCAAGACCACTGCATTCTCTGCCTTCGTCCACACAGACAAATTAGGACAGAGTTCAGTTTGAGGTGGCATACGGTCAACACATTGCCATCTCCCCGGCCGCTTTGTTACTTATCGAGATCACTTTTCTATCAAGTAACTTCAACTGGTCCACAAAAACGTCTCGCTAAGTACACCCCGTATCAGATTTTCCAACAGAATAAACATTTTCATGCCGGTATTGAGAATCAACACGTGTTTCCTCACATTTAACATGTTATACCCTCGTTTCAAAGTAAAGAAACAACAATTTATTGCTTCTTCTTCTTCTTCATTTACGATACAGATTCCCGTCATTTCTCCGAGCGCTCTTCAGCCTGGGGCTTATTGTTTAGAGCCAACCCGTTACTCCTGCATCCCTTAAAAAGGAGTGCAGTCTTGCAGTGGGTTTGGGTGATGCTTCTTCTGGTTCTATGAACATTTTCCCAAAATGTTTGTGCTGGGCTGTTTCAGTCTCCTTCCTGCAAAATCTGCCGTCTAAGTTGCCCTGAAGCACCCCAATTGTGTTGAGATGCTTTTTCACCAGGGCATGCCCAGTGATGTTCACCCTGAAGACGAGGAAGATGCACTTCTTCGAAACGTTGGTGTCAAGCCAAGTTTTTACCTGGCTAGAAGCCCGAGAAGATCTTGAATTAACACGTCGCCAGGAAAGCTATAGTTCTTATTTTAAACAGCTTTAATGTTTTAACAACATTGCACTTTCTGTTGTTTTCTGTGAAGACTCACGATAACTAGCGAGAATATATAGCGTACTCCGACTGTAAAACAAATATTCCTCCCAGCAAATTCTTTTCGGTTCGATGCGCCTACTTCTACTTATTCACTTTCTCTACATGTTTCAGGGACCCCTGTAATCAAAATGAGAATATATATATAGATATATATATCTATATATATATATAGATATATATATAATGTGTGTGTGTGTGTCCACACGACAACTCAAAAACGAAATGTCGGCAAGATACCAAACGAAGATTTTGAGGAAAAAAAAAAAACCACCTGAAACCACCCTTTGTAGGGCAAAAAAAAAAAAAAAACGAAAATGTTTATTTTCTCAAAATGGCTCCAATGATTTTGATTAATATCGAATTATTAAAGATATATACATAAATAATAAACATTATACCTAACTTAAATTGTCTGAGAAAAACCTCTGTAGAGTTCTTTATTCTGGATAAATTTTGCTGAATTTTGACAACTGCTAAAACGTAAGAGTCAGACAAAAGCTTACTACACAAAAAATGTAGATCTCGTTAAAAGACACAATTTATGTCATACACAGTTGACTATTCCGAGACATTCCTTGTTATTGGTTTCAGTTTTTAAAATACTTAAAACTTTTCTCATACGGGAAAAGCAAACCGCTGACCACGCAAAGAAAGGGACTTCAACCTCACGACAACCAGCTTTTAAAAGACTTCATCTAGAATGTTTGCTTATTTCCCTGCTATGTACAAGAAAGCAAGTAAAAAGGTCATTTCTGCCAATGTTTATCTCGATTAGCATGCAATATATAAAATAATAACATTTTTAACAATAATTTGTGACAGAAATGCAGCGAAAACTGTGCGAATAGAACACATCAGGTTGTTCCATTTAAAACCATGGGAGCGCAGATCTTAAGCACATTGTGCCCAAAAGAAAGCAGCTTACCGTTTCTTTCGCTGGAATGATTTAGAATTAGCGTACCAAAAGATTTTGGCAGCAGTTTTCCTAACCAGCGTGAACTTGCCTGTGTAAAGGGCAGGTCCAAACCCTCTTTGGGAACATCCCAGGCAGAAATGCATTTACCTTAGCTATTTGTCACATACATGGAGGCTTAACAACACATTTTTTGTACCTTTGGAAACCAAGGACGTGAATTTCTGTTTGGAGCAAATGGGTCACATGAATGGAGAAGCTACCTGGCTTATTCTCAAGGTCTTGAGAGAGTTACCCTCGTTTCCCACTGGGCCATCCCAGTTTCTTTTCCTTCATAGTTACCATGTTCCCTAATCAGGATTTGCATACAAATACAACAGTACTTTAGAAATGCTAATATAATTTGTATTTCCAAGGAATCCTAATCAACTTCATTTTACACAAATAACATATTATCGAATGTTCTTCGGATATAATCTTTAGATTAGATACATAACTATAATTTCCACTCTACGTTGCTTAAGCAAATGTAAGAATAAAAACCTTACGTATTAGTATCACATGCTTTCCATACCTATCTTCCAAAAAAATATTCTTAAAAATGCACATCCTTCTATTTCACGATAAAACTTGGTAGAAATATGTTTGTTACACATTTCCTTGTAGATAGAGCGCGAATAGTAAGCTAAATCAGAGTCAAACATTTTAAGATCTGACCACTTTGTGAGTGTTTTAAATTCAATCATGAAAAATCCATGAAAAAAAATTGAAAAAAATATAAGCATTTTAAAATTGAAACTAAATAAACGGAATATCCCAAAATGGTTAACTCGAGAACTATTCTTACAAAAGCTTACTTTTCTATTTTCTTCTATCTCAACATTAGCAGAAACTGTTTTATTACACCTTCTCTTATGGGGTCAAAGGGGATAAGGAAATATATAGTAGACTAAAGCAATAGTCAAATATTTTAAGAGTTTGTCGCTAAATAATGCCTTTTTATTTCTCTCTATTTACATGGCTAAGATAAAAAATAGAAGAAAGAATGAAAACCTCTTATTTGAGAGAAGTATAAGTGTTAGGAAACTTAACTAAATACGAAGAACATTTCGGAAATGGTTAAAAAAAATCTGATGTGTTCCATTCACATGACTTTCTCTACATCTCTGCAGTAAATGATTGTTAAAAAGCTTATGCTTCTATTTACTTCATGCTAATCGAGAAAAATTAGCGCAAATAGTCTATTATTTGCTTCGTTGTAAGTAGAAGCGAAAAAAGGGAGTACCATAGGTTAAAGTGATAGTCAAAAGCTGGTTGCTGTGTGACCGAAGTTCCTTTGTTAGTATGAACAGAAGTTGACAAATTCCTGTATGAGAAAAGCATGTTTTTCAAACCTGAAACCAAAAACAAGGAATATGTCAAAAACCATCAACTCCACGAAAATATGTATATAACATAAATTGTGTTCTTTAATGTCCTCTACATTTTTCTGTATGATAAGTTTTTTTCCATCTCTTACGGTTTAGCAGTTATGCAAAATTCCGTAAAATTCATCCAGAATAAAGTAGTCTTCAGAGGCTATTCCCAGAAAATTCAAGATATACATTGTATTTGTCAGGCAAATATCTTTAATATTTGACATTTTAATCAAATTCGTTAGAGCCATTTTTGATAAAATCAAAATTTTCGAAACCAGTTCCATGTAAAGGGTAGTTGGGGGTGGGCGGATTTTCTTGAAAATCTTCGTGTCGCATCCTTGGAAGATACCAAAGTTAATTGCCAAGTTTGGTATTTAACGGTCTTTTCGATTTGGAGCTATGATGTCCACAGACACACACACGCACACACATGGACCTTTTTGTAAAAATGATTTTTTTGGATTCGGGGGAACCCAAAACATGTATTTCCAGTGAAATCTCGGTTTCGAATTTTTGGGTGGAATACAATACCTTCTCTATACACTATGTACATAGTACGTGTAGAGAAAATAAAAAAGCATTTTTAGAAAAAAGGTCTGTGTGTCTGTGAACACGATAATTCAAAAACGAAAACTAGGTAAAATATCTAACTTGGTATTTAAGTTTAATATCTTCCGGGATGCAACACGAAGATTTTGAGAAAAATCCCCCCACGCCAATCTACTCTTTACATGGAAAAAATTTCGAAAATTTCTATTTTTTCAAAAATGGCTGTAACAATTTTGATTAAAATAACGTATATTAAAGATATTTACATAACAAATAAAATGTATACCTTGAATTTTATAGGAATATCATCAGAAGCCATTCTTTGTTCTGGATAAATTTTGCGCAATTTTGCATTACTGGCAAACCGTGAGAGATAGGCAAGAATTTACTTAGTAAATGTAGAGCACGTTAAAACACACAAATTTTCTCGTACGAGAAAAGAGATGGATTTGATTTCCATAACAACTATATTTTAAAACATTTGACTGTCGGTTTAGCCTAATGTATTCCCTTATTTCCCTTCTACTTTAGGAACAAAATAATAAAACTATATCTGCTAATGTTTATCTCGATTAGCATGAAATGAATAGAAGAATAAGCTTATTAAGTGTAACTTGTTACAGAGATGAAGAGAATATCATGTGAATGGAGCACATCAGATGTTTCGTTTTTGAGTTACGGTGTTTAGAGTTACCAGCGCACACGCGCACAAGCACATACTTATTTCTAAGGATACTAGTTTGTAATCAAGTACCTTAAAATGAATGTTTCCAGTGGAATATCCAGTTTTCGGGTGGAATGCACCTAATACCGTCTTTATTTGTACGTGAAAGATACAGTACAAACCGTCATGATCATACATTGTAGCGTGTCACAATTCTGATATTCGGGTAACAAGTTAATATACGGAGAAACCGAACGAAGTGACGTATACTAACGTGTTTAAATCGAATTCAGGAGGTCTCGGACCGATTACCCTGACCTTACTTTCTCTATACCGCATGTACAATGCACATGGTGGATAGAGAAGGTTTTGTATTCCACCCAAAAAATGATATCGAGATGTCACCGGAAATATATATTTTGGGGTCCCCTGAGTCCGGAAAAAGCATTTTTGGAAAAAGGCTCATGTGTGTGTGTGTGTGTGTGTGTGTGTGTGTGTGTGTGTGTGTGTGTGTCTGTGGACAGCATAGCTTAAAAAAGAAAAGACAGTTAAATACCAAACTTGGTATTTAGGTTTGGTATCTTCCAAGGATGCGACACAAAGATTTTCAAGAAAAACCTCCCATCACAAATCATCCTTTATAAGGAAAATTTTTCGAAAATTTTGATTTTCTAAAAAGTGCCTCAAACGATTTTGACTAAAATTCCGTATATTAAACATATCTACATCCGAAATATGTTTTGTATTTTCTGGGAATAACCTCTGAGGACTCTATATTCTAGATGAATTTTGCCGAATTTTGTTTAACTGCTAAACCATAAGAGATAGACAAAAACGCACTGTACAGAACATGTAGATCTCGTCAAACACACACAATTATGCTCTTTACGTATTTGTTGTCCGTTTCTGAGATATTCCTTGTTATTGGTTTCAATTGTAAAGTACTTTTCTCAGACAGGAAGTAACGTTTTTATTTTGTTCTACTCCTCACTAAGCAAAGAAACGATTTGCAATGAAAATCGCATAACGATTGCTTTTAAAACATGTGACTATCACTTTAGCATAGCACATGCCTTTAGTTCCCTTCTTCTTATAAGGGAATAAGTAATAAGTTCATTCGGCTAATGTTTATCTCGATTAGCATGGTGTAGAAGGAAGAATCTTTTGTAAGAAGTTTGTTTGTAGAGCAACTAGAGAAAGTCAGTGAGCGTATTTTCCTTATCTTTCTGGTGTGCTTCCAGGTTCGTGGTATTTGTCAGTGCAGGCAGATGGTGCGAATGCATATTCAGGGGATGGATTGCTTTCCGCATAAATAGGTTGATGCCACGTCTGCAGTCTCTGCATGCCCTCTTTGCTGGCCCAACAGGATGGGTCATCGGGCTTGGAAATGTTAGGAACTTTCTTTCGCGCGTCTCCGGTGGCCTGTCAGCTTGAGACCTGTGGTCTCTTATGGATCTTTCAGCTCATCCATCTCCTGGAAAGTGCAAGCCACTATAATAACAATAATAATAATATTAATAATAACGACAGTAATAATAATTATAATAAATATTCACGAAAACATTCTTTCACTCTTCTCTCTGCAGGAGGAGGTTCCGACATTCTTTGGAGCGAACGCTGCAGCTTCTGAGCGCTCGTGGTAGGCACTTCTGGCGTTACTAGAGTATCTGAACTGCCTAAAAAAGGGAGCTGTTTGGATTGGGTTGAACTCGGCGGTGGTTCTCGAAATTCATGGAAGATTGGGAACGTCTGGGCGGTGATTACTGTGTGGGGTTGTAAGACGCCTCAATATGATCCAGCACTAACCTGGAGAGCTTAGTAGACAGCAGCTACTAACTGTGGTCCCCATCGACGCGCTCAATTAGCGTATCCACTTCCGTTCTTGCGTCTGCAAAGGGGTCGGTGTGTAGTATAGGTCAGGCCACAGCTGCATGGCTTATGACTTACTATTCTATAAATTCCAAACTCATTAATTTCATGTAGATGCATAGGTCGCAGTGCACTAAATGTCATTCGCCGCTGTCTACCCTGTACCCTTTCACCCTGTTATCATATGAAGTACATATTCCTTTTAACACATGAGACTCGAGATAAGGTAAAGCGACGTAAACTGAAATACATAAACAGAAATCTGATGTGTTCCATTCACGTGACTTTCTCTACATTTCTGCAATAAGGTATTGTTAAAAGGTTTATTCTACTATTTACTTAATGGTAATCGAGAAAAAATTAGAAACATTTGTCTTATTATTTTCTTCCTTATAAGTAGACGGGAAAGAATGCCTAAAGGGATAGGCAAACCTTTTAAAAGTTGGTTTTGTGATTGAAGTTCCTTTGTTTTTATGGCCAGGAGTTGACAAATTTCCGTATGAGAAAAATATAAGTATTTCAAAGTTGAAACCGATAACAACGAATATATAAAAAACGGCCAACTCCAAGAAAAAAAAAATATATATAACATAAATTGTGTGTTATAATGAGCTCTAAACTTTTTATGAAATAAGTTTTGTATATTTCTTACGGTTTACCAACTATGCAAAATTCCACAAAATTCATCCAGAGGCTATTCCCAGAAAGTTGAAGATATACATTTTATTTCTGATGTAAATATCTTTAATATGCGACATTTTCATATAAATTGCTAGATCCGTTTTTAAAAATTCGAACATTTTAGAAAATGTTTCCATGTAAAGTGTAGTTTGTGGGGGTCGTATCCTTGGAAGATACTAAACCTAAATACCAAGTTTCGTATTAACGGTCTTTTCGTTTTTGAGCTATGCTTCCACAGACACACACGGACCTTTTTCTAAAAAACCAGATGTGTTCCATATATATGACTTCCTCTACATCTCTGCAAAAAAGTATTGTTAAAAAGCTTATGCTTCTATTTACTACATGCTAATTGAGAAACTTTGGCAGAAATAGTCTTATTACTTGCTTCTTTGTAAGTAGAAGCGAAATAAGGGAGTACCATAGGTTAAAATGATTTAAAAGCTGGTTGCTATGTCACTGAAGTTGCTTTGTTTGTATGGACAGGAGTTGACAAATCCTTGTAGGAGAAAAGCTATAAGTTTTTAAAGCTGAAACCAATAACAAGGAATATATTAAAAACGATCAACTCCACGAAAAAAAGATATATGCGACAAAAATTGTGTATTTTATCGTAATCTATATTTCTATGTAGTAAGTTTTTGTGTATCTCTTACGGTTTACCGGTTTTGCAAAATTAAAAAAAAAAAAAAAAAAAAAAAATTAATCCACAATAAAGTGGTCTTCAGAGGCTATTCACAGAAAATGCAAGATATATATTTTATTTGTCATGTAAATATCTTAAATATAAGAGATTTTAATCAAAACCGTTAGAGGCATTTTTGAGAAAATCACAATTTTAGAATTTTTTTCCATATAAAGGGTAGTTTGGGGTGGGGGGATTTTCCTGATAATCTTCGTGTCGCATCCTTGGAAGATACCAAACTTAAATACCAAGTTGAGTATTTAACGGTCTTTTCGTTTTTAGCTATGCTGTCCCCCCCCACACACACACTCACACACACATACACGGACCTTTTTCCAAAAATGCTTTTTTTGGATTCAGGGGGACCCAAACATGTATTTCCGGTGTACATTCGGTATCGAACTTTTGGGTGGAATACAATACCTTCTCTATACATAGTGCTTGTAGAGAAAGTAAAAATATATTTTTTTTGGACTCAGGGGACCCAAAAATATATATTTCCGGTGTAATTTCGACAGCATATTTTCGTGGAATACAATACCTTCTCTATTCCCTATGTACATTGTACATATGGGGCTAGAGAATATAAAAAGATGGAATTACAAATATTAATATTTATGAGAACTATAGTATGCGACACTATATGGATCTTAATAGAAAGTCGAAATATATGTCCAAAGAATACTTAGCAAACTTATTGCTATCACTGCCTTCTTTTAGAGAACACGGAGCTGGTCGCATTGGAAAAAGAATATCTGAAATGACAAAAATGAGTTCCCTTAAAGGATTTACGAGACTACACGGAATAAGAAATGAAAGTATAAGGGAAAGAGACACTCATAGATCTAAAGTAAAGTTAAATGGAAGAAAATGTTACGCGTATGCATGCACAAAGCTCACTTGATAAACCGATGAGTGGCAGAAACGTAGGACGAGCAAGACAAGATGCCGAAAGTGGAACTGGCTCAATCCTTAGTAACTTGAAGATGAACATATTTTGAGATTTTTAGAGGAAAATGTATATATTCATATAATTTTGAACATAATTGAATATTTAATAGGTTTACGACTGTTCTTACTACATATGGCACCATATGCGGTGGACACCGATAATAAATGAAATGAATAATATGGGCTTAAGTACATTTGGGAAGGAAATGTTGGTACACCTGTCCGACATTTGCTAGCTATGAAGACTAGAGACAGGCACGTACACTGGAATGACGCTTCCCGCGTCTTGTTCCAACAAGTTTGCATATTTCTTGAAGTAATGCAGAACCTTTATATCAAGTTGTAAAGGAATACATGACATATGTCAATTGAAATATATGACACTCTTAATAACATAATGTCTTTAAACATTAGGTGGCGGAATACCGTCACAATATTTTACGGAACTTGCCAAACAAGCACATAGTTGGAATGCCAAGTTATCTTTGGATCGAAAAAAACTTGTATTTGTTTCCTGATGAGTATGGGACAGTAAGATGGTAATACAAGTCCGCAAAGAAGTATTTTTACACTTGAAAGAAAAGCAGCTGCAATTATCGTATAAAAAGCTTCATTAAAATATTTTCTAATTCAAACTATTGCATTCTTAACATTATTTTTTCACATTCTTTTAAAAACCAACGCTTATAAATATATTATTTTACAAAAAATAAAACTTTTAATAAAAATCTGATGTATTACACTCACATGACTTTCTCTAGCCGTTCTACAAACTTCTTACATAAGATTATTCTTCTTTCTGCACCTTGTTAATCGAGGTATTCAGCACAATGTTCTTATTACTTAGTTCCTTATAAGTAGGAAGAAAATAAGGGAATACACTAAGCTAAATCGATAGTCAAATGTTTTAAAAGCTTTCGTTAAGCGATTGTCATTACAAATGGCTTCTTTTCTTGGCCAGGAGTAGAACAAAAGAAAAACGGACACTCCCGTCTGAGAAAAGTATTAGTACTTCACAACTGAAACTAATAACAATGAATACCTCGAAAACGGTAAGCTCCACCACAAAAAGGTATATGACATAAATTGTGTATTTTAACAAGGTCTACTACATCTTTTGTATAGTAAGTTTTTGTCTATCTCTTAGGGTTTATTAGTTATGCCAAATTAAGAAAAAATCATCCAGAATAAACAGGTCTTTAGAAGCAATTTCCAGAAAATTCAAGATATAAATTTTATTTGTCAGGTAAATATCTTTAATATACGATATTTTAATCAAATTCGTTAGAGCCATTTTTAAGAAAATCAAAATTTTCGAAAAACGTTCCATGTAAAGGGTAGTTTGGGGTGGGGGGATTTTTCTCAAAATCTTCGTGTCGCATCCCTGGAAGATACTGAACTTAAATACCAAGTTTGGTATTTTAGCTACTTTTCGTTTTTGAGTTATCGTGTTCACAGACACACGGACACATGGACACACACACACACGGACCTTTTTCTGGAAATACTTTTTTTGGATTCAGGGGGTCCTAAAACATGTATTTCCGGTGAAATCTCGACATCGAACTTTTGGGTGGAATGCAATACTTCTCTATCCCTATGTACATTGTACAAACGGGGCAAGAGAAAGTAAAAATATATGTTCCAATCACACAGCTTTCTCTACATCGCTGTAACAAATTATTGTTAAAAAGCATATCCATATATTTACTTAATGATAATCGAGATAAACATTAGCAGAAATTTTCTTAATCACTTTCTTCCTTGTAAGTAGAAGGAAAATAAGGGAATGCAACAGGCTAAAACAAATGTCAAATCTCTTAAAAGCTGGTTGCCATTTGGTTGAAAATCGTCTCTATGCAGGGCCAGGAGTTTACAACTTACCGTGTGAGGAAAGTTTAAGTATTTTAAATCTGAAACAAATAACAAGGGATATCTCAGAAATGGTCAATTCCACGAAAAAGGTATATGACATAAATTGTGTGTTTTAATGTGATCTACATTGTTTTGTGTAGTAAGTTTTTGTATATCTCTTACGGTTTGCTAGTTATTCAAAATCTAGCAAACTTCATCCAGAATAAAGAGGTCTTCTAAGGCTATTCCCGGAAAAATCAGGATAAACATTTTATTTTGCCATATAAGTATCTTTAATATACGGTATTTTAATCAAAATGTTACAGCCATTTTTGAGAAATTATTCTCATATAAAGAGTAGTTTGGGGTGGAGGGAGTTTTCTCAAAATCTTCATGTCGTATCCCTGGAGGATACTAAACTTTGGTATTTTACCGACTTTTCGTTTTTGAGTTATCGTGTTCATAGACACACAGACTCTCTCTCTCTGTCTCCCTCTCTCTCTCTCTCTCTCTCTCTCTATCTCTCACACACACACACACACAAATCTTTTACCAAAAATACTTTTTTTTTTTTTTTGGATACAGGGTGCCCTACAAGTGTATTTCCGGTGAAACCTCGGTATTGAATTTTGGGTGGAATGCAATACCTTTTCTACACGCTATGTACCTAGTACGTGTAGAGAAAGTAAAAACAGTTGAACATCAGTGTAATATGAGTTATATCTTTCCATTACCTTCTGAATCATGAGCATCAAGTATTGTATATCTGTCTAATTTCTTTGTTGAAAAATTGTGATTCAATTACAACCGTTAGAAATTTACAGTATTTCTAGCAATCTTCCTGCATCTATAAATTTCAGTGCTATTTATCTACTGTTGAAATTTCGCTTTCAGCATAGATATACAGATGTAGGTTGGACAACACACGGGGATATTTCAGCAGGTGAGACCTACACAAATTTAACATGCCCGACTATATTCAAAAGACGATTTTATTTTCAAAGTTCAATCAGTATAATAAGCTGTAAGTTGTTTTCATCCATTGTGTATATGTTTACCTTTTAATAATATAAGTATCTGAAATCTATATGTAAACAAAACCTTACAGTGACTTTCAAATGGGATGATGTTTGTCCTTGAGCGCCACCAGTCCGGCAGCCAACCGGAGTGCTGCTGTGTTGACATATTGCATTTCCGCTTAACTGGGAAGTGACGCGCTAAGTGATTCCGTCTCTCATAAATACTAGTTGCGCTAAGACAAAAAGTTAACATTTTGCAAAAAATAATTCACGAAGAAGATAGGAAGTAATGTTCGTAGCAACATCGTAAAAACCACAGATTTTTAGCTCAAATAATTGTCATAGTGCACATGAATAAACATGTCGCCAGGTAGATATCCATATCTACTCAGTGTGCGAGTGAGAGGGAAATATGAAAAGAGTGGGGGTACGACCTGGCAACGCAGAGCACGATAATGCATCTCATTTGCTGCAGAGTAGGTACTCTTCCCATTTGAAAAGCATTATAGTATACTTATATAAATTAGGGATAAAACTATAACGTGAATTAAAGCCCTAGTATACTTTTGAAAATTAGGGTAAACCTTTTAGGGAATTAATAAATATAAATACTATGACTAACACTCCCCTAGGAGGAAGGGATGAAGGAGGCTACAGGTCATAGGCAGGAAGGTCACAGAGACGCGCGGAAGTCCCTAACATTTGCTGGAGCTGTTTAGACCCAATCAGGCAGCCGCTAGTGTTTCCTTTGAGCATGCATCGCAGCGATTTATCTCCTACACCGCCAAACACCACCAACCTGGAAACATACTTAGATGTGAGAAGGAAACGGAATGAAGGAGAAATGAAGGAAAGGACATCGTGATGGATGAGAAATAATCACAGTATTCGGCCCATCAGGGAAACAAGGAAAATTAGGTGGTCGCCGGGGATCGAACCCATGCCTCTCGAATGCGAATCAAACACGTTACCGCGATACCTCGCTTGTCTTTTTTGGGTATACAGGTTGTACCAAATACCTTATTTTGTTGCATGAGTGACGAAAAGTTAATTGATTATTTTATTATACTGGAAATTCTTCCTTGGTTCTCCCTTCTAGAGAGCAGTGCCTCTGATTTTCTTTGTGACTTCCGTACATGCTGCTGGGTGGCGTCACTTCTGGAAGGTTTTTCCTTATATGTAACGTATTTGCTTATGTTTGCTAAAACATTAGAATTTTTAAGAAAAAACATTCATAGTTTGTTCGCATACAAAGCAAGAGGAGCGGGAGAGAAACAGAAGGAATCACCTTGCAGTAAGCAAACTCAGATGTAAGTTCTGCTAGTATACGATAGTCTCGTATAAATAAAGCAGTTAACATTACTGCAGAATATGGCACCGATAATTCAAGACGGCGCCAGAAGGTTTGAAGGCGGTTGAGAGAGGAACGAGGAAAATATTCCATCCAAATAAACTCATTCATAACAAAGGTCGGCGAGAGCGTGATTTAGCATGCAGAAATTGTTCAGGTTTTCTTTTTGAATAATGCTTTACGCCTGTTCTTGCAACAAACGGACCTCAGTCAGTAGTCTGAGTAGTCCAAGTTTCTATCGAAGAGTTTCGGGTATCTTCGTAAAATACGTGTTCACAATGCACACGAAAGAACCGTACAGTGGCCAGTGACTGACAGTGCAATGGTTAACTTATGAGTACTAAAAACAGATCACGGAACAACGTTACAGTGGCGAGGTTATGAAGGCCTTGCTTCCAGGAATACATTCTTTGGTTCAAATCTCACGTTGTTTGTCATTTTTTATGTTTCTTAATTTTATGACTGGATATGCAGAACGTAATATTGCATTAATATAACTTTGGCATTTGAAGTTATGGTCCTATCTATGCACACAACATTGCACTAACAATCATGTTAACTTAAAAATGTGTGTAAATAAACTATTATCTTCTAAAACACAAAAAATACACATAATTAAGTCGGGTGTATGAACCCTCAGTCGTATAACTGCCCTCATAGACAAAATAAACGCCTACAATAATGTGGATGAGAAATGGACGAGAAACTACAAGAACCCAGACTTCTTGAATTTGTGACCAGAGGCATCTTTTGACTTTCGCCCATTTACAGGTAATTGGAGCGCACCTCCCTTTTTACCTCAGCCCATAGATTCTCAATAGGGAACACATTCTCACAAAGGGAATCAAAATATTATCGACGATACCGTGTACTGCATACCGTTCATTGAATCGTCAAGCTGCCACAACACACTAGACCGTCCCTTGATATCCAACTCCAACACGATACAGATACGCGACCATGATGGAATTGTGAAGCCACTTTTTTTTGCATCGCATCGGATCCCCTTTGGACGATAGACAATCACATTTCAAAGCATTGGTTTTCTTAACAATACCTTTAGTAGTTCTGCGCACCGCATGCTTTCGCATGGACTGAACATCAATATGCGTATAGTATCCCTTAAAGAAGTACCCTTAAGAAGTATCACAATAACTATCATATTATTAACTGAATGTCGTGTGTGAAATAGGTATGTTTAAAACAAATAGTCGCTATGTGATGATTCAACATCATTAAGAGAAGGGGGGGAAATGTTTACTACATGCGAGAAACGAACCTGCGACTCTCCTCATGTTTTGTCACAGCGCTACAGTGAGCACACATGAAGAGTGGTAGATTTAGTAATGGCGTAGAGTACAAACTATATCATGTATTGTGTCCTTAATGTTTTTATTTAATATTGATAGTTTGTTGTTGAAGAAGCTTAAGTTACGTATATATTTGATTATTGATTATATGGATTAGTAATATTAAGATTTGGAACTTGTGACAAGTTGTTGCTGCCGCCACACAACTGAGTCGCTGGGACTTGCAGACATGACTTTGGCGACGGGTGTAATTAAACATAACATCACTTCACAGGCTTCTCTTAATGTTGGCTTTACAAAAAAGAATTAGGCTGTTTACTGATTTAAGTATTTTTAGGCAGAATAAAATAATTTATCACAAAGGTACTGTTTAAGAGAAGCTTTAAAAATGTTGTAATTGCTAACTTTTTCCTTGGGAAGAGCATTAAATATTTTAATTGTTTCATACTATCCCCCTTTCTGGAAGTAAGGGTGTTACGATGGGTATGTTCCTTTTGCCCGGTGTTAAAATTATGTATTTCTATGTTTGTTATATGGTTATTGACATAACATTTTAAAGTGGATAGTATGTATGCCCAAGGTAATGTCAGAATATCCAGTACTTTCGTTCTTTGCGCCACTGTTTCTATGAGTGTTGCACATTATTCGTATAACTTTCATTTGCATTAGAAATATGCGTTTACTATCTACTGAATTACCCCAGTAAATTATTCCATAGTGAAACTAAATTAATTCTGAGCTGAATAATGATGATGATAATAATAATGTTCCCGTTACGTTAGAACCTAATGGGGCCGGTTTACCCAGACTGACGCTCTCACGCCCAAATCGCACGGAAGGAGATGCGACAGCATCACGCCGGAATGTTAACTCCTTGACGGGGTCACCGCCTATCGTAACTCCTAAATGTACCCACGATGCTGAAGGGGAACGGTGCTATCCTGGGAATTAAAATCACAATAACATGGAGGACTCTGAGGCTGGGAACCATAACTAAATGCCCTAGCCCACTGCGTCTCGGTGCAGCTCATAGGCATTTATTTAGTGATACAAATTTCTGCATTCTCGAAATATATTTCGTAATTATGTTTGAAAGTTATTTTATAATCCTAGCATACTCGATAGCTCGATATTTCCATTAGAAATGTCTAGATTTTGCATCCTAAACACACGTCACTGCTGTTCCATGACCATCTCTGTAAAATCGGCAAAGCAGTTGATCAAATATGCAGAAGATACAGGAGCAAATAAACTAAGGTTAGTATTTTTGATTGAGCCAAAGAGTATAAATCTTAACCATAAAGATAAAGCAATCGTCCAATATGTTTACAATTTAACAATTTTTTGCTCTGGTTTTGAGACCGTTCAGGTTGAGTCTGCAGCGGCATTTAGAACGAAATAAATAGCCTTCATCGATTGTTCAGTATGGCCTTTTTTCTTGTTTCATTTATATGGCCCCCTTTAACTTCTAAGCTCATATCGGGGGCATTGCATTAGAAACAACCCGTCTATAGGTTCTTTACGTTGAGTTTAAATAGTTTTATTTTCCTCAAACACACACACACACACACACACACACACACACACACACACACATTCACTCTCACATACATAATTTTACACTGGGGGTTAGGGGATAATTCTGGTTAAATAACAATTTCCCGCCCCAGCCAGAAATCGAACCCGGAACCAGTATGGACTTGGTATCGAACTACATTGTACATTTGCAATGAAGTCGAACCAAATCTCATATAGTAGCTCAAGCTTTTCTTCTTTCAGTCTTTGTAATCTGTAGATTTAATGTCAAATGGAAAATAATGTGTTATTTCTCTGAGCCATTATTGTCTTCATAAAGCATTGCCCCATTCTTCTGACCACCGCGAATCCAGTTCCAAACCATAGCTCCTATATGTACAATAACCTAAAAAGCTTCCAGTTTTTAATTTGCATACTCCAGTTACTTTACCCCACAATTCGGTTTCTTACAAAACGTCGCCAATTATTGGTGCAAGCAACTTTACGATTTGCATACGCTAAAAGCCAGCACAATCTATGAAAAGCGTGTGAGTTCATATGCAGTTGATTAAAACATTAACGATAGGATTAAACAAAAAGCAAAATGAAGCTCACACTCTGATGTAGTCGAAGTTATAGCTATCTTTTTCGTGGGAGAATGCCTGTGATAATGAAATCAGTTTAATTCATGACAGTCACAATCTTTCAGCATAACTAGACACAAATATCTAATGACAAGAAAACGAAGAAAAAAAAAAAAAAAAAAAAAAGGGTCGCATCGACCCAGCTGTTGTTATGATATTAAATACTTTAATTAGGAAATTATGCAACTGCAAGAATTTCAAGAAGTGCTTACTAAGAGACTTGCAGACTGTGTGAAGCAAGAAATATGTTTGTATATTTAATGAATAAAAGTATAATATATCACGGCTGGTCACTATATATATGGGTGGACGTAAAAAGAGGTTAGAAAACCCGATATACTACAGACAAAACGATCATTTGTGTAAAATTAAGGGTAGAAGGTACAGAACGATGTACGAAAGTTTTCTTTTGTTAATATGACCAATAAAGAATATTGTGGTCGCTTATAATCTTTGTTGTTATAAAGTGACCTTAAATAAATAAATAAATAAAAAGAATGGAATGAATTGCCTGTAGCAAATTTTCAGGGCTACCCTCTGACCTTAAAGAATTTTAGGGATAATTTAAAGTGAATAAATGTTAGATAATTAACTAAAGTAAATATTGTGAAGTAATTAAGGATCTCAAAAACTGTTCTATAGCTATTAATGTTGAGGCTTCATTCTAACTGTTATAAACAGGCTGGTATTGACGTAGTACTGCTATACTGAATAATACGCATTTAAAAGCCATGTATATGTAGTATGTTAGTTGTATTACTATTATTAATTTAAACGTAGGATTATTATTGTGAGCGGATTTTGTACCGGGCAGTTCCCAATTGCAGCAGAGAATAAATAAGTAAATAAATACATGTGTATATAGACATATATGTATATAGATATATTTGTGCTCCCTTTCTTTAAAATAAGAAATAATGAACATTCTAGAACACCAGATTGGTCAATTATCTCATCATGTTTATTTCATGCTATTTAACCGATAATTATTAAATATTGTAACGTTATTTAGAGAAAAGTGTGGGATGAGAATAATGTAATGGGGACCATCTGCTAGTGAACGGGGGAGCCGTATTTTGTCCTAAGCCCCAGGCTCCCTGTTGATAGAGTGTACTCAAGTTTCTAAAGATACGCAATCGGGGCTCCCCTTGTGTGGTAGCGTTTGGCCCTCCCGGTGATGTCTGCAACCGCGACCTATCATAACCTTTTGGAGCATAGCGCAGTCTGTGACTTCACCAGTCTGTGGGTTAACTTGCAGCTTTATTTAGGGTTGTTATCCAAAATTGTATTGTGTTAAGTACAATTATTTTTACTTTCTCTAAACGTACTATGCACATAGTGTATAGAGAAGGTATTGTATTGCACCCAAAATTTGATACCGAGATTTACTGGAAATGCATATTTGGGACCTCCTGAAACCATAAAAAAAGCATATCTAGAAAAAGGTCCGTGTGTGCGAGTATGCGTGCGCGCGCGCGTGTGTGTGTATGTGTGTGTGTGTATCTGTGGACAGCATAGCTCGAAAACGAAAAGACCGTTAAATATCAAACTTGATATTTAAGTTCGGTATCTTCCAAGGATGCGACACGAAGATTTTCAAGAAAATCTCCCACCCTCCTAACTACACTTTGCATTGAAACATTTTCCAAATGTTTCATTTTCTCAAAATTTACTCTCACCTTTCCTATGATCCAGTTCGCCTTCATTTCATATCTTCCACTTCCTCACTCTCATCCCTGCCTGCGAGCCGACCGTTCGTTCCAGATTCTTCATTCTATAGTTACGTGCCGTTGGCTCTTCGACAGACTTCTGACCCCTAGGCATTCGCTTTTAAGTTCTAAGGGAGTGTCAGTTCTACATAAGGGGAGGGTAAGTCGATATACATAACGTAAAGGGTAATTGGGCGAGGGGGATTTGCTTGAAAAATCTTCATGTCGCATCCTTGCAAGATACTTAACTTAAATACCAAGTTTGGTAAATGATCGGTTTTCCGTTTTTGAGCTATGCTGCCCCCCCCACATAGACGTATTTGATAGTGTTTAACGCCCGCTTTTACTACTTATGGCACCGCAGGCGATGATAATGATGTTACAAGGAATGAAGAGGAGCACCGGTGGAATATGATGGCGGGGGAAACAGGAGAACCCGGAGAAATCCGTCCCTGCGCCGCTTTGTCCACCACTAGTCACACATGCGGTCGCCCTTTTCGCCTAGGTGGCCATGGCGTGGCCGCGCACACACACATACACATACATACATATATACATACACACACGCGCGATATATATATATATATATATATATATATATACTTTTTTTTTTTGATTCAGGGTGTCTCAAAGCAGTATTTTCATGCAATCTCATAAAATTTCTGGGTGGAACCCAATGCCTTCTCTATCCACTAAGTACATTGTACATTCGTGCTAGAGAAAGTAGAAAAGCTTTTACAATTGCACCAAAACAATTAGATACTGAGATTTTTTTAGAAAGTGGCATTTTGATTTAAATTGTTACATATCGTATATACCTTTCCCTAACTATTCTCCAAGAAACTATTCTTACAAACGGTTGTTCTTATAGCTAGCTTTAATATGATAATTGAGATAAACATTTTTACATTCAGGGCATTTGGGTGTAACAGTATGTTGATATTGATATTGAAGAATGATATATGAAGGATGATGCTATTGTCGGTATTCATTTGCGCACAGGTCCATGGGCCGCGCCGTGGCCGAGTGGTTAGACTACTCGCCTCTCACCTATACGGCCCGGGTTCGATCCCAAGCGACCGCATGTGAGATTTGTGGTGCACAAAGCTGCTCAGGGGCGGGTTTTCTACTGGTTCTCCGGTTTTCCCCGCCATCGCATTCCACCAGTGTTACATCTATCATCAATGTCATCGCCTGCGGTGCCACAAGTGGTTAAAGCGGGCGTAAAAAAAAATTCTATAAACCGACAAATATCCGCTCCTTGACTTGATGGATTTTGAAGTTGTAGGACGGGCAAAATTTAGTTATCTAATTTTTTGACTGGTATTATTAGAAATTATTATTATAATGCTTTTTTTTTAGAAAAACTAGTGGATGTAAATACATGTTTGTATACTGCAAGGCAGTGTCATGATTATATATGGCATATGAACATTAAACCGCATATAATGATGACATGCAACGAACGTGTTTTATGTTATGAGTTAGTGTGAATTCTGAATGCAGAGCAGTGAACGCTGTGCTAATTTGGTGATCCACTGTGGTGCCTCGTTGCATCTTTAGCAGTTACTTAATAGTGCTTATTTTTCATTTTAATTGCCTTATTGAACATGTACGACAAGTAAGAAAAGAGTAGTTAAATAATGAACAATTAAAGGGATGGTTGTTGTTAAAGGAGCCCGAAGAACCTAGTAGTGCGAGGTGCAATATAACGTGAATATGCGCTTGACAGATTCACTTCTTCACGGAAAAAATAGGAAACATTTTCAATTTCACAGTCAAAACTGCCTAGCGGACAGACATGCAACTGCAAAAGCTGCTCTTACATTGTTTGTAGTTAATCACTGTGCAATTAGATCCCTTGGCCATCTTTCAGATATAAGCAAGACATTTTCCCAAAGTGCTGACGTTAGGCTTTAATTTAATTTCTATCTTTGAAAGAGAATACAGAAATGTATAATTTTGACGGATTTTTGTGTGTTAGTCTGGCGGAAAAACATAATCATGTGTTGGCAACACTGCTCCTGCACAATACATTTCGGAGGACAGGTAACGTAGCGGGCGAGCCCCGACCTGCCGTATCCAAGGAAACTTTGGCACGGATACAGAAACCATCGAAAGGAGTCCTCAAGCATTGACTCGCCGGATAGATAGATGTCCCCAAAGCAATTGTGCTCGAGATTTTGAGATTTACATTGAGTAAACATGCTTAACAGATAATATTATGCAGAGGGGAGGGGTTCCGAGCTCTTCAGCTGCTCTGGTGTGACCTCTGAGGACCCCGAGCACCCGCAATAATCTGACGTTGTTAGAAGCAGTCAGAATGCTCTGCCGGAAGGTAGTGTTCGGATTGGGTTGGACTCGACGTGGTAATCACCCGATGCCCGTGGGAGATTCCCAGGCGGGGTTGTGAGACGCCTTAATGTCCTACGGCACTAACCTGGAAGGTCACAGGACACAACATCCACCGAGGTTGTTCAGTACTTTCCCTAGGGGATGACGCGCGTAAGGGATATATCCACTTCCGTCCTTGCTTATACAAGCGAGTCCGGTTTATAGAGTAAGTGCCGGTCTAATGGAAAACCACACGGAAGTCCCTGGGCTGAACGCACACCTGAATTAGATCAGGCGTTGTACTTATGTTGTTTCAAACTCCTCTTCAGAGTGACTCTTGGAGTAACTCGGGATTTGATTACTCAAAAATTATTTAAAATGGCCTATATAATGATCTTACCTTAATAAAAAAAAATCTTATGTGTTCCATTCACACAACTTTCTCTACATCTCTCCTACAAATTATTGTTAAAAAGCGTATTTTTCTATTTACTTCGTGCTAATCAGACAACAACAAAAAATTAGCAGAAATGGTTTTATTGCTTGTTTCCATTTAAGTAGAAGGGAAATAAGAAATTACCATAGGAAAAAGTGATTGTCAAAAGTTGATTGCTATGTGATTTAAGTTCTTTTGCTTGTATGGACAGGAATTGACAAATTCCCATATAAGAAAAGTACAAATATTTTATAGCTGAAAATAATAACAAGAAATATCTCAAAGACGGTCAACGAAAAAACGCATATAACATAAATTATGTTTTAAAAAGTCTACATTTTCTATCAAGTAAATTTTTGTTATCTCTTATGATTTACCATTTACCAGACATAAAAGATTCCGCAAATTCATCCAGTATAAGGATGTCTTCAGAAGCTATTCCAAGACAATTCAAGATATACACTTTATTTTACATGTAAATGTCTTTAATATACGATATTTTAATCAAAATCGTAACAGCCATTTTGAGAAAATTAAAGTTTTCGAAAAATGTTCCATGTAAAGGTAGTTGGGGTTGGGGGATTTTCTTGAAAATCTTCATGTCACATTCTTGGAAGATACTGAACTTAAATACCGAGTTTGGTATTTAACGAACTCTTCGTTTTTGAGCTATGCTGCCTAAAGACACACACGCACACACAAGCACACACACGCACGAACATTTTTCTAAAAATGCTTTCTTTTTTTTTAATTCAGGGGGTCTTAAAACGTATATTTCCCGTGAAATCTCGGTATCAACTTTTTGGGTGCAATACAATACCTTCTCTGCCACTGCCTCATATTCAATAGGTCATGAGTTCGAATCTCGCTTAGGGTGAGTTACCCGGATAAGGATTTTTTCGGGGGTTTCCCTTATCCTGAGAAGACGAATGTCGAGTAACTTTAAGCTCCATAGACCCCGAGATCACTTGAGCATCATTTCACCAATTTCATTCATCGTCCGATGTGACCAAGCAGGTTAAAGGACGTTAAGCTTCAAAACAAAAGAAACAAACAAACAAACAAAAACTTCTCTATACACTATGTATATAGTACGTGTAGAGAAAGTAATATGACCTACCAATGTTCTCATTGAAGCACAAGGAAGAGGCATACTTTTGCGTACTGTTGAACATTATCTTTCAAGTTTTACTAATTTCGAAGAAAAGCAAACTTATACCTTCTGCCTGCTTTCATAATATGTTTTATGAGATGCAGGTTGGACCATTGACGGAGTTGTGGCGAGGGGGGGGGGGGAGCGTGAGAAAGATATCTGAAGTTACTAAATGAAGTGGCTCCTCAGTAAAGTGTGAGGTTCTAGATTCGAATCCTAGCGACCTCCCACTCTGACTATGAGTTCTATATTGTTTCTCTGGATCGGTAGATAAATGCTAGGGGTTTATCTCCTAACACGACTTTTCTATTTCCATAATTTCCTTCAACATCATTGACTGCAGGGTTGAAGGACCAGGCGACAATACTCGGCGCGTTGCGGATGGGTGTGGAGACGTGTTTTGTATATGTTTATTCCTGCCGTTGTCGGTCGGACTGCTCACACCTTCACTTCGGGCAGACCCCTCTTCAGGGCCTCTGGGGGACCTGTTGGCTTAAGCGTCTTCGGACACGTTCATACTGGAAGCGTACGGACCCCATCCATGTTTGAGCACGTCGTCACCTGAATCTGGTTGCTCATCGGGCCTCTCTCCTTATCCCCGCTTCCCAGGTCATTTGGTTCGAACCACAAAGAACCAAATGACCTAGCTGGGGTGCTCTGCCTCGATTGCGCGGCCCCTGTATAATATTAGAGTTTTCGGACTCGTACCGTTAAACAAAACAATGATATGATTAAAGTTAACGTGATGACTCCCAAAACAGTTTTCGCCTTACGTAAACTGCTCTATTTCCTTTGGAGACGTTCCCAGTTATTCGGTTTTCTTTCCTTCCATTGTAAGGCGAAGGCGTTCTGTACATTTGAAATTATTCCGTAATCTACGTAACTTTTGGAGGGTTTATTATTATTACTTTATTCAATGATTTTAATATTTTCAAGATACAATAGTTGCTGTTTCAGTAAACATGTAAGAAGTTCCGAGATTAAAATCGAACGTAATTTCCAGGTTTTAACATAAGTAAATGCTTTTTTATCTTAAAAATATGCTTGAGAACACAGTTGAGTGATTCATTATTGTTTATTAATGTTTTAATTCCTATTTTATTGTCGTTGTAAGTAATAGGACCAAACAGCTATATAGACACTATCTTAATTTCCCAAAATTGCAACAGATGGTCCTTTACGAAGGCAGAAACTTCTGTGTTCCCTCGCAGACTTGATAGAGAATATCGCTCTGCACACTGTCATCTTCATATGGACTACTTGTTAACACTTCCGAAGAATATGACTAGGAGTTACTTCCGGGCTGTTTCGCCGTCGACAGCTTCTTCCTCCAGCAGAACACGTTCTCTCACTTCCGAAGAAGACTTGTATCACCATCAGTTGTAAACAGTAGTTGGTTCGTTCATCCTAAGTGATATGAGAGTAAAATGCTGCCCACTGATTCCCAAGGTTGCGGGTTCAAAGGCGGCGGAGGGCAATGGGTGTTAAAATCCTTAGTACGGCTTCCTTCGGAAGGGAAGTAAAGCCGCAGATCCGTGTCGTAGATTCACGGAACGTAAAGCACATCAAGCCTGATAAAGAGGCCTCTGAGAAAAATTAAGCGGACTTCACGCCCAGTATAGAATGGGACACTAAGAATCTCAGCATTTAAAGAACGTCCAAAACAAAACTCAATTTCAGTTTCAAATTCGTAGTCTGATAATAATCAAAATTATCAATGTTGATTAATGCACTTGCGTTATTGTCCACGTTATTCTACTAATTACTTCTCGATTATCATAAAGTAAATAGAAGCATAAGCTTTTTAACAATAATTTGTTGCAGAGATGTAAAGAAAGTCATGTGAACGGAACACATTAGTTTTTTTTTTAACCTTATATCTATAGTTAATGCAAAAACGTGAGCAGAGCTGCAATAATATTGTAGTTGTCCATAAAATATGAAGGTACGACATTAATAAGTTTGGTAATAAAAATAAAATACGTGAAACACGATAAAAGAAAACATCCAAAGTTTGAAAGTTTTTTTGTTTTTTTTTTCAGATGTAAGCATGATATACTCTCACACTTGTTTCACATTAGTTCAGTAAACAATACAACAAGCGCCGAGATCCTTCTGGGGGCAAAGTTAATAGACACGGTTCCAGGGTTGTGGAAATAATACAAGGTGCATTCTTGAATGCAGTCATGTGCAGAAATTTACACATCGTAATGTTGATAAGCCAATATGGAAATTGAAAGCAACTTTCTTATCAGAATCACGTCATGACCAACTTTCTCTATAGGTATTTTAAAATATATAAAATACCTCAGCTATTACTGCGTGATGTTGGTTTAAAAGTTCTACTTATAATTATTAACGTTTAACATAAAGTCTGTTTGAATTTATAAACACAGTGGATAGTTTTACAAAACTGGAAATTGTATACCGACACGCGTGGTATGAACATGTTACTCTCTTTGTAAGTAGATCCGCTGTTCAATCTCTAGGCCTCCAACACTGATTTGTTTTCCATGGTTTACTTAGTCTGCACAATGTCGGCGAGGTATGTTAAAGGAGAGAGACACTTTTTCTATTGTTACCTACATATATCTGTTTCTATTATGGGGAGGAAGATATTAAGTGAAAGAACCACAGGGTGCTACAGGCCGCATGTAGACAGACCACAGAGGTGTACGGAAATCCTTAACAGTTCCTCTCTAGTGTCCATGAGGTTCTCTTTCCTTTGAACAAGCATCCGCGCCGTTTTCCCGGCACCGCAATTCACCACGAAATCTAAAAGCATAACTAAAACATGGGAAGGAAAAGGTTTGAACGGGAAATAATGCAAGCAAACGTATAAGATCAGACACTACCCCAGTATTTGCTTACCGACCAGGGAAAACCACGAACATTCCAAAGTCGAAGGGAATCGAACCAGAGACCTCCCGAATGCGAGCCTTACTCGTTACCGCAGAGTTATCTCGATCAGTGGGTAAGGTGCCCTGGAACGTTTCCTTCTGAGAATTCCTTTCTCAAACATCACTTCATGATGTATAATGTGTGCTCCGCCTGTGGTGCCGAATGCAACAAAACGGGCATCAAACATAACAAAGAAAATTTCGAAATTTGTGTCAAAGTAATTTCCATTTTTAGGGTCTTTATTTGGAGCCTAGACTAGCATCTAGACTAGAGGGATGTATTTAATTCTTACATGAATTAGATCTATACAAACAGCTAAATATTGCTACATTTGCCCGCCTGTAGTGTGGGGATAGCGTGTCTGCCTCATATCCAAGAAATCGCGAGTTTGAATCTCGCTTAGGGCGAGTTACACAAATAAGGTTTCTTTTCCTCGGGGTTTTTTCTTATTCTGAGAAGACAAATGTTGAGTAACTTTAAGCTCCATGGACCCCGATAGCATTTGAGCATCATTTCACCGATTTCATTCATCGTCCGATATAACCAACCAGGCTAAAGGGCATTAAGCTAAAAAAAAAAAAAATTCCATGTGTTCCATTCACATAACTTTCTCTACATCTCCGTAATAAGTTACTGTTAGAAAGCTGATTCTTCTACCTACTTCGTGCAAGACCATTAGCAGAAATGGTCTTATAATTTGTTTTTTGTAAGTAGAAGCGAAATAAGGGAATAAACTAGGCTAAAGTGATAGTCAAATCTTTTAACAGCTGGTTGCCATGTGGATGAAATCCATTTCTTTGCATTGTCAGAAGCTGACAAATTCCCTATATGTAAAGTTCAAGTAATTTAAAACTGAAACAAACAATAAGAAATAAGTACCTCAAAAATAGTAAACTCCACGATAAAATGTATATGACATAAATGGTGTGAAGTAACTCAAAAACAAAAAGTTGGTAATGACTTGGTATATCAGTTAATATCTTCTAAGGATGCGACACGAAGATTTTGAACTACTCTTTACGTGGAAAAATGTTCGAAAAGTTTCATCTAATGATTTTTATTAAAATATATTATATCAAAAATATTTACATGATATATAAAATGTATATCTTGAATGTTCTGGTAATAGCCTCTGAAGACCTCTGAAGTTTGCTGATATTGCATAACCAGTAAACCGTAAGAGATAGACAAAACCTTACTGCGCAGGAATTGTAGATCTCCTTAAAATGCACAATTTATGTATACCTATACTTTTTTCGTGAAGTGACCATTTTTAAGATACCCAGGTATATATTAGTTTCAGTTTTAAAATACTTTAAACTTTTCTCATAGAGAATTTTCAAACTCCTGGTCAAATAAAGCAATAGATTTGAATCACATAGCAACCAGCTTTTAAAAGATTTGACAATAGCTTTGGCATAGGGCACTGCCTCATTTCATTCCTACTTATAAGGAAGTATGTAATAAGACTATGTCTGCTAATCGATTAGCATAAAGTAGATGGGAGAACAGGCTTTTTAACAATAATTTGTCACAGAGATGTAGAGAAAGGCAGATGAATGGAACACATCTTTTTTTGTTATTTATGTTTTTACTTTTCACTAATTGCTAGTAAGCAACGATCGGCTTTAATTTTCCTGTTAAGAAACTTGTTTCCGTTAAACCGACTATATGATTGTCGACACGTTTTGTGAAAATAATGATAATGTTGGTGTATTAAAACAGGCTTTTGTAAGGCTAGTTTGTTACAGAAAAGCTGGAGAAAGTAATGAGAATGGAATACATCAGGTTTTTGCATTTCACCCAAAAATTCGATAGTTTTCACCGGAGATAGATATTTTAGGGTCCCCTCTATTAAAAAAAAAAAAAAAAAAAAAAGCATTTACAAAAATAGATCCGCGCGCGCGTGTATTTGTCTGTGAACACGATAATTCAAAAACGAAAAGTTGGTAAAATACCAAACTTGCTATTTAAGTTTAGTATCTTTCAGGGATGCGACACGAAGCTTTTGAGAAAAATACCCCCACCACAAACTACCCTTTACATGGAAAAAAAATCGAAAATTGTGATTCTCTCAAAAATGGTTATAACAATTTTGATTAAAATACCATATATTAAAGATATACGGCAAATAAAATGTATATCTTGAATTTTGTGGGAATAGCCTCTAAAGACCTCTTTATTCTTAATGCATTTTGCCTTAACTGATAGACCGTAAGAGTTAGCTGCACAAACAGTAGATCACGTTAAAACACACAATATATGTCATATACGTCTTTTTCATTGATTTGGCTATTTCTGAGAAATTTCTTGTTATTTTTTCAGATTTAAAACACTAAACTTTTCTCACACGAAAAGTTGTAAACTCCGGCCGTGCATAAAAATGAATTTCATCCGCATGGGAACGGGCTTTCAAACGATTTGACTATCGTTTTACCCTAGTGTATTCTCATATTTCCCTTCTATTTACAAGGAAGAAAGTAAAACAATATATGCTAATATTTATCTTGATTATCATAAAGTGGATAGAAGAATAGGTATTTTAACAGTAATCTGTGACAGCGATGTAGAGAAAGTCATGTGAATGGAACACATCAGATTTTTTAAGATTTGCTCTATACTATTCGAAGTCAATAGATGTTCGCTAAGAGGGACGGGAACGGGATTGTCCCGTTCAGAACGGGACGTATGGTTCCCCTATCATTACACACACTAATTCCTGCTGAAAAGCCTGGCATACAACCAGTTTGGTAGCTATAATTTTGGGCGCATCTTTGAGAAGACTCGGAACTGACAGCCCGTTACAGGCAAGGACAGATGTAGGCTGCTTGTCCCAAACCCTAACCTATGCTATTTGAACCGCGTGTCAGTCAGTAGCGGTATGGGACGGCGACCTTCGACAGCCGTCCCGGGCCGGTTCTTTTGTCAGGGAGGGTAGTTGTGCACCGTTATGTTTGATCCCTGCAGCTGCCACGTAGCTAGTCATGGGGGTGGTTTTCTCTGTGTGTCGCGCAAGGTGAAACAGTGCTCGTGCTTTGCTGTTTGAAGGTAGGCCCAGCTGTGTATTTGTTCCTGTAGTTTAGCTGCCCATCTGGTCCTTTCATTGGAAGTTTAGTCATTAAAGTTCTTCACCATTATTTGTATATATTCCAATTTATCATTTATAAAACTCCATTACCAATTGTACGCTTGCAGATGCTGTATCCAAAAAATGACATATTTTTGCTTTCCTACACGTACAATGTACAGTGTAGAGAGAAGATATTGTAATGCACCCAAAAATTCGATACCGAGATTTCACCGGAACACGTTTTGGGTCCCCCTGAATAAAAAAAGCAAAACATTTTTAGAAAAACGCTCTTGTGTGTGCGCGCGCTGTGTGTGTGTGTGTGTGTGTGTTTGTGTGTGTGTGTGTGGACTAGCCCAAAACCGAAAAGTGCGTTAAATACCAAACTTGGTATCTTCCAAGGTTGCGACACGAAGATTTTCAAGAAACTCTCCCCACTACAAACTATCCGGTAAAGCTATACGGGGTTGCAGCACACACACACACACACACACACACACACACAAACGGTCTTAAGAAGTAGTTTAAGTGACTTTTACAGGCGATCCATACTTGAAAGTGTTGAAAACATTAAGTTGTTCAGATGTGAACTTGCCAGATTGCCTAAGTTTTGACTTCTTTTTGGGATCGTTGAGGTTTTAGCTTCACAGATCCCTCGGCTGCGCTTTGCGGCTTAGGGCCCTCCAAGTTGGACTATGCTTTGCAGCTTAGGGCCCTAAATGTTTATAACAGACCAGTAATAACGGCTCTAATAACGAAATAAGATAACAAAAAAACCCACGTTTACAAGTACGGCCAAGTGGTGGAACCATTGTATACTACTTTACATGGAAAAAATTTCGAAAGTTTTGAATTTCTAAAAAACGGCTAACGATTTTGTTTAAAATACCATACGTTAAAGATATTTACGTTTTTCTTAATTTTCTGGGAATAGCTTTTGAAGACATCTTTATTCTAGATGAATTGAAATTCCAGTCTCTTTGCTTGCCAAGAGTAAACAAAGGAGAAGAAAAAAGTACTCCCGTTTGAGCAAAGTTTAATTGGCTAAAATGAAACCAATAATCCGGAGTATCTCAAAAACGGTTAACCCTAGGGAAAAAGTGTGTATATAACATAAATTGTGTGTTTTAATGAGATCTACCTTTTTGTGTAGTAAGTTTTTGTAGTCTCTTATGGTTTGCAATTATACTAAAATCATCCAGAATGAAGAGGTCTTCAGAGGCTATTCCCAGAAAATCCAAGATATACATTTCGTTTGTTATAAAAAATATCTTAAACATACGGTATTTTAATCAAAATCGTTAGGGTCATTTTTGAGAACATTTTCGAAGAATGTTTATGTAAAGGGTAGTTGGGGATGGGAGAATTTTCTTGAAAATCTTCGTGTCGCGTCCTTGGAAGATACAAAGCTTACATACCAAGTTTGGTAATTAACGGTCTTTTCGTTTTTGAGCTATGCTGTCCACAGACACACACACATACACATACATGCTCTTTTTGGATTCAGGGTGTCTCAAAACAACAGGTTTAATTTGACGGTCAAGATTGGTTTTTTCATTATAAACAAATTCGGGTGCAGGCTGGAACGGTTGGTATTTTGCGTATATGACGGATATTTACCAAGTAATTATACATAAACGAGTATTATAAGAATATTAAATGGTTTTATAATGTGTATATGCTGAAATGGCAGCATAAAAACTGGTTTTATAATGAGAACACTTGGCTTCGTTGATCGCGGAGGGCTCTGGTGGTATTGGTATGCAGGAAGGTCATATGTCGCTCTTGGAAGAAATTCCGCGTCATGAGATCTAGTAGGATCAATGCAACGGTCAGCGTAATTATAGCAGTTGCTCGAGTGATTATAGTAGCGAGGTTAGGTTCGAAGACGTTACGTTTAGTATGTGCTGCAAATTTATGTTTCTTATTGTGGCAGTAGTTGGCGGAGAAATGCTTCTGAACATTATAAAACAATTTATAATTTTTATATAGTATACTCGTTTATATATAATTATTTGGTAAATATCCGTCATATACCTATGTAAAATGCCAACCGTTCCAGCATGCGCACGAATTCGTCTATAATAAAATAAAAAAAAAAAAAAAAAAACAAAAAAAAAAAAAAAAAAAAACAAGCTTGACCGCCAAATAAAACCTTTGAAATCGTCATCATAAATGCACGATCAATCAATGTTCAATCTTACAAACAATTGGGGTGATTATGCAGAAAATAGGCCGTTCGAAAAATTGTGATCGATGGATCTTGTATTCGTGATGACGATTTCAAGGTTTTATTTGGCGGCCAAGCTTCGTTTTTTTAATAGACAAATTCGTGCACAAACTGGAATGGTTGGTATTTTGCCTATATGAGATATGTAATTATGTATAAACGAGTATTATAAAAAGAATAAATGGTTTTATAATGTTCAGACACATATATCTCTGTCAACTAGAACATTAGAAACATACACACACTAACCTTAATGGACTGAAAACTAACTTCGGGCTGATTTGAAAAGCACAATTCACAGAAACATACTTCTCCAGCAAGTACTAACCGGTGATGAATTATTCCTACTGGTTCTCACGATGCGGTAATTCTGCCAAGAGCGACATATGACCTTCTTGCAAACCAAGAGTTACAGAGTCTTCCGCTATCAACGAAACCAAGTTTTTTCATTATAAATCCAGTTTTTATGCTAGCATTTCAGCATATACACATTATAAACCATTTATTATGCATATAATACTCCTTTATGTATAACTATTTGGTAAATATCCGTCATATAGATACGGAAAATACCAACCGTTCCAGCATGCACTGAAATTTGTCTATAAAAATCTGATGTGTTCCATTCACATAACTTTTTCTACATCTCTGCAACAAATTATTGTTAAAAAGGTTATTCTTCCACTTCTTTCATACTAATCGAGAAAAAATTAGCAGAAATGGTCTTTTACTTGCTTCCTTGTGATTAGAAGGAAAATAAGGGAATAAACTAGGCTAAAGTAACAGTCCAATATTTTTAAAGCTGGTTGCCGTGTGATTGAAGTGCCTTTGTTTGTATGGCCAGGAGTTGACAAAGACCCGCATAAAAAAAGTGTAAACATTTTAAAGATGAAACGATTAAAAAGGAATATCTCAAAAACGGTCAACTTCACAAAAAAATGTTTTATTGTGTGTTCTAACGAGTTGTAAACGTTTTGTATAGCAAATTTTTGTCCATTTCTTACGGTTTACCAGTTATGCAAACTTCCGCAGAATAAAGATGTCTTCAGAGACATTGCCAGACATTTCAAGATATACATATCTTTAATACACATTTTATTCAAAATCGTTTTTGAGAAAATCAAAATTTTCGAAATTTGTCCACGTAAAGGGTAGTTTGGCGTGGGGGTATTTTTCTCAAAATCTGCTTGTCGCAACCCTGAACAATACTAAACTCAAATACCAAGTTTGGTATTTTATGAACCTTTTGTTTTTGAGTTATCGTATTTCACAGGCACACAGACATACACACATGGACCCTTTTCTGAAAATACTTTTTTTTTTATAAAGGGGAACCTAAAACGCATATTTTCGGAGAAATCTCGGTATCGAATTTTTGAGTGGAATGTAATACCTTTTCTACACAGCACTTATAGAGAAAGTAAAAATAATAATTCTCGATCCTTGACATTCAAATTGATCCCAATAGGTATATATCGCATCGTGTGCGGTATGGGCACTAAAATTAATTTCAGTAACGTTTATGAACCTCAATTTATCATTTATGTAACTCTAATCCGATATTTTGGCAAACTGTTTGTCTTCTTAACAGAACTTGTGATGTTGGATTCCGGCCAAAAACTCGATATCGAGATTTCACCGGAAGTACATGTTTTAAGACCCCCGCTGCCTGTGCCCATGGCAGCGTTCGTTAAATTCTCTAGCTTTGTTGCTTCGTAGCTTAAGGGATCGCGGGTTCGAGCTCCGTCTTGGACATGGTTGTTTAAGGTGTGTTTCTGTGTTTGTTCTATTTCTGTCATATTCTCTCTCCCGATGGCCAATTAGGTCCCGAGCCGAATATGTATGTAAAAAAAAAAATGTAATGTGTTCCATTCACGTGATTTTGTCTACATTGCTGTAACAAATTATTGTTAAAAAGCTTATTCTTCTTTCTATTTCGTAACGACCAAGTTAAACAGCAGAAATTATGCTTAAGACTTGGTTTCATCTAACTAGAAGTGCTAAAATTTAATGTGTTCCATTCACGTGGTGACCTCTAGCTTTTCGGTAAATAAACCTTTTATTCAAAAAATTAATGCTATCTTCATAAAGATAATCAAGATAAACATAAGCAGAAATAGTCTTATTACTAGCTTCCTTTTAAGTGAAAGGGAAATCAGAAAATGCACAGGCTAAAGCGATAATCTCGTACTTTAAAAACCGGTCGCTATGTGAAACAGTTGAAATTCCAATCTCTTTGCTTGTCAGGAGTAAACAAACGAGAAAGGAGAAGAAACGTATATTCCCGTTCGAGAAAACTCTAAGTGGCTTAAAATTGAAACCAATAATCCGGAATATCTCGAAAATGGTTAACTGTACAAAAAAAATGTATATGACATAAATATTGCATTTTAATGAGATCTACATTTTTGTGTAGTAAGTTTTTGTATACCTCTTACGGTTTGCCCATTATATAAAAGTCATTCAAAATGAGGCTATTTCCTGAAAATTCAAGATATACAGTTCGTTTGTCACAATAATGTCTTATACATAATGAAAATTGTTAGAGCCATCTTTGAGAAAATAAACATTTACGAAAAATATTCCATGTAAAGGGTAGTTTAGGGTGGTGGGATTTTCTTGAAAATCTTCGTGTCGCATCCTCGGAAAATATTCATTTTAAATACCAAGTTTGATATTTAATCGACTTTTCGTTTTTGAACTATGCTACATAGATACACACAGACCATTTTCTAAACATGCTTTTTTGTGGATTCAGGAGGTCTCAAAACATGTATTTCTGGTGAAATCTCGATACTAAATTTTTGGGTGCGTTACAATACCTTCTCTATACATTATGTACATAATATGTGCAGATAAAGTAAAAAGAAGAAAAGGCATTTAAAGTGTGTGTGTGTGTGTGTGTGTGTGTGTGTGTGTGTGTGTGCAGTACATCATAAAAACGAAAATTTAGATAAATACCCTAACTATCCTTTACGGGAAACTTTGTGAAAAAATTATTTTCTTAAAAATGACTGAAGATGTTGATTTAAAAATCATATATGTGTTAGATATTTACGTGACAAATAAAATGACCAGGTTCAATTTTCTGAGAATTGCCTGTAAAAACCCCTGAAGGAATTTTTATAAATCATTAATATTAAGCGATGGATAAAAATCACAGTACATAAAATAGATCTTTTTAAAATATATGACTATTTTAACTAACTTGTTTAAGATATCAGCCATTTGCGATTGATTTCCATTTTTCTTATTTTTTCATGTATCGCCATGTTAAGCTGCGGCACTTCCCTGTGGAACATATTGGCTACCAGAGATGGTGTTAATTCGCGTACCTACTCTTGTAGTTAGAATTCTATTTGACTTTAATTTTAATCACTACATCACATAGACATTCACACTTGCAGACTCTAGCGAGGTTGGGGAGGAATCTGGGCTACCCCCACCCCCAACTAGATGTCGCTTTGGAAGCAGAGTAAGTACACTTGCAGAACGCAAGGATTCCAGTGACAGACACAATAGAAAAACAATTAAAAGTTTGACTTTGTCTAAATTGGGCTTCGTTTGTCAAAAGTACGTATAATGTGATATAACAATAAAAGCTTTAGATCATTTGTTGATCCTTCAAGACTAGTTACTAAACCAAGTATCAGTGAATTAAATAAGTATTTAAAAACCGAAATGCATTTAAAACTGATTTGTCTCAAGGAGCTTGTGTCATTGCTCAATAGCTAAACCATGATGGTCACGCTAATAAATTAGATGTGGTAACAACAATCCTGGCATTGAAAACAAAAGAAGAGTATCACTACGTTTTGGGTGAAAAATCACTTCAATGTCCCATATCTAACAATAGCAAATGTCTGTAATGTAAAATTGTACTTTCTCTACTCGCACTATGTACATAGTGTATAGAGAAGGTATTGCATTCCACCCAAAAATTCGATACCGAGATTTCACCGGAATAGACGATTTAGGGTCCTCTGTATCCAAAACAAGCAAAAGGTCCCTGTGTGTGTGGTGTGTGTGTGTGTGTGTGTGTGTGTGTGTGTGTGTGTCCGTATTAAAAATCCTTAGCATGGCTTCTTTCGGAAGGGAAGTAAAGCCGTTGGTCCCGTGTCGTAGATATACGGCACGTAAAAGAACCTCAAGCCTGATAGAGAGGCCTCTGAGCTAAATTTATCGGTCTTTCACGCCCAACAGAGAATGAGACGCTGAGAACCACAGCAGTTAAAGAAGCGTCCATAAATAAAACGCCACTTCATATTGTATTCCGTGTGCCTGTGAATACGATAACTCAAAAACGAAAAGTCGGTAAAATACAAAACTTGGTATATAAGTTAAGTATCTTCCAAGGATGCGACACGAAGGCTTTGAAAAATCCCCCCACCCTAAAGAACCCTTTACGTGGATTTTTTTTTTAAATTGCGTTTTTCTCAAAAATGGCTGTAACGATTTTGATTAACATTGATATTAAAGATAATTACATCATAAATAAAATGCTCGTATTTATTGAATTTTCTGGGAATAGCCCCTGAAGACCCCTTTACTCTGGATGAGTTTTGAATAACGGTTAAACCGTAACAGATGTTTTTTTTTTTTTTTTTTTTTTTTTTTTTTTTTTTTAAGAGCTGGCCGTTTCTGAGATATTCCTTATTATTGGTTTCAATTTTTAACTACTTTATCAAGAAGTGACGTTTCGATTCTTCTCTTTTGTAGGCCATCCAAAGCGAACTAAACTTCTGTTTTTTTCATATAAGACCAGTTTTTAAAAGATAAGACTATCGCTTAAGCCTAGTGCATTCTCTTATGTCCCTTCTACTTATAAGCAACCAAATACGAGTAATGTTTATCTAGATTGTCATGGTGTAGATAAAGAATAATAGGAATAGTTTTATGTGAAACAGCTAGAGTAAGTTATGTGCATGGAACACATCATATCTTTTATAGTGTTTAACGCAGACGGCACCGCAGGAATGATGATGGAGCACCCGTGGAACGTGCTGGCGGGGGAAACCGGAGAAATTTCGCCCCTGTTCATCACAAATCCCACATGTGGTCGCCTGGGATCGAGCCCGGTGAGGTCTCTATGCAGTAGGAAACGTAGCACATGTTGACATAACAGAATTAATATCTAATAGCCTTATATAACATATTAAGTTTACTAAATTCCATTATTCTCCAATGAGATGTAACCTGTAAACATTATTTCTTTAAATTTGTACTTTGTCACTATGAATTTTATATAGCAGACTGTATTTCCAACTTTTAAGTAATTTTTATCTTGAAAACGTTTTACACTTCCAATGTGGTTTCTAATGATTAATCTCTTATACATTCTTGTTAAAATAAAAAAGGCTACTGTTGCGTTCGCAATGAGATGCTCTAGTGCTTTTCCAACCTAACAGTTTCACGTTGACCTGAACCCAAAAAGGCATTTTTAGAAAAATATTCTGTGTTTGTGTTTTTGTTTATGCGCGCATGCTTGCAACAGCATAACTAAAAACCTGATGTGTTCCATTCACATAACTTTCTCTGCATCACTATAACAAATTATTGTTAAAAAGCATATTCTTGTATCTACTTAATTACATTCTTACTTGTAAGTAGACGGAAAATAAGAGAATGCACTAGGTTTAAACGATAGTCAAATCTTTCAAATGTCGGTTGTCATGTGGCTGAAAGGGGAATTTTTTTCATGATCTTCAATTACTGTTTTGATAAAAAATTAGTTAACATTATGACAATGAAGGAGATTGTTCATACAATTAACCCGTTTCTATGTAGGGCCGGAGTTTACAAATTTCGTGTGAGACAACTTTAAGTATCTTAAATCTGAAACAAATAACAAGAAATTTGTCAGAGATGGTAAATTCAACGAAAAAGACTTGTAAGACAAATTGTGTGCTTTAACGAGATCTACATTTTTTGTGCAGTAAGTTTTTCTCTATCTGTTACGGTTTACCAGTTAAACTTCATCAAAATACATTTTTGAGTTATCGTGTTCACGGACACACACATGGACTTTTTTTCAGAAAATATATTTTTTTTATACAGGGGACCCTAAAACGGCTATTTCCGGTGAAATCTCGGTATCAAATTTTGGGTGGAATGCAATACCTTCTCTATACACTATTTAGAGAACGTAACATTGAAATTTCGGTTAGTAGTATTTAGTAGCATTTCAAGGATCAAACATGAAGATTTCCAAGGGAAAAAATGACCCAAAGTACCTTTAAATAGAACATTTTTCGAAATATTTGATTTTCCCAAAAATGACAAACGATTTTGATTAAAAAACATTTTTCAGATATTTTCTTGGCAAATTAAATATATATCCCGAATTTTATGGGAATGGCCTATGAAGACGTTTTCATTCTGAATTGTTTTGTGTAACTGGTAAACTTTAAGAGGTAGACATAATCTTAGTGTATGGAAAATGTAAATTAGCACATAATTTGCCGCATATTAAATGTATACTTTATGTGGAGTTAACTATAAATGCGATATTGCTTGTATCTTATGACAAGGTGTTATACCTTTGGGGAGCGGGCTTTTTGCTGTTTATTTTGTCTTGACCGTGCAAACAGAACGGAATTTCAAAGTCATCACAATGCTACACAACGTGAATCTCCAAATATGAACGTAGGTGTCACGTTGAGTATATAAAATCCGTCCGTTGACAGTAAGCTTGTTTACAGCATCCGGCGGTGAAACGGCGCCGAAAGAAGGAAAGTGGGGTCACAAAATTATTGGACACATAAGCCTTATCAACTCATGATTATTCTTAAACACATTTTTATTGTTTTTGAAATGTTAGTATGACCGGCACATTGGTGAACAGGAAATGCGACACACTAACATATTGATGTATTCCTAACAAATGTAGATACAAACGTTCAGTGAAGCCACAGCTCATTCCTAATTAGGGTTTTTACTAAAAATGACATAAAATACATTTTAAAAATCTGTAATAAATATCTTGCCATATTGTTTCCTATACCAGGACGTATATTGCCAACTTTACAAGTTACTAACTCATGTTGTTTTTTCTGCATCATTATTTTACGGATATGACATATGCTGTAACTAAAGTAAATGAATCCAAAAAAGAAATAAAGTAACATAGAATAGATAACAATTGCAAAGTAAATCTCCGTAAGACATGTATATAATTTTCATTTACACAAAATATAGCAAAAACTAGTAACCTACACCACTGGTAGCCAGCACAAAAAATTTATTTTATACATTATTATATACATAGTAGGTAAAGTAGGTAAAGAAGGTATTGTATTCCATCCAACAATTCCGTATTAAAATTTCGCCGGAAGTGCATTATTTGAGGACCCCTGAATCAAAGAAAAATGTCTAGAGAAAAGGTCCGCACGCGCTGGATTGTGTGTGTGTGTGTGTGTGTGTGTGTGTGTGTGTGTGTTTATGTGTGTATGGGCATCATAATTCAAAAATATTTAAGTATCTTCCAAGGAAGCGATACGAAGATTTTCAAGAACCCCCCCCCCCCGCCCCAACTACCCTTTACATGGAAAAAAAGTTTGACAACCATGGTTTTCTCGAAGCTGGCTCTAATGATTTTTATTAGACACGATTTTTAATAAAATACCGTATATTAAACACATTTACCTCTCTTGAATTTTTTGGAAATAACCTCTCCGGTTCATTCTGGATGAGATTTGCATAATTGGTAAACCGTAAGAGTCTTACTGCACACAAAATTTAGACCTCATTAAAACGCACAATTTATGAACTTAGTTAACCAGTTTTGTTCTTGGGTAGCTGTGTAATCCACGCTAACCATGAGACTTTTGTTTACAATAATTCGTAAAACGGAAATAAAGTAGTTATATCTTATTAAAGTACATAGTTTATGTGGTATTATTTGTTACGAGAAATTAACAATTCCCCAATATTCCTTATTATTGGTTTTAGTCTTCAAATACTTTCTTTCTCAAAAGGGGAAGTCATTCGTTTTATTCTGGTTATTGAATGGGCACGGAATTTTAAGTCCTCAAATGCCGGCTAGTTCTTAAAATACTTTATAAATCTATTTTATTTTATGTCACTTTAACTGCCTGGTTATATCGCGACGGAACTGTTCGGTAAGATATGTGGTGGACAAGCAGCCTTTGAAGGTCTCATCCCCGTACCATACTGCCTTCTTATAGTGTTTAACGCCCGCTTTTACTACATATGGCACCGCAGGCGATGACACTGATGATATATGGAATGAAGATGGAGCACCAGTGAAATGTGATGGCAGAAGAAACTGGAAAACTCTTAGAAAACCTGCTACTGCGCCGGTTTGCCCACCCAAATTGCACATGCGGTCGTCTGGGATCGAAGGTGAGACGCGAGTGGTTTAACAACTCGGACACGACGTGATCATCCATAGTACCTGTTTAATGGCGCCAGGCAAATGTTTTTTTTTTTTTTTTTTGTTGGTAGTGTTTAACGCCCGCTTTAACTACTTATGCCACCGCAGGCGGTGACACTGATGATACATGAATGAAGATAGAGCTCCGGTGGAATGCGATGACAGAGGTAACTGGAGAACTCGTAGAAAACCTGCTTTGTCCACCCAAATCCCACATGCGGTGGTCTGGGATCAAAGGTGGGATGTGAGAGGTTTAACCACTCCGGCACGGCGTGATCATCCACACTACCTTCACTTCGCGCCAGGCAAATGATGCCAGAGTGCCATTCAGTGTAGCTGCTCCACCATATTGCTAACATTTCGACGACTCGTCTCTTTATACCATACTACTTAGCTCCGTAACAAACAGATGGGGTTAGGGTGCATCCAGTTCACTGTTTTCACTGTCTATGGATAAATAGCAGCGCAACCGCAAATTATTGTCCATTGTTAAACTGCTGAAGGTGGAACTTTGAGCCGTGATATTAAATATCCCGTCCGGCATTTACCTTAGCGTCTGAAAAAAACGACGAAAACTGCCCAGGCAGATTGGCCGGCCCATGGGTTTTGATCCCAGGTCCTCCCGAATGCAGGCCACAGACTGTCTAAACAATCCCTCTCAGTTTTAATATATTTGACTATTGCTCATGACTACTGTATTTTTCTGTTCCCATTGTGCATACACGGAAATGAGTAACAAAAACATTTCTACAAATGTTTTCTGGATTATAATGAGCAAGTTATGTAATATCAGATTTTTACATTCTCTAGCTCGTATGTACGTATATAATGTAATGGTAGGTAAAGAAGGTATTGCATTCCATCAAAATTAATTACCGAGATTTCACAAAAAACACATTCTTTGTGGACGCACAAATCCAAAAGAAAAATCAGTTTTACTTTCTCTCGCACGTATACACAATGTACATAATATTTCGACACGGTATTGTATTCCGCCAAAATTTAATTACCGAGGTTTCATCGGAAATACAGGTTTTGAGGACCCACGTTTCCAACAAAAAAAAAATAGAACATTTCCTTGTGTGCGTGTGTGTATTTATGTGGGTATTTGTTTTTGTGTGGACAGTATAAGTAAACAACTAAAAGTCGGTTAAATACCAAACTTGGTGTTTAAGTTTAGTATTTCCCAAAGTTGCGACAATTAGATTTCCGAGCTCTCATGCTTTTGATTAAAATGCCGTATACTAAAGATATTCACATGGCAAATAAAAAGTAGTATATCCTGAATTTCTTGGGAACTCTGAAATCCTTTCATTCAGAATGACTTTTGCATAACTGGTAAACAGTAAGAAATAGAAAAAAAAAACCAATATAAAGTTCGTTAAAACAACTAATATAACATATAGTTTTTTGTTTTTTTAAGATCAAAGTACTTCCGGGATATTCCCTATTATTGGTTTCAATTTTATAATACCTGAGTTTTTCTCAAACGAAAGTTCTCATCCCTATCGTCTGTCCTTCGGTTTATTCCTGGCCATGGAAATACAACCGAATTTCAATAACAATATCATAACGGCAGCTATTAAAAGATTTTTACAGTCGCTTAAGCCTGGTGTACTTCCGTATTTCCCTTCTACTTATAAACAACTAAGTAACAAGATACATTCTTGTTTGTTATCATATAGGTAAAAGAATATTTTTTTGTTAGAATAGTTTGGTTGTAGAACATGTAGAGAAAGTCCTGTGAATGGAACACATCAGATTTTTACTTTCTCAACACGTGCTATGTACAGTATATAGAGAAGGTATTGTATTGCACCCAAAAATTCAATACCGAGATTTCATGGAAATACACTTTTTAAGGTCCATGTGAGTGTGTGTGTGTGTGTGCGTGTCCGAGGTCTGTAAACGCGAAAGCTCAAAAACGAAAAGTCCTTAAAATACCAAACTTGGTATTTAAGTTTAATATCTTCCAGGGATGCGACACGAAGATTTTAAGAAAAATTCCCCCACCACAAACTACCCTTTACATAGAAAAAATTTCGAAAACTTTTATTTTCTCAAAAATGGCTCTAACGATTTGATTAAAATACCGTATATTAAAGATATGTATATGGCAAATAAACTAGATATCTTGAATTTTCTGGGAATAGCCTCTAAAGACCTCTTTATTCTGAATGAATTTTGTGTAACTGGTAAACCGTAGGAGAAAATCTGATGTGTTCCGTTCACATGACTTTCTCTATATTTCTGCAACAAATTATTGTTAAAAAGCTTATGCTTCTATTTACCTCATGGAGAAATATTCTTATTACTTGCTTCCTTGTACGTAGAAAATCCTCCCACCCGCAACTACCCTTTACATGGAACATTTTTCGAAAATTTGGATTTTCTCAAAAATGGCTCTAACAACTTTGATTAAAAGCTCTTATATGTTAGATATTTATATGGCAAATAAAACATTTGTCTTGAATTTTCTGGAAATGGTCCCTAAAGACCTCTTTATTCTGATTGAATTTCGGTGAATTTTTCGTAACTGGTAAATCGTAAGAGATAGACAAAGACTTACTACACAAAAAATGTAGATCACGTTAAAACCCACTTTTTATGTCATACGCGTTTTTTTTTTTTTTTTTTTTTCTCTCGTGGAATTGAGACTTTTTTGAGGTATTCCTTATTATTTGTTTCAGATTTAAAATACTTAAACTTTTCCCACACGGAAAGCTGTAAAATTCGGGTCCTGCATAGAAACGGATTTCAACCATATGACAACCAGCTTTTAAAATATTTTTAGCCTAATGTGTTCTCTTATTTCCCTTCTACTTACAAGAAAGCAAGTAATTAAGAGAATTTCTGCTAACGTTTATCTCGATTATCAAAAATTTGAAGAATTTGCTTTTTAACAATAATTTGTTACAGCGATGTAGAGAAAGTCATGTGAATGGAACACATGAGATTTTATCAGTTGTGATACGACATAAATTAAGAGACATTTTATGAAAATTACCGGTGTGGTGTACGTGTTGCACAGGTGGAAGCTGTCAGTTATCCAAATACATAATGGCTACTTGTGGAAGCAGTGGTCCAGCAAGAAGCTTTTCAAGTTGTGGCTACACATTGCTGGCTCCCCACGCCCTGCCTGTCTCGCACAATGCTCACGTTCACACCCACACAATACCCACTCGGTCGCGTGCTGCCTGCGTTTCTTAAAGGGACCTAGTTTTGTTTATTTCCTCTTGTTTACGTCATGGTATCGTTAACCTTTAGTGCCGACTGCCAGCATTGCTCGGCACTATGTCCAATATCCTTTTGAAGAAAAATTCTTCTTCTCCTTCTCTACACTTCAAGGATTATGCTTTACACCTGTCCCGTCTCCGCATTCATTACTTTATTCCCATCTTCTCCTTGGGCGTCCAGCATCTCTTTTTCCCAACGGTTTACATTTATTAATGGAGGTATTGACATGTGATAGGTAGTAAGTAAAACAAAACAAAACAAAAAAAAAAGGCTTTAACATTTTTCACCAAAAAGGTAGTAAGTGGGGTCGCCAAAATTGTGACTGGACGAGTTCCTACGAATGACCAAAGATGGCACTGTAGTAACAGCACATAAGGGAGTAAGTCAACAAGCTTCTGAGTGGCCAGTTTGCAGTCTGTTAATTAATTATTGTGTTTGCGTTTACATTATTGACTCATTATTAACATTAATATTCATTGTGAACAGAATGCTGCCAAAACCTGTTCCATATAATTTGGTAAGTTTTATTTTCCCCTTGCAATAAAATTTACTGTTTATATTAAGTGATAATGCCTAGTTTTGTTTTTTATTATAATCTCATCTGTTTGTATATTTCCTTTTTGCAGGTTACTTGTAAATGCAAATATGTACAGCTGCCGTCACTTAGTAGAGAATGAAGTATGGAAGCTGCAGTCAGATTTTTGGAACGAAAATCCAGATAAGAGCAAATTCAATGACTCCAGAAGAAATAGCTGAAATGATTACAGAATGTTCAAGCTGTAAAGATGATTTCCTGTATGTGATACATGGTTGAATACCTCACTAATAAAGATCAGTTCTACTTTTTGGATTAGAATTATGAGGAAAAAGTTGCCCATCATAAAAATAAAAAAATTGCTCAGTGAAATCGAGCCATAGAGTGAACACAGAGGATAAGGACATCTCTGCCTTTACTTGGAAAAAGACCCATCATTAGTGATGCTAATATCTGCTTTCGATGTTGGTGTTTATGGACATTAAATATCATCATGCATTTTACCGCAATCTTTACACATCATAATTTTATTACTGTGATAATTTGCTTCAAATATATTTTGCTAAGTTGAAATGGATGTTCTGTAACCATTTTCTAAATAAAATCTCTTATTTTGTAATGTCAAAACAGTTTTTGCTTCTCCTGTAAAATTTGCTTTTCATGACTAATTACCTTTTCCATATCAACGTCTCAATTTTTCACTCATGCTGTTCGTGTCTCTTTCCAGTTATGTTTATTTTCATCAGTTTTATCGTTTTAATTATTAAATATTCAAATCTTCTCTAATTGCTTCATTTTTATTAACTCTTATATGCTGCATCCTTTAATTCTTCGTATTTACTTTTGTGCTCTTTCGCTATCCACGATTCACTACCATATAGAACAAAGGGACCGCCATGGTCTTGCAGAACTTCATTTTTGTTTCTTGCCTTGTTTTATTTCGTAATGTTCTTGTTATTGTTACACACATTTGTTGGAATTTATTTATCTTGTGTTGCACATGTCTATCGACAGCGAAGCTTATGTCATAACCTAATTAATTAAACTTTTTTACTTGTTAGAGAATATTATTTTCTATACATATATTTGTTCTTACTGGGTATTTTCTTTGATGAGCCATTACTTTGGTCTTTTATAGACATTTTTAAGTTATATATATTACCCAGCTGGTGCAATTTATGAATAAAGCGCTGTAGGTTTTCTTCGATAAGGAAAATTGTTATCCAACGAAAATGCGCTTGACGTATTTAAAATCTATAACTCAATTAATGTTTCTCTTCTACCTAGAGCGTATTTCTTTCTTTCTACTTTCTCTACCATACATGTACAACAATACTGAGTTTTATTTATAGACGCCCTTTAAGGGCCTAGGTAGCATCCATTCTATATTAGGAGTGAAACACCGCATTTTGCGTTGAGGTCTCTTTTACCTGTACAGCTACCGCACTTCCGGAGGAAGACATGCCAACAATTTTTACGTCCGAAAAAATACATCGCCCTTCGCCTGGTTTGAGCCCTAGAGTAGGTTAACCAAATCCTGCATTGATATAAATGTTTAGCCACTTATTACTTTAACAAATTACCATATTTTATACGAATCAACGTTTTTAAAGGTGAGGATTAAGGTGTGGTTAATCAATAACCGCTTTTATAACAACGATGTTTCTTCCTCTCTAAATGAAATATCCTAATTGTTTTCTGTGAAAATATATATGTGCCATATTGATCACCATGACTGTAGCAATTAAATGAATCAAAAACAATTCAATAAACCAAAAATGGACGGACAGTGAGCGTCACAGTAAGTTTTTCACAAATTCATCATAACATCAAACTATCTTTCGAAAAATTTAATACTTTTACAAGTTTGATTAAAATACAATACTATGGATATATTTTAAGAATAAAATAGAACTCTGAATTGTCCTGCTAGAATGCTATGTAGAAAGTCATGAGATATCGAACATTGCATAACGAACAAACATTGCAAGGAAATATATATTTCATTAAAACAAATCTTGGTCGCGTATTGCTTTTAAATACCTATTCTATTTTCTAAGTTAACATTGTACAGAGTTTAAGTGACTTATCTGACAGCATATGCTTGAAAGTACACACCGCTACTTCATGAGTCTCTTGCTATATCTTCTGAATGTAATCCTGAACATGCTTCTGATGTACTTTAAGGGTACTCGTTACCGAAACTGCTATTTTGTTTATGAATTTCAGCAAATTTCATTTCAAGCTTTTTTCAATAGCTGCTCTACATGATTGTAACTGGCCATAAGTACTTCAATTTATGAAATAACACTTTTGCAAACACGAAAATAGACTCACTTATGAAATCCAATATGTAATGAAGATTTGAAAAATGCTAGTTTTAAATCTTGCAGTTATTTCTCACCTCCAGTTTTTAAACTAAGGATTAAATTGTTGTAACATTTATATTGGTCCTGGCAAAAACTAAAAATCAGCCGTTTACTTCATTAAGAAATTTTTTAACACATTCAAAGAATAATATCCTGAAAACCTGAAAGCAATTGAACAGAAATTACATTATGAGAAACACTTTACAGTGACGAAACTGTTAGAAAACGAGATACGCAAACTTCAAGTTTTAAAACGTCACGCGCTAATTGTGTAGATATATTTTATTAGGAAGTTTAAATGGCCAGAAGGTCAGTATGTATAACTTTGTTTATGAATATGTTCAGAAAGTGATTTTCTTCGAAATGTCAAAAATTCAGTAAGTGTTGTTTCGCAACTTATTACTTAATTTGAAATCATTTCTACACAAAAAAATGATGTGTTCCATATCCATGCGTTTCTCTACATCTCTACTATAAATTATTGTTAAAAAGCTTATTCTTCTCTTTACTTCATTCTAATCAAGAAAAAATTAGCAGAAATTGAACAGAAGTCTAAACTGTGATTACGACATTTTAGAAAAGAATGGTTAATAAATGAACAATTAAAGGAATGGTTGATAAAGGTGCTCGAGGAATCTAGAGCGTGGTGTAAATATTGACAGTGCAACGTGACTGTGTGCTTGTCAGATTTACTTTTTCATGGATAAAATAAGGAACATTTAAAAGCAGCTGAACCTTTTTACTTTCTCTAGCCCCGTATGTACAATGTACATAGGGATAAAGAAGTATTGCATTCCACCCAAAAATTCGATGTCGAGATTTCACCGGAAATATATGTTTTAGGACCCCCTGTATCCATAAAAAGCATTTTCAGGAAAAGGTGCGCGCGCGCGTGTGTGTGTCCGTGAACACGATAACTCGAAAACGAATATTAGCTAAAATACCAAACCTGGTATTTAAGTTTAGTATCTTCCAGGGATGCGACACGAAGATTTTGAGAAAAATCCCTCCACCCCAAACTACCCTTTACATCGAACTTTTTTCGAAAATTTTGATTTTCTTAAAAATGGCTCAAACAATTTTGATTAAAATATCGTATATTAAAGATATTTACCTGACAAATAAAATATATATCTTGAATTTTCTATGAATAGCTTCTGAAGACCTGTTTATTCTGGATGAATTTTGCTTAATTTGCCATAACTAGTAAACCGTAAGAGATAGACAAAAACTTACCATACAAAAAATGTAGGATTTTTTAAAATACACAACTTATGTCATATACATTTTTCTCGTGGAGCTTAGCGTTTTCGAGGTACTCATTGTTATTAGTTTCAGTTGTGAAGTACTTGTACTTTTCTCAGACGGGAGTGTCCGTTTTTCTTTTGTTCTACTCCTGGCCAAGAAAAGAAGCGATTTGTAATGACAATCGCCTAACGACAGCTTTTAAAACTTTTGACTATTTGTTTAGCCTAGTGTATTCCCTTATTTTCTTCCTACTTCTACGGAACTAAGTAATAAGAACATTGTGCTAATGAGTACCTCGATTAGCAAGTGCAGAAAGAAGAATAATCTTATGTAAGAAGTTTGTAGAAGAGCTAGAGAAAGTCATGTGATTTTAACACATCAGATTTTTTAACTTTACAGTTGAAACTGCCATTTCAGCCTATCAAACACACGTATGAATGTGCAGTTGTAGAAGCTGCTCTAATCACTGCGCAATTAATCCCTAGATCATCTTTCAGATCTAACCAAGAAATTGTTCCAAAGTGCTGAGCTTGAGTTTTAATTTAATTTTTATTTTTGAGAGAAAATACGCAAATTTCTAATTTTGACGGATTTTGATATGTTGGTCTGACGGAAAAAATAATCATGTGTTGGCAACATTGGTGATGGGTCATCAGACTTGAAAGCGAAAGGGACTTCCGCGCGTTTCTGGTGGTCTGCTGCCTCTGTTCTCCTATGGTTCCTTCACATCATCCCACCGCCCTGAGAGGTATTAGCCACAATACATATAATAGGTAGCAAGGCGCTGTCCTCCTCCTTTGTTATCCTTTTGTGTATTGTAGCCTAAAAAGACACGACAGTGCAAAATATCTATAGCAGAAGACTTTCACTTCACGATAGCTCATTTTGCATATTGGTATGAAACAATAAAAAAAAAAATCTGATATGTTCTATCCACATGACTTTCTCTATATCTCTGCAACAAATTACTGTTAAAAAACTTATGCTTCTATTTGCTTCATACTAATCGAGAAAAAATTAGCAGAAATAGTCTTATTACTTGCTTTCTTGTAACTAGAAGGGAAATCAGGCAATACCATAGGTTAAAGTGATAGTCAAAAGCTGGTTACTATGTCACTGATGTTCCTTTGTTTGTATGTACAGGAGTTGACAAATTCCTGTATGAGAAAAGTATATAAGTTTTTCAAATGTGAAACCAAAAGCAAGGAATATCTAAAAAACATCCAACTCCACGAAAAAATGTATATAACATAAATTGTGTGTTTTAACGTGCTCTATATTTTTTGTGTGTTAAGTTTCCGTCCATCTCTTACGGTTTAGCAGTTATGTCAAATTCCGTAAAATTCATCCAGAATAAAGTAGTCTTCAGAGGCTATTCCCAGAAAATTCAAGATATACATTTTATCTGGCATGTAAATATCTTAAATATAAGAGATTTTAATTAAAATTGTTAGAGACATTTTTAAGAAATACAACATTTTCCAAAAAAGCTGCATGTAAAGGGTCCTTGGAACCAACTTTTCGTTTTTGACCTATGCTGTCCACAGACATACACACACACACACACACACACACACACACACACACACACAGACTCACACACATGCACGCACCTTTTTCCAAAATGCCTTTTTTGGATTCAGGGGACCAAAACATGCATTTCTGGTGAAATATCGGTATGGAATTTTTGGGTAGAATACAATACCTTCTCTATACACTATGTACATAGTACGTGTAAAGAAAGTAAAAATTCAGACTTTTCCACCCAGTGTCCTCGGATGCGATTCTTGCAGATTTCTTGAAATGTTTCTACATTTAGAATAATTCTGTAAACTTGCAGAGTGATATGAATATAAGAGTGTGAGTGGTGTTATGGTAAAAAAAGAGGGTAACATTCATATAAAAGTGGATTCTTCTGTGTGAGTGGTGACATGGTAAAAATGAAGGTTACATTCATATGACTTTCTCTATTCCTTTATAAAAATTCTTATAAAAGCTGATTCTTGCTTTTACTTCTTGTTACTCAGGATAAGCTCTCAATACGCATTTACACATTCGTTGCATACGTTTTAGGGTCCTTGTATCAAAAAAAGCAGTTTTAGAAAAAGGTCCGTGCGCGTCCGTATGTCCATGTGTCTGTAAACACGATAAATGAAAAGTCGGTAAAATACCACATTTGATATTTGGTGCGACACGAAGATTATGAGAAAAATCCTCCCAAACTAACTTTACATGGAAAAATGTTCGAAATTTTTGATTTTCTCAAAAATGGCTCTAACGATTTTGATTAAAATACCGTATTTTAAAATATTTATATGCCAAATAAGATGCATATCTTGTATTTTCTGAGAATACCTTCTAAACACCTTTTATTCTGGACGAATTTTTCTGAACTTTGCGTAACTGATAAACCGTAAGACATAGACAAAAACTTACGTTTGATAACGTTAAAACATACAATTTATGTTATATAAATTTTGTTCTTGGGATTTACCATTTATGAAATATTCTATGGTATTTGTTTCAAATTTAAAATGCTTTTCTCACATGAAAAGTTGTAAACTCCTGGCCCTGCATAGAAACGGATTTCAACTACATGGCAACAAGATTTTAAAGGATTAGAGTATCGTTTTAACCTAGTGTATTCCATTTTTCCTTCTAACTACAAGACACCAAGTAATAAGGACAATTTCTGCTAAGGTTTATCTCGATTATCATAAAGTAGATAGAAGAGTCAGCTGTTTAACAATAATTTGTGATAATGTAATCGAACACATCATATTAACTGAACACATCAGTTCAGTTAGTTTGCTGTTCACTGGTTGAAGGCTGTTGTTACCGGGGGTTGCCCGTAAGCAATGTGGGGAACCCGGTACTGTGGTGAAGTGGTTACCATGCTAGTCTCTAAAACCCAAGATTGTAGCTTCAAACCTGGCGGAGACAGATGGATTTGTGAAGCAAAAATCTGTAGTTTGGCTTCCTTCGGAAGGGAAGTAAAGCTGGTGGTCGCATGAAATGTTTATTTTCACGTAAATGACCCTATAGCTTGAAAGAAGAATGTTTCTGGCTAAAATTCCGCCATTTCCCTTCCGTAAGCCGTGATTTCGTCTTACAGTACTATCGTGGGCAACGAGATGGCCCCTCTTCGCAAAGGAGCGTAGCGGCGAACTCACGAATTAGAAATTCAAACCCGATGATGGAAACGATGCAGTGTGCTCCACTTTCGAGCCACAGGAAATAACTCAATTGTTCAGGAAGCGTCGAAACGTGTATTTTAAATTATATCTCAATATCGTTTTTAATTTCTTTACACATACTGAGAAGCTGTTGTATTGCACCTAAAAATTGGATATCGAGATTTCACCGGATATGTATGATGGGAGACCCCCTGAGTCCAAAAAAAGCATTCTTAGAAAATGCCCGTGTATGTGTGTGTGTGTGTGTGTGTGTGTGTGCTGTGGGCAGCATAGCTTAAAAACGAAAAGTCCGTTAAATATCAAACTTGATATTTAAATTCAGTATCATCCTAGGATACGATACAAGGATTTTCATGAAAACCCCCCTTGACTACCCTGTTCCTGTCCATACAAACAAAAGAACTTCAGTCACATAGCAACCAGCTTTTGACTATCACATTAACCTATTTCCCTTCTAGTTACTAGGAAGCAAGCAATAAGACTATTTCTGCAATTTTTTTCTCGATTTGAATGAAATGAATAGAAGCATAAGCTTTTTAACAATAATTTGTCGCAGAGATGTAGAGAAAGTCATGTGAATGGAACACATCAGATATTTTTTAAACTCCACCTACTGAGGGTAAGTACTATATGAATAAATCAAGTATTAATAATCTACAGTTCAGTAAGTAACGACATCAATTGTATCTAAGTTCAAGAACCCGACACTAACACAGAAAATAAAGAGAACTACACAATAGAAACCATAACAATATGTATATTTTAACTCAAGATGCTGTTAGGTTACAGTATGGAACAAATGGACTTAATACTTGGAAACAAAGTACACACGTCTCATGAGTATGTCGCCGAACTTGGAAGAGATAAATGTGGCCTTTGAACGTGGTGCATATCAACAGATAGCACACATCACTATATGGTTGACCGATCAAAGTCCAGTGTACATGACCCTTCATTATCTTGCTTTAACTTTCAGAGCTACTGATTTATTCTTTGTGAGATTTTGTTTGCGTTCAGAGTTTTTAGGAATCATTCATTAACTCTAACTCATTCAGAGGCAACTTAGATAAATATTGTATGCTTTATTTTTTCTTTCCTAGAATCTTCGCTCTGCATTTGAGGTGAAAAGTTTTCTTCCAGAATTTTAACCATTAAAATTGTAAATGCCTGAAAGCTAGTGCCATGCTTTTTAATTTCTATCCGGGGGGAATTTCTTAAATATTATATAGGCTCTACATTGTTCATAAATTTATAGTTTGTCTTCTAAGTGATTCAGACATCCAAATAATACGAAATTAACATGACACATTGCTTTTATCAAAAATTGCGTGTACTTGAAAACGAATAAACACACCAGACAACAAATAGCTGTCGACATCAGAAAGGAAATAATATATCTGTACCCCAGTCACCTACCACTAGGTCAAAGAACACGCTGAACTACAAGGCAATGAAAGGACTGACTATTTAGCCAAAACAGTTCCAAGCTATAGAACCACCATAGAATACAATAAACTTCCGCTGAGCAGAGGAAAGCAGTTACTAAAAATCTAATGTGTACCATTCACATGACTTTCTCCATATCCCTGCAACAAATAATTCTTAAAAAGCTTATACTTCTATTTACTTTATGCCAATCAGAAAAAAGTTAGCAGAAATAGTCTTATTATTCGCTTCCTTGTAAGTAGAAGCGAAATAAGGGACAATCGTAGGTTAAAGTGATAATCAAAAGCTGGTTGCTATGTCAATGAAGTTCCTTTGTTTATATGGATAGGAGTTGACAAGTTCCTGTATGAGAAAAGTATACGTTTTTCATAGCGGAAACCAAAAATAAGAAATGTCACAAAAACAACGAACTCCACGAAAAAAATGTATATAACATAAATTGTGTGTTTTAAAGTCTCTATATTTTTTGTGTAGTAAGTTTTTGTCCATCTCTTACGGTTTAGCAGTCACTAAAAATTTAGTAAAATTCATCCAGAATAAACTACTCTTCAGAGGCTATTCCCAGAAAATTCAAGATATACATTTCATTTGTCAGTTAAATATGTTTAATATCCGAAATTTTAATCAAAATCGTTAGAGCCATTTTTGAGAAAATCAAAATTTTCGAAAAAAGTTCCATGTAAAGGGTAGTTTGGGATGGGGGGACTTTTCTCAAAATCTTCGTGTCGCATCCCTGGAAGATACTAAACTTAAATACCAAGTTTGGTATTTTACCGACTTTTCGGTTTTGAGTTATCGTGTTCACAGACACACGGACACACGGACCTTTTTGTGAAAATGCTTTTTTTTTTGGATATTGGGACCCTAAAACATATATTTTCGGTGAAATCTCGGTATCGAATTTTTGGTGGAGTGCAATACTTTCTCTATACACTATGTACATAGTGCGTATGGAGAAAGTAAAAAGCGACTACACAACAATCTGGAAGTCTACATATATAACTTCAGAAGTTGCAGCCCGTACCAAGCTGTTCATACCCACCATTTTCCCTACAACTCTGACCAAACTACACAGTAACACAGTTGTTAACGAGTCATGAAGTTTCCGATGCTACCTCCACAGAATTAACAAAGGTCCCTCACCACTTTGCGACTGTCCTGAGAAACATCTCATGACGGAACGTACACTGTTTTCCAGAGAAAGCCCTTCTGTCTCCCACTACACCAGATACTGAAATACCACGTCTTCCACCAACTCAACAACTAATATGTTTGTCTTATTTATACTCATATGTAAACAAACCGCGGTATATCCTTAGGTAAAACACGGGCTGTATGTATCTAGATAAAAATAACTCCATGTCACGACAGTTCACAAGGAACCTTGGCCTGTCGACCGCTGCGTCCCCCATCTTGGTCCATGACAGACGTCATGGATGGGGTGCAGTATTGGAGGGTTAGACGTGCCTCGAACCCCCCGGCCGGTTAATGCGGCCTTCACCATCAAGTAGCAACGCTACCACCGCGCTGCTGCATCTAGATGCAACAAATAAAAAAAAAATGCCGTTTCCTATAATGAGGCATAGGGATTCTTAAGCAGTTGGCTTCAAGTTATCGGTTTACAAAGAATGTAAACAACCGAAATCAAGAATAATTGACAGCCAGGTGAAAACCACTCTTAGTGCTATGTACAAACTCTAACAGAGGGATACGAGTGGTTCGTTGCCTGCAGCGTTCAGAACGAAATGTACAATTTTGAGTTATTTGAATCATCGCAACTTTCAACAATTGTTTGATAATGAGATTGCATTTTATGTTTATGAACTGGAAGATGAGGCATTTTACATTAATATTTGATACCTTGAGAGCCTCCTCACTATATAGTAGAAAGCAAAATCTAAAATTTTGAGAACGCACCTGAAATGAATCCCTATGCGTGAAATTACAATGATGCAATCTTCTCATTGTTGGTGTTAATCGAAGGCTTGAAGGCGAAAACTGTATCAGATTTGTGGATCGAACATGAGCAAGGAATAGTCTATATATATAACTTTTAAGGCCTCAATATGAACGTCAGTCGATGAATAATCATGCAACAAAGTTTAGAGCACTTAATGTAGAGTGTTGGTGTTCGGATACGATGCACAGCGCAGTGAACTAAAAATAGAGGTTTAGTAACGGCACAGAATATGCAAATGTTTGCCCTGGAGGATATTTTATTTTCTCTTTATCCTTCGCTAGGCGCTTGCTGCTAATCAGAAAAAAACTAGCAGAAATAGTCTTATTACTTGCTTCCTTCTAAGTAGAAGCGAAATAAGGGAGTACCGTAGGTTAAAGTGATAGCCATAAGCTGGTTTCTATGTCACTGAAGTACCTTTGTTTGTATGGATAGCAGTTGACAAATTCCTACATGAGAAAAGTATGTTTTTCTAAGCAGAAACCAAAAACAAGGAATGTCTCAAAAACGATGAACTCCACGAAAAATAAATATATATAACAAATTGTGTGTTTTAACGTGCTCTACATTTTTCGTGTAGTAAGTTTTTGTCCATCTCTTACGGTTTAGCAGTGTAGCAAAATTCCGTAAAATTCATCCAGGATGAAGTACTCTTCAGAGGCTCTTCCTAGAAAATTCAAGATATACATTTTATTTGTCGGGTAAATAGCCTTAATGTACGATATTTTAATCAAAATTGTTAGTCATTTTTGCGAAAATCTAAATTTTCGAAAAAAGTTCCATGTAAAGCATAGTTTGGGGTGGGGGGATTTTTCTCAAAACCTTCGTGTCGCATCCCTGGAAGATACTATACTTAAATACCAATTTTGGTATTTTACCGACTTTTCGTTTTTGAGGTATCGTGTTCACAGAAACACGGACACACGGATACAAACACGCACCCACCCACACACACACACACACACACACACACTGATATTTTTCCGAAAATGCTTTTTTTAGATAAAGGGGACCGTAAAACATATATTTCCGGTGAAATCTCGGTATCGAATTTTTGGGTGGAGTGCAATACCTTCTCTAAACACTATGTACATAGTGCGTATAGAGAAAGTAAAAAATGTATATGACATAAATTGTGTGTGTTTTAATGAGATCTACATTTTTTGTGTGGTAAGTTTTTGTCTTATATGTTACGGTTTACTAGTTCTGCAAAATTTAAAATAAATCATCCATAGTAAAGACGTGTTCAGAGCATATTACCAGAAAATTCAAGATATACACTTTATTTGTCATGTAGGTATATTAAAAATAAAGATTTTAATAAAAATTGTTTGATCCGTTTTTGAGAAAATCAAATGTTTTCGGAATTTTATCCGTGAAAAGGTAGATAGGAGTGGTGAGATTTTCTTGAAAGATGCGTCGCATTTTTGGAAGATGCTGAACTTAAATATCTAGTTTGGTACTTAATGGACTTTTAGTTTTTGAGCTATGCTGCCAACAGACACACACACACACACACACACACACACACACACACACACACACACATACCTACACATAGACGTTTTTCCAAAATTGCTTTTATAGATTCAGGGGATCCCAAAACATGTATTTCTGGTGAAATCTAGGTATCAAATTTTTGGGTGCAACGCAATATCTTCTGTATACTCTATGTATATAGATGGTGCTGTAGAGAAAGTAAAACTGCGCTTATTTGGAAATTCCTTCATTTTTGGTATAATTCATTCAGTTATTTTCCCTTCGCCGAGATAGCTCAAGAGATTTCGGTTATGGTTCTCGAACTGAGGGGCCTGGTGTTCTGCCCCCGACTCTGGAGTGACGATTTTAAGTTAGACCTATTCAGCCCCCACCTCTGACAACCATGAGCGTAATATCCCCATGGAGCGCTTAAGAAACATAATGTTCAACCATTAGTTAATTATAGAGTTAGTGTTTTCTCTAGTTAGCAATTAATTAAGATAAGTAATTTTTACTTTCTCTGCACGTACTATGTACATAGTGTATAGTTGAAGTATTATATTGCATCTAAAAATTCGATACCGAGATTTCACAGGAAATACATGTTTTAGGATCCCCTGAATCCAAAAAAAGTATTTTCAGAAAAAGATCCGTGTGTGTCTGTGGACAGCATAGTTCAAAAACGAAAAGACAATTAAATACCAAACTTGGTATTTAGGTTTGGTATCTTCCAAGGATGCGATGCGAAGAAAATCGTTAGAGCCATTTTTGAGAAAATCAAAATTTTCGAAAAATTGTCTATGTAAAGGGTAGTTTGAGGTGGGGGGGATTTTTCTCAAAATCTTCGTTTCTAATCCCTGGAAGATATTAAACTTAAATACCAAGTTTGCTATTTTACCGACTTTCCGTTTTTGAGTTATCGTGTTCCCAGACACACGAACACACACGCACACACACAGAACTTTTTCCATTTTTTTTTTTTTTTTTGGATACAGGGAACCCTAAAAGTGTATTTCCGGTGAATGTTCGGTATAGAATTTTTGGGTGGAATGCAATACCTTCTCCATACACTGTACATAATACGTGTAGAAAAAGTAAAAACAGTAACCTGTCATTGCAAATTGCTTTATTGTTTCTCGAAATATTCTCCTTTATGATCAATACACTGTTGCATGTGTTCGCACCATTTGTAATATCTAGCGTTTTTTCCAACCTGCTTGAGACAGCTACAAAGCATGTTTTTGAACGCATCGATGGCTTCTTCTGTCGACAAAAATAGTTGTTCACACATTTTATTCTGAATGTTCGGGAACAAAAAACAAAAAAACAAAAAAAAAAAAAATTGATTGGGCACCAAATCATGACTGTACGGTGAATGAGTCGGCAATTCGATTTTTTTTATTTTATTTTTTATGTGTTTAAAAAACCTGCTGCGAGACGAGATTGCGATTTGGATCTTCTTGAAATACTCATACAGTTGACTGCTGTTTACGTTCCGGCTCATGTGCACAAATCCATGATTCGTCCTATTATAATCTGACATGTATTTTGAATTTTTTGTAATTTGAATCTATTTTTGAGCATTTGTGTGCACCAATCGACACGAGCATCCTTTAAGATTGTGTCAAATTATGTGGGAGCAAAACGTTTTCACGGCTAAATGATCGTGCAATATTTTATATATGCTGTAGGAACTAATGCCTAGATATGTGTCTATCTCACAGTATTGGCGTGCCGTTCTTGTACTATCAGTTTTTGCAGAATATCAATGTTTTCTGACTCAACACTGAAATTGGACAACCTTCACGAATTTCGTCGGTGAGCGAACGGCAGCTACGATTAAAGTCGTTATACCAGCCTTTCCTAGTGACAAAAATATAGTAATGATGTACAAATCTGGACATCCATTGCTCCACTAGGTTTGGTATTGGAGATCTGGACGCGTTTTGACAGACTTCATTGTCATTTTCTTGCAAGTTAGAAGTAGAGCAAGTGTCAGTAATGGATGTCCAGATTTGTACAACAAGATAGCTTCACTGTATGTTACAGCTTTTTTAAAGTATTTTATAATATTAGTGAGTTGATCAAGGTACTCTTATCTTGATAATCCATGTCGAAAATCCTCGCTCCAACATTTTCACGAGTGAATGTCATATTTACCCTGAGACAATTTTAAAGTCAACAGTAAACAACACAAATAACGCTCTGTTAAAGTAAGTTAATGTCAACAAGAGAGAAGGAGTGAAAGAGAGAAGAGGGAGATCGAAACATGGTCCAAACTTTCTGCAGCGGTAGGCATATGCTTTTTGATAACTGTACGAGCGTTAGTACTCTCTGGTTATATTTGGTGAAAAGCATTCTGTTCAGTTGACGTCAGTTCCAAAACTGTTCCTAAAATTCTCCCGATATTAAAGGAATTATCATTGGTGGTAATTGCATATGCTATTTTGGTAGCACAGACATTCTTTTGCAGGTATGCAGACTGTTAAAAAGTACCCAAGTATTTTGGAAGTGGAAATTAAATGCGTAATCCACCTAGGTCAATTGTGAAATCAGTAATTAAACTTATTTGGATATCAAAACATCAATAAAAAAGGCAATGAAGATGACGATCTAATGGCAAAAACTGCAATACAGATAGCGTGCAGTCGGCTGACTATTTCAAATGCAAACTCTCGCCGGCGGTGCCACAAGTAGTTAAAGCGGGCGTTAAACACTATCCAAAAAAAGAAGAATGCAAACAGGAGAGTTTAACCAAGGCCATCTATAAATGAGCTAAAACATTTCATTTATTATCCAAAGCTTGCAGGTTTATTTCTTGAAAATTGTATTAGAAAATGTCTCCTTTTGAATCAATGCACTGTTGTAAGTGATTGTGGAAGCTGTCGTGTACACGCCTACATAAGTCAACGTCAATTGTCTCAACTTCGATGCCATATTTGAGTTCTTGAAAGTTCACCAACGTCTTCGGAACGCAGTGTTTCTAGTATCCCCTTAGGCGAAAATCTGTGATCTGCATCCGACCTTGGTACAATCCTGCCTGGCGTTGACCCGAATTCCCTTTATTTTCAGCAGGATAGTGCATCAGCCCACACAGTGCGAAACACCATGATCGTTGTTCCTTGCAGGGTGACCAACTTAGCGACTTTGTTGCTTTTGGAATACAATCCGGAGACATTATTTTACGTTTTGCGACATGGAGATATTTTACACATTTTAGCGAGTAATCTGGAGGTATTTGAAAATGTTCAACAATATACTTGTACTAGTATTTTCTCTTAAAAAGTACGTTAGATACCTAACTTCCAACTTATTTAATTCTGTCTTAGTATATTAACAACATTAAGCATTTACTTAAATAGTTTGTAGGCAATTTCAGACATAATGTGTTTAATATGTCCAATGTATTATGCGTGATACGTTGTTATTTTCTCTTTATAGTACATGGTACATAGGCAGAGAAGGTATTGCACTCCACCCAAATATTCGATATCAAGATTTCACAAGAATTATATGTTTTAGGGTTCCCTTTGTGAAAAAAAAAATAGAAAAAGGCCCGTGCGTCTGTGAACACGGCAATTCAAAAACGAAAAGTCGATAAAATACCAAACTTGGTATTTAAGACTAGTATCTTCCAAGGATCCACACCAAACTACCCTTTAATGGGGGACAACATTCTACAATTTTGATTTCTCAAAAATAGCTCTAACGATTTTGATTAAAATACAGTATACAGTATATTAAGGATATTTATATGATATATAAAATGTATATTTTGAATGTTCAAAACCGAAAAGTCGATAAAATACCAAACTTGGTATTTAAGACCAGTATCTTCCAAGGATGCGACTCGACGATTTTAAGGAACCCCCCCTCCCCAAACCAAACTACCCTTTAATGGGGGACAACATTCTAACATTTTGATTTTCTCAAAAATAGCTCTAACGATTTTGATTAAAATACAGTATATTAAGGATATTTATATGATATATAAAATGTATATTTTGAATGTTCTAGGAATAGCATCTGAAAAGCACTTCATTTCGGATGAACTTTGCATAACTGGCCAACCATAACAGATAAACAAAAACTTATTACATAAAATAATATAGATCTCGTTAAAACACGCAATTTATGTCTTATACATTTTTGTTGTGGAGTTGAGCATTTTTGTGATATTTCTTGTTATTGGTCAGTTTTAAAATTTAAGTTTTCTCATTCGGAAATTTATCAGCTCCTGGCAATGCAAACAAGTGGATTTCAACCACATGGCTAACAGCTTTTAAAGATTTGACTTTTACTTTAGCCTAATATATTTCCTTATTTCCTTTCTACTTCCAAGAAAGCAAATAATAAGACCATTTCTGCTAATGTTTATTTCGATTATCATGAAATAGAAGAATAAGTGTTTTAACATTAATTTGTTATGGAGATGTAGAGAAAGTCATGTGAATGGAGCACATCAAATTTATTTAAGAAAGGTCAGAAATTTTACACAAAAGTTAGCGACTTTCTGAAGTTTTTTTGTCTTAAATCTGGTGACAAATGAGTGCCGTAAGGTGGTCACCCTGGTTTCTTGGTTATTCGGCAGTACCTATTATCTCTGAATTTAGACATCTGAATTACCCGATATTACTGTACCATGTTGCGTCCAGACCCCTCGTCATTCCACTAAATCATATGAACTTTAGAAAGGAGGAAATTGCTATGGTCACAAATAGATTGACAAAATGGCGAAGCAGTCCAGTGTTGTTAAGGGAGCGGAAGTGACGTGTATTTCCAAACTGGAACTGAAGTTATACCGAACCAGTTGTATATGGGAAGGGGATGTCACGTGATTAACGAGAGAATGAAAATGGAGCTTAGCATATTCATAAACAATAATGGATCGAAAATTGTTAATTTATTGGACTAATAGTTGCTTAAACTATGAAGCTTAGGAACTTATGACATTGTAAGTCACCATTGGAGCATGTCATCTCAAAATTTGAGATCAACTTGTGGTTTATCGGGAAACAAGGGATTCAGTTGGGGAATTTAAACCTCTGTGCTGGCATGTTGCCATGGTAGCTCAGAGTTTGGAGACCGAGAGATCCGTGGTTCAAAAGGCGGCCATATATTGAATTTTCGTCTGACTCTACCTATTTAGATCGAATAATTTCTTTTTACTCATTCGGTTTTAGACGCGCGCACTGTAGTGTGGAAAATACACACACACACACACACACATTTTTTTGTAGTATTTAACGCACGCTTTAACTACTTATGGCACCGCAGGCGGTGACACCGATGATACATGAATGAAGATGGAGCACCGGTGGAATGCGATGGCGGGGGAAACCGGAGAACCCAGAGAAAACCCGCCCCAGCGCCGCTTTGTCCACCACAAATCTCACATGCGGTTGCTTGGGATCGAACCCGGGCCGTCTAGGTGAGAGGCGAGTAGTCTAACCACTCGGCCTCGGCGCGGCCATCCACACTCACGCGCACGCACGCGCACACGGACATACACACACGCACACACGTGCGCGCGCGGTTTCGCAGTGTTGTTAACGAAAGAAAGTTCCTTTCTTTTAGCCTTCGGTTATTATAGTGGTTAAGTTATAAAATTTACCGCCAACTAGCTAAATTATTAAACAAAACACAGTGTACGTGCATGTGCGCGAACTTTGAGAACTACAGACAGAATTAAATTGAAGTCACTAGATGGTTATATATGTAGCGTGTTTCATGGCTCGATGTTCCTCTTCTTCCGAAAGTGTGCGAAATCTTTGGAATGAAGGTCAGGGAGCCAAGTGGCCAAGAAAAGGTGCGCGCCCAGTATTCATATATCCCGTACGCAACATTAACTTGAAATTTCGCTGGATTTGGCTTCTATAGCTTGCCTCCTGACGTTGTGCGGCTCTGGATGCACTTTCTCCTATGGAGTGCTGGAAAGAAGTGTGGCACAATTATATTTAATTTAAACTTTGGCGTCATTAGTATCATTAGTGTCCTCAGCTCTGGTGCCACGTGTAAATCCTGTTTCTTATAGGTAATATTGCCCCTCTGACATGTATGTACCTATTCTTTGGTGATGAACACCTACGGATGCATTTGCATGCACAGCCCTAATCAATGCAAGGTTATACACACATGTGTGTATCACTATCATGCATGTACTTTCATCATGCTGAGAGGCACAATTAAAATGAAGGATTCCTCTACCTATTTGTTGATAACAATTTACTTTCATTCCAAATACACCAACTTTATTAGAGATAGTATTTAACTTATACGGTTATTAAAATGTAAATTTGACAATTGTCTTCGAAATTCTTACCTCAGTAAACACGGGCGTTAAACATTACCATTAGCCCCCACAAAAATGTTGGTTATGGTGATGATGATGATGATGATGACCTTGGTTTGATCCTATTCTGTTGCGCCACAAAAGCATTTGCCACTAAGATACCTACATCATTGATGCTTTAATGCCCGGGTATTCAATCTTTTTACTTTCTCTACTTAGTACATAGTATGTAAGTAGCGAAGATATTGATTACATTCCAACAAAAAATTCGATACCGAGATTTGACCGGAAATACACGTTTTAAGGTCCCATATATCCAAAAAATAAAAGGATGTTTAGGAAAAGGGTCGCGTGTAAGTGTCCATGTGTCCTGTGCCAGTATGTTCATGAACACGATAACTCAAAAACGAAAAGTCGGTAAAATACCAAATTTGATCGATACCTATTTTAGTTTAGTACCTTCCAAGGATGTGACACGAGCATTTTAAGGAAAATCCTCCATCCCAAGCTACCCTTCACTTATAAAAAGTTTCGAACATATTAATTTTCTCAAAAATGGCTATAACGAATTTGATTAAAATATCACATATTAAAGATCTTTACATGAAAATAAAATTTATATCTTGAATTTTCTGAGAATACCCTCTGAAGACCTCTTTATTCTAAATGGTTTTGTGTAACTGGTAAACGTATAACACAAAAATTGAAGTCTCGTTAAAATCTCGTTAAAACAATAATTTATCGTATACTTACATTTTTTTCGTAGAGCTGACCATTTCCGAGATTTTCCTTGTTATTGGTTTGTTTTAAAATACTTGCTTACATTTCTCTCATAAGAGAATTGTCAACTCCTGGTCATACTAAGAAACGAATTTCAATCAGATAGCAACCAGCTTTTAAAAGATTTGACTATCGCTTTAGCCTAATTAATGTATTCCCTTATTTCCCTTTTCTTACAAGAGAACAAGTACAACAACCATTTGTTCTAATTTTTATCCCGATTAGCACGAAATAGACAGAAGAATAACCTTTTTTGCAATAATGTTTTACAGAGATGTAGAGAAAGTCTTTAGTTTTAGTGTTTCATTTTTACAATGCCCCCTCCCATAAGAAATAGAAGATGGTTGAAGGCATTGAAACATTACGAGATAATACTGCTCATTTATAACTGCGGAATACATGACAATCATCAACCGACTTTTTCCTCGTTTCCTCGCAAGCTTTTTACTTTCCCTAGCCCGCATGTACAATGCACATAGTGGATAGAGAAGGTATTGTATTCCATCCAAAAATCGATATAGAGATTTTACCGGAAATATATGTTTTGGGGTCCCCCGAGTCCGATAAACACATTTTTTTTTAGAAAAAAGGTCCGTGTATGTGTGTGATTGTGTCTGTCTGTGGACAGCATAACTCTAAAACGAAAAGACCGTTAAATACCAAACTTGGTATTTAGGTTGGTATCTTCTAAGGATACGACACGAAGATTTAAAAAAAAAAAAAAAAAAAAAACACTATAAACTGCCCTTTGCACGGAAAAATTTTCGAAAATTTTGGTTTTCGCCAAAATGGCTCCAATGATTTTGTTTAAAATCCCGTGTATTAAAGATATTTACATCCCAAATAAGATGTAGATATATCTTGATGTTTTAGGGAATAGCATCTGAAGACCTCTTTATTCTGGATGAATTTTGCTTAGCTGCTAAACTGTAAGATTCTTTTACGTTTTTGTTATGGAGGTAACGGTTTCCAAGATATTCCTTGTTATTGGATTCAATTGTAAAATACTTTTCTCAGACAAGAAATGTTCGTTTTTCTTATGTTCTCCAGGCCAAGCAAAGAAGCAATTTGCAATGACAATCGCATAACGATAGGTTTTAAAACATTTGACAATCACTTTAGCAAAGCGCATTCTTTTATTTCCTTTCTACTTATAAGGAACTAAGTAATATGAACAGTCTCCTAATCTTGATCTCGATTAGCATGAAGATAAAAGAAAATATTTGTAAGAAGTTTGTTTGTAGAGCAACTAGAGAAAGTCATTTTTTTTACAAATGCTGCACACACGTATTCTGTAACATGTTACAGGAAGCTGACTTAGGCAGAGGGACTGGGAGCCGCCTTTGACAGAGATGACGTAGGCCACGGGTTGCTTGTTATCAATGAAAGTTTCCTCTCATTGGGTGTTAGCGCCGACCTTCACTCGACCGGGAAAGCTCCGTGACGCCATAGCAGTTGGCGGCTGGCTATATCTGGATAGCGGATGTGGTTGCATTTGATGTGTGTGTGCGCAGCAATAAGTGAACTCTGTCGGTTATCTTGCTACTTAAACATTTGATGTGTAACAGTCGCATCAAATTAGCCATTTAGTACTATTCCATGTATTATCAAAAACATGTTTATAAGAAATCTGATGTCTTCCATCTTACTCTACATCTCTGAAGAAATTATTGTTAAAAAGATTATTTTCTATTTCGTGCTAATCGAGACAAACATTAGTAGAAATGGTCTTATTACTTGCCCAGGAAATGACATGTTCCCATTTGAGAAAAGTTTAAGTATTTTAAAACTGAAAATAATATCAAGGTATATCTCAAAAACGATTAATTCCACGAAAAAAATGTATATGACATAAACAGTGTGTTTTAACAAGCTCTACATGTTTTAAGTAAGTTTTTGTCTGTCTCTTACGGTTTACCAGTTATGCAAAATTGAATAAAATTATCCAGAATAAAGATGCCTGCAGAGGCTATTCCCAGAAACTTCAAGATATATATTTTATTTCTCAAGTAAATATTTTTAATATACGGTATTTTAATCAAGAGCCATTTTTCAGAAAATAAAATTTTCGAAAATGTTTCCATGTAAAGGGTAATTTGGAGATGGGGAATTTTCCTCAAAATCTTCGTGTCGCATCCTTGGAAGATACTAAACTTAAATTCCAAGTTTGGTATTTTACCGACTTTTCGTTTTTGAGTTATCGTGTTCACAGGCACATGGACACACGGACAAACGCACACACAGACCTTTTCCCAAAAATGCTTCTTTTGAATATAAGGGACCCTAAAACGTATATTTCCGGTGAAATCTCAGTATAAACATTTTGGATGCAATACAATAGCTTCTCTATGTACATAGTTCGTGCAGAGAAAGTAAAAAACCTGATGTGTTCCATTCACACGACTTTCTCTACCTTTCTGTAACAAATTGTTGTTAATAAGCTTATTGTTCTATTTAGTTCTTGCTAATCGAGATAAATATTAGCAGAAACGGTTTTATTATTTTGTTCCTTATAGGCATAAGGGGATACACTAGGTTAAGCCGACAGTCAAATGTTTTAAAATGTGGCTGCTATGGTATAAATATCCGGTTCTTTGCGTGGCCAGGTGTTGCAAGTTCCCGTTGGAGAAAAGTATAAAGTATTTTAAAACTGAAATCAATAATAAGGAATATCTCTTAAACGGCCAATTCCATGAAAAAATGCATATTACATAAATTGTGTGTTTTATCGTGATCTACATTTTTTGTATCAAAGTTTTTGTCTATCTCTTACGGTTTACCAGTTATGCAAATTTCAATAAAAATCATCCACAATGAAGAGGTCTTTGGAGGCTATTCCCAGAAAATTCAAAATATGTATGTTATTTGGCATATCTTAAATATAAGAGATTTCAATAAAAATCGTTAGAGCCATTTTTGAGAAAGTGAAAATTTTCGAAATTTTTTCCAGGTAAAGGATATTGAGGAAGGGGGGTTTTCTTGAAAATCTTTGTGTCGCATCCTTAGAAGATACCAAACTTAAATACCAAATTAAGTATTTTAGTTTTTGATTTATGCTGTCACACGCACACACAGGACCGTTTTCCAAAAATGCTTCTTTTGAAATCTCGGTATAGAATTTTTGGGTGCAATACAATACCTTCTCTCTCCTTTATGTACATGAGCTAATATCTTCAGTATGGCTTCCTTTGGAATAGAGATAAAACCGGTGGTCCCGTGTCGTAAACTTCCCGCAGCTAAGAGAACCTCAAGGCTTTTGAGCAAAATTAAGCGACAATTGAAGTCGAGTATAGAAAGAAACGTCGTCTAAATGTCTCAGTTGGTTAGGCGCTGGCTTTCTGATCCCAAAGTCACGGGTTCGAACCCGGCGACAGTCTCATATCAGTAAGTTTACTGGCATGTAAAAATTTCTGCGAAATTCCGAAACACTGTCGGTGCTGATATGACCCTGTCAATTGATAGCATCGCTAATATACAAATAATTTAATTTAATTTAGAATGGGATGCTAAGAATCATAGAAGTTAAAGGGCGTCCATAAATAAAGCTTAATGTTGTTGTATTAAGTTGGGTGGCGAGTGGTTAGAGCAATCGGCCTTTCGTCCGAGTTCGATCTCAAATGAGATTTTTTGTTGTTGTGGGTTTTCTCGGGCTTCTCCGATTTCTCCAGTCTTTCGTTCCATCACTTGCTCCTTAAACATCTTTCCTTTTATTCATTTCATAATCTTACATAATCTACTTCCACTACCAGGTAGCGCGTTGATTCTCTCTGCTCCTCCACGCGCTTCTGAACCCTGGCGATGGCTTGTAAGAGGAGGTAAACAGAGAAAGAAGAGTAGCCGCAATAAAGGGGAAATATGTATTAGAAACTAGTTTAATTGTTTTGTGGTGAGTTCAAAACAGTAAACATATTGAAACATTGTAGCACATAAGATTGGGGCCAGCATTGCTCTAATGCAGATCTCAAATATATTTCCGCAGTGAATTTGCACGCATGATGTGGCTGTGGTTAAGTTGCGAGGAGGAGCATTATAGCTTTTTCCAAAATATGACGCCCTCAAACGGGATGCTCCCCCCTTCAACTTGCCAATAACCATTACCAAACAATACTGTACAGTATTTTTACTTTCTCTACGCGTATTATATACAGAAGGTATTGTATTGCACCCAAAAATTCCATACCTAAATTTCACCCGAAATACATGTTTTGAGACGCCCTGAATCCAAAAAATTGTAACAAAAAAAATGTCTGTGTGTTTGTGTGTGTGCTTGTAGGAAGCATAGCTCAAAAACGAAAAGACTTGGTATTTAAGTTTGATATCTTCCAAGGATGCGACACGAAGATTATCAAGAAAATCCCTCCACCCTCAGCTACCTTTTACATGGAAAAAATTTCGAAAATTTTGATGTTCTCAAAAATTGCTTCAATTTTGATTAAAATCTCTTATATTTAAGATATTTATATGACAAATAAAATGCACAGCTTGAATTTTCTAGGAATAGCCTCTGAAGACATCTTTATTCTGGATGAATTTTGCGGAATTTTGCATACTGGTAAACCATAAGAGATACACAAAAACTTAATACACAAAAAATGTAGAGCACCTTAAAACACACAATATATGTTATATACATTTTTTTTTCGTGGAGTTGACCGTTTTTGAGATATTCCTTGTTATAAGTTGAGCTTTAAAATACTTATACTTTTCTAATATTGGATATTAATACAACTAAAAAAGTTCTCTCAACTGCTAGCTGTTGTTGTAGCCTATCAATATTAATATTAGTTAAAATGTGTGCAGTCAAGACAAGACTATGCTGGATTGGAGAAAGATAGTCAAAAGAAAGTACAGTTTCAAAAAAATGCTAAAAAGGGACCTTCAAACCAGAAAAAAAGCACAAATGTAATACACTATTTTCTGGCTCATAACGAGCCATAATGCTGGACCTAGTCTTCAAATACTAGAAAGGAAAAATATTTTTTCCTCAACCTCCTATTCATAGTGGTAAGTTTTTAGTAAATGTAAAACGGAAATTTGTTGAACGTTTTGCACATTCGGCATGTTTTCGTCGTAAATTCCCTGAAATCGAATTTCTGATGTTCCGAAAACCATTAGGCCTGAACACTTAACACTAATGTTAGAACCTCTCTAAATGAAAATAGAAATTAGTATATCGAAAAGTTGTTCTATGCAATCAGCACATAGAGCCGTTAGCAAGACATACAATTGTACACAAAACAAAATGATGAATTAAAGGAATAAATTACAAATTACGTATCTGTACTCATTCGCGGGAAACTCGACCGAAAGTGTCTGAAAGAAAAGCAAAAGAGTCGAACACTGCCCTACAAGAAAGACAACAACAATATTTACAATATCATCTATGACAGTGATAAGTCGTCTCAAATTTTAGTTCAGTTCATTTTTATTCGCAATAATAATTAGCGAGATTCGTTGCCAACCAAACTATGATGAAGTGAGCGTGCTAGCGTATTCACCTCATAACAGAGACACATGTGAAACGGTCTTTATTATTGATATGGTTATAGGAAAGATGAGTTTACATATTTATGCGTCAAGTCCGTTCTGGAAACCTCCAAGAGGAGCAGTGTTGCCAATTTGGTTGATTCCAACTAAGTCTGGTCTTTTTGAACGACTGTCTGGTTGGGAAATTCATCTCTTAAGTTGCTAGTGGGGAAATCTAGTTCTTTTCAAAAAATCTAATGCATTCCATTCACATGACTTTCTCTATAGATCTGCAAAAAGTTATTGTTAAAAAGCTTATGCTTCTATTTACATCAAACTAATCGAGAAAAAAAAAAAAAAAAAACTAGCAGAAATAGTCTTACAATGGAAGAATGTCCATAATTCCGCCAATTCTTGGTGCGGGGTATTCAAATACCGTGATTCTAGTGGCGAAAATCTTTTCAAAGAACTTGCAGATTTTGCTCTAGGCTGGTCAATCAAATATGGTGAAAACCAAAACAAGGAATCGAATGCGCACAAAAATGGTGAACGCTATACTGAAAATCCATGCAGGTCTTCAATGCTGCCACAGTTATGAACTTTCTGCAACCGTTCTAAAAACAATAGGTACAGTGGAAACATATAAATGTAATCCATCAATATCCATTGTATTATCACCATCCGCTTCAGTTGAGGAGGTGTCGTTAGTGATGATCAAGATGTTCTCAAATTTTGTTTGTGTTTTAGATACAGTATACATGGTAGACATAGTTCTTTAAAATTCATTTTGGTCTTTTTTGCGCCAAATTTAGTAGGATTTTTTTTACTGTTGGCAACACTGAAGAGGAGGGGCTGAAGCGAAGCACATCGTTGGCGACCAGATCCAGAACGGTGACTCGGACACAGACGGAGTCCCTGACTTCTCCAGATATTAATTCTGATGTGGGCGGCTCGCTATCGGACTCGCATTCGGGAGGTCCCGGGTTCGATCTCTGGGAACCGCTTACTCTAAATCATGGATTTTTCGTGGTTTCCCAGGTGGTCGGTAGGCGAATCCTGTAGTGGTTCCTCTTCTACTATCTACTTTCCTGTCTCACATGTTTCTTTACCTTCAGTGTTACCTGTTTCAAGATTGTAGGACCAGGGACGCTGGGGGACTGCCTAGTTGGCAGCCGACTCCTAGGAGCCCTTTTCAGCCGAGGTGTTATACTCTATGAGATGTAACTAGATGTAACTTGTCTTTGGGACACTCTACCTGCACTTGGAGAGCACGCACCCCCTCCCAACCCTCTATTGTCTGTTAAATGACTATATGTTCTTTGCAAATACATCCTCAGTGTAAAGAGAGACATCAAGAGATAAGTGTTTCTGTCTCTTTCTAGACCTGACAAGTTAAATCTCATAGACGAAGGCTTTTGGATAGGCCCGTGGCGTCTATCTGGAAATCTTAGGGGCCGCATCCATGCCTGTGCCCGTCGTTATCTGGATAGTGTTGGCTTGGTTCTCTCTCCTTATCCTTTCCTTCCAGAGCTGACGGTAGAACCCAAAAAGGACCTTTGCGGCCTGCTTGAGGTGCTCTGTCCTAGTGAGGAGGCTTTTTTATTCGTCCGCGCCTCTTTATCTTTTACTATATGTACATCAAAGACCATGGAATATATTTCCTAGTCTCACCGCTGGCGCTGGTGTCGCTGTCGCTAATTGAAACCTCTCGCGCATCGGTGAGTGGCAAATGTACTTTCTGCCGTATGTTTAGTACGCTTAAAAGGTTTTAAAAGTGAGCTGATTTAAGGGTATTAGGGTTTAATAATTAACATGGTGCTCCTATATGCTGCATAACTGTACCAACCATCGGAAAAATGATTCCGAGCTCACTTTCCATCGGTAAGAATAAATTGTAACATTTGCGTTCCAAATTCATTCCGATTTATTCTCGTGGGTTTCTTCGGTCACTAAGAGAATGATAATTTATTTTAGGTTCCTAATACACAGACTAGAATTATTGAGTAAGTCGTCAGCTGCTTCGAGACGTAACAAATTTGTGCCACCGAAATGAAAAATTGTTTCCATGAGAATAAAGGCAAGATGATGCTAAACCCTGACACAATTCCTTCAGTATTTAGTTTCCCTTCTCATCTGACAAAGCTAATGAGAACGCTAATTTCATTCTTATAACTATTTCGTATATGTTTCATTAGCATTACAAGGCAGTGCTAAAATCTTAGACTCAATATTATAATTTGCTCTAAATAAAAAAAAAATACCCGAAATCTCGATTAAGTTCAAAATAAGAACTAAAGCTTTCCTGGCGACGTGTTAATTCAAAATCTTCTCGGGCTTCTAGCCAGGTAAAAACTTGGCTTGACACCAACGTTTCGAAACGTTGGTGTCAAGCCAAGTTTTTACCTGGCTAGAAGCCCGAGAAGATTTTGAATTCGATTAAGTTCATTTTTCAAATCTGTAATTTCAGACTGAATCACATTCCCCCAGGGTGCAAAAAGGAATTTTGCAAAAGCGTTAGAACATAAAGAATATTAATAATCGATTCTAATTTTAGATTTGTTTATAAATTAGTTCAGGAAGTATAGCCATACTCTCCTGTTGTGCACATATTAATATACCTATCTTATCTAACTCAAATATACCACAAATACTGATAGAAAATGTTTACTTAACCTCTTGAATATAGTTTACTGAAGAGGAATACAGGTATCTAATTTTACTGTAATGTACCTAATTTTATACTGTACATACCATCTCTGAAAATGCAATATTGCATATGTTTTTTTTTTCTTCTGCTAAATCATTTTATTTATTTGTTTTATTTATTTACATACCGCCTTAGGTAATATCGTTGTATTACCATTTTGGCCTTCTATAACGACTGCTTAAATTGTTGAGGTGTACATTAAAACTGTACTTCTCGATTAACTTAACACACATTCAGTATCGCATTCATATTTCCAGACTCTTGAGGGTGGGGAATTAGAATAGCTTCATTAGTCTAGAATCGAACCCAGCATATTTTTAATTTTAATTCAGTATTTTGACCACTTTACTACACATACACTCTTAAAAAGCCTTCTTTATAATTCTTGTTGATGACTTTGTGTATTAAAGTAAAAAGCAGAAAGTATACATGGAATCACTGAGAAGAAACTGAGAAAATGGAATTAAAGCTGAATTATGCTCTCTGTTACGCTTACGTCCTGTTCGTAAAACACTTTAAATGCAGGTATACGATATTCAATTTCAATGATAATATTTACTTCTGTTTTGCTCAGTTGTGGAATAAAATTCCGTCTAGTCAATAAAGTGATTTTATTCAACTTCCAACGGGACATTCAAGGTCTAATCCCTGTGCATGGATGCTGACGATCATAAAGAACGTATTGTCACAATTATTTCCTACTCAGGTATCCTTATAACGTAATTATAGCTCTTTTAAATTCCACTGTTTTCCCATTACAAACAATGTATTGCGCGCGACCGAGGGAGTCTCTTGCCCTCCACCACACTTCTTCATATTACGACAGCGTTTCTGGTCTGCGCAGCTAGGCGTGCACGGGCTTGATGTACACAGAGAAAGTAAAGAAGAGCGTTAAAACCTGACAAATATATCACATATAAAGAACGTTGCGAAACTGTGTGAACATCGTTGGAGCACTTCAAGATGAATATATTTTGGATGGGAAGTCAAGTCCGCTAAAGTTAATTATTGATGATATATGTAGAATACCCCCAAATTGATTGAGTGAGGAGGCTCCGCTAACTTATGAGGCCCTGTATTTTATTCCTCTGTCCGTGGGGTTTTCACCTGATCGCCAAGGCGAATACTGGGGTGTTCTACCACGGATCTCATTGTGCCGTCGCAGTTACATGCGCTATTGTAAGATTTCTTCCCGTGCCCGCCTGAGTGAGCTGTCCTGCCTGCGAGAGTCTCTGCGTCGCCCTCTTGGAATTGTTCTCTAAAGGGTGGCGGGTGTTCGAACTGGAAATATTCGGAGTTGTGCACATTTCTGTGGTCGGTCTGCCTGAGGCCTCCTCTCTTACCTGCCTGCAGGAGCTCAGCCACAATCGACCTATCATGACGTGGCAGTGAGCACCCAGGGTTGGCCGAAAGCTCGACTAACTAATTGAATTAACACAGCTGATAGATAACCTTATTATATACCTTGCTCCGTGGCCTTCTTCTTATCTACAGCAATGCCAGTCAAGGCATTCTCATGAGTGGATAAATTTACTGTTCATAAGCATCTTGTGATAGCAAAAGAACTGCAACCAAATCGTTAGTCAACAACAATTTCTAATTCACGTGGAAATTCAAAATAAAAAGGGTCTTATGTATTCCATTCATTTACTTTCTCTACCTACTCTGCAAACTTCTCATAAAAGCTTGTTCTTCTCTCTTCTTTAAGCTAATATATATATTTGTATATAGGGTGTTAATGAACTATACCGATATATTTTCACAAAATATGTAGACTACTTAAATAAGTAATTTGAGATAGGAGACTTATTGAAATGTCGAAGTAACGATTATAAGTTTCTGAAGTGCCAATACGCCACTAAAATGATCAACCATTCGGGTCTCGTTTACGTATCGCGGCACTTCGTCTATAATGAAAAAAATAATAATAAAAACATTTACACTATGACGGGAATCGAACTCACAACCATTGAGATAACAGCTTCCCGCATTACGCATTAAGCCACCAGAGCAGCAGAAAAAACGCCTCCAGAGTAGGATAGATACCTCGAGAACGTAATTAATGAATGCTCAATGTCGCACTGTCAAGTGATTAGTTCGAGATTTTACAGATGTTTGCGACATTAAATCTTGAGAACGCTAGTAACGAGCTGCTAAAAATCGATATTTCTATACTCCGGCAGCAGTTTTAAAGACATTCTAAGCCATATTTTCAACCTGCTTTGCTTTAACGTCGACTTATCAGCCCCTGATACCCACACGTTTAACGCTATGTAGTTGCGTTATGTTTATCCGGGGACAATGCATTGCCGATCTCAGTCAAGTGCACAATCTCGCAAATTATTTCGGTGTAGTTCATTAACACTCTGTATATATGTATAATATACCTCTTTACTGCAATAGAAATCACGTACAATCTGTGTTTCATGTGGTGCTCTATAAAATAATGATCATTAAATTATTTTCCCTCAGTGTCAATTTGCACTCACGAAAGTATTTTTCATGTTTGCAACACAACTGCACAAGTAAATCTGTTGAGAACAAACAGTTACTGATGGACTACAGAACGTAGCGGCAGAATGTCCTTGGCCGCTGGCTGGCGGAGGGTGAACTGTTTCCACTACCCTCTGCTGGTCAAGGGTGTCCAAAACTACCTGTTAATCCTTAAACATTATTTGGTAGCTGGTCCCGGGTTTCATTCCCGGGAATAGCCTATTGAGGCCTCTTTATTCTGGTTGGATTTTACATAACTAGTAAACCGTATGAGATAGACAAAAACTTCACAATACAAAATACGCAGATCTTGTTGAAACATGCAATTTCTGTCATATGCATTTTTTTCGTGGAGTTGATGATTTTTTATCTTGTTATAGTTTCAATTTTAAAACGCTTAAGCTCCTGGCAATGTAAACATGCCAACCAGCTTTTAAAAGATTTGACTATCGCTTTAAACTATTGCATTCCTTTGTTTCTCTTCTATTTACAAAAAAGTATTTCTGCTAAAGTTTATCTCGATTAGCTTGAAGTAGATGGACTACAATAATTTGTAGTACAGATGTAGAGGAAGACATGTAAATGGAACACATCAGACTATTTTAGATTTTAATCATTGGATAATATACACATTCAGTGTTCCTCTTACCTATAGTGAGAATAGAACTAATCTGCGCTAGAGAAGGTTTTGTATTCCACCTAAAAATTCGGTACCGAGATTTCACCGGAAATACAGGTTTTAGGATCCCGAACAAAAAAAAAACTTTTCAGAAAAAGATCCATGTGCGTGTGTGTGTCTGTCTGTCTGTCTGCCTGTCTGTTTGTCTGTGTGGGTGTCTTTGAACAGCATAGCTCAAAAACGAAAAGATGGTTAAATGCCCAACTTGGTATTTAAGTTTGGTATCTTCCAAGGATGCGACACGAAGATTTTGAAGAAAATCCCTCCACCCCTAACTACCCTTTACATTCAGACAATTTTCGATTTTTTTTTTAAATGGTTCTAACGATTTTGATTAAAATACCACATATGGAAGACATTTCCATCACAAATAAAATGTATATCTTGATTTTTCTGGAGATACTTTCCGAAGACCTGTTTACTCTGGATGAATTTTGCTGAATTTTGCATAACTAGTAAACCTTAAGAGAGACAAAAACTTACAACACAGAAAATATAGATCACTTTAAAATACACAATTTATGCCATATGCATTTTTTTTTTTTTTCGTGGAGTTGCCGTTTTCGAGATATTCCTTGTTAGTAGTTTCAATTGTAAAGTACTTATACTTTTATCAGAGAGGAAGTGTCTGTTTTTCTTTTGTTCTATTCCTGAACAAGCAAAGAAGCGATTTGCAATGACAATCGCATAATGACAACTTTTAAAGCATTTGATTATCACTTTAGCAAAACACATTCCCTTAGTTCCCTTTTACTTATAAGGTACTAAGTAATAAGAACATTCCGCTAATGTTTATTTCGATTTGCACTGAATAGAAAGAAGAAGAATCTTTTGTAAGAAGTGGTTTGCAGAGCACTAGAGAAAGTCACGTGAGTGTAACACATCATAGTTTACTTTCTGTACACTACTATGCACATAGTGTATAGAGAAGGTATTGTATTACACCCAAAAACTCGATACCGAGATTTCACCGGAAATACAGTTCCCGAATTCAATAAAAGCATTTCTAGAACAAAGGTCCGTGATAGTGCGTGTTTCTGTGTGTTTGTGTGTGTGGGGGGGGGGTGCGCGCGCGCGTGTGTGTCTGTGGTCAGCATAGCTCAAAAACGAAAAGCCCGCTAAATGCCAAACTTGGTATTTAAGTTTGGTATCTTCCAACTATGCGACACGGATATTTTAAAGAAAATCCACATACCCCCAACTACCCTTTACATGGAAAATTTCGATATTTTTTTCTTCTCAAAAATGGCTCTATCGATTTTGATTACTCTTAAAATATTTATGTGACAAACAAAATATATATCCTCAATTTTCTCGGAATATCCTCTGAAGAGATATTTATTCTGAATGGTTTTTGCATAACTGAGAAGCCGTAAGAGATAGAAAACACTTACTATACAAAACATGTAGATCTCGTTAAAACACACAATTTATGTTATACACGTTTTTTGTCGTGGAATTGATCCCTTCTGAGATAGTCCTTGTTATTTGTTTCAGATTTAAAATACTAACTTTTCTCAGACGCGAAGTTGTAAACTATTTGCCCTGCCCTTGGAACCAGCTTTTAAAGATTTTTACTGTTACTTTAGCTTAGTGTGTTCCCATATTTCCCTTCTACTTACAAGGAAGCAAGTAATTAAGACATAATGTGCTGTTTGTCTTAATTATCATAAAGTAGATAGAGACTTAAGCTTTCTAATAACAATTTGTTACAGAAATGTAGGGAAAGACATGTGAATGGAACATATCAGAAATTTTGCTTTCATTTCCTTATTAGGGCCAATAATATTGCCTAATATTCTTCTTAAGTCATAATAAGCCATTAAACCAGCACTACATTAAAGATTAAACTTAAATTATACTACAACCACCTGAAAATATAGTTTAACTACAGAATAAATGTGCTGGATGAGACACAACAGTCAATGGGAAAAGTGAAGTGGGGTATCCCCCCCCCTCCTGCTCTAAGTCGAGGAGCACAAACAGAATTTCTTCTACGAATGTGTGCTCTACCTGTACTCCAGTGGTAAATATCCCTTACAAAGGCCAAGGAGTGCAGTGAAACGTAAAGAAAAGACAGAAGACAAGTATTAAAAATGTTTATACCAAACTTGCAACTAAAACTGACTGGGGCAGAAGATATTCCAAGCCACCGCTCTAGGGTTAAGTACGTAATTTCAAGCAGTTGAGGCGGGCCACAAAAAGCAATACGGGACAGAGATGACCGTGGGCCATAATTTTGAAAGCTTTGCTTGCCAATACACTCTTTGTAATTTCAGTTTAAGTATTTCGCGTTTGTTTTTTTACTTTCTCTACACGTACTATGAACCTACATAGTGTGTAGAGAAGATATTGTATTGCACCCAAAAATTCGATACGGAGATTTCACCGAAAATACATGTTTTGAGACCCCCGAACCCAAACAAAGCATTTTTGAAAAATGTCCGTGTGTGTATCTGGGCTGCATAGCTCAAAAACGAAAAGACCGTTAAATACCAAACTTGGTATTTAAGTTAGGTATCTTCTAAGGATACGACACGAAGATTTTCAAAAAATTCCCCACAACTAAACTACCATTAACATGGAACATTTTTCAAAAATTTTGATTTTCTCAAAAATAGTTCTAATGATTTTGATTAAAATACCATATGTTTAAGATATCTTTATAACAAGCGAAATGTACCTTGAATTTTCTGGGAATTGCCTCTGAAGATCTCTTCATTCTGGATGACTTTTATATAACTGGGAAATCGTAAGACATATCAAAAATTTACTACACAAAAAATGTAGATCTCATTAAAACATACAATTTATATCATATACATTTTGTTTTTGTAGAAATAACCGTTTTCGAGATATTTCGGATTATTGATTTCATTTTAGACACTTAAACTTTTTTCAGTCAAGAAGATGTTTCTCGTTTGTTTATTCCTGGAAAGCAAAGAGATTGGAATTTCAATTGTTTCACTTAGCGAACGGAATTTAAAGGATGTGACTATCGCTTTAACCTGTGCATTTTCCTATTTACCTTCTACTTACAAGGAGCTGATAAAAATACTAATTCTGCGTATGTGTATCTTGATTAGCATAATGCAGATAACAGATTAATGTTTTGAATAAAAGGTTTCTTTACCGAACAGCTAGAGGACATCATGTGAATGGAACACATTAGATTTCTTCCCTTCTAGTTACAAGAGACCAATTAATAAGGACATTCTGTTAATGTTTATCTCGATTAGCATGATGTAGATAGCGGAATAAGCTTTTTAGCAAATTTGTTACAGAGATGTAGAGAAAGTCATGTGATTGTAATGCATCAGATTTTTTTAAAGATATACTTTCATCACTGTTTCGCATGGAATGTTATTTCCAGATATTTCACTCTATTTAGATGAGAAATTATCTTTGAGGAAAAATCGATATATAGTTTAACTTTCGATTAATGAGGTGTTAATTTTCGATTAATGAGGCCCATGTCTGCCGAACTGGTGAAATATTCTCATTTATTATCTCCGGAGAAGACTTTATATTGGGCGTGAAAGGCCACTTAATTTTGCTTAGTAGCCTCTTTATCATGATTGAGGTTCTTTTGTGTCGTAAATCTACGACACGAGACCAACGGCTTTACTTCCCGTCCGAAGGAAGCCATGGTAAGGATTCTCACGCCCGAAAAAAAATCCATCACCCTCCGTCGGATTCAAACCCGCGCCCTTGGGAACCACAGACTAGCACGTTACCCCTAGATCACGAAGGACGACTTTTATTCAAGTAGCTCGATCTAATCTAAATTCGAAGTAGTGACCTTTTGAATGTAATCCATGTATTGGTGCTAAAGAGTTAGGAGCGGATTTTCTAATAATCTTGACCTTTCGTCCTAAATAGCCCGAGATAAACTAACATTTATCGGAGGTTTTGTACTGTGTTCACAGAAACACAGGCTTGGACTCTTGTACTCCGGGGGGGGGGGGTTATGTTAAGGCTTCGAGACGTATAAGAATCTATTAATCGGAGAATTTCCGTATGGATATTTTTGGGTGGAATGTAACACCTAAGCATGGAGAGATTAAACCTACTGTGGTGATGCAAGTTCTTGCTTCACATGCTACGGATCCCAAATGGAACGAATGGAAGTTTTCTCCCCTGCACCGCTTGTTAATTTTTATCATGAACACATCACGTCCCCAAACACATATTAATATTAATTTCAGTATTTTTTTAATCATCTAATGCAAACTTTCCAATGGAATCTAGGCTTAAAAGAAAATTTAAATATTTAAGTGTAAGCTTGTATGTGTTACTCTTTCAGAAATTAGGAGATACCTGTATGTTTAAACTCATCCCACTCGTTCCGGAATTCCCAAGTTGAGTTGCTTGGATAAACCTTTTTTTCCCTTTCTATATGTCTGTCTGTGTTTCTTTCTTTCTTTTGTTTTCTTTTCTTTATCTTTAAAATACAAATACTATTGCATTTGTTCACCATCCGATATGATGAGTTAAATAGGCGGTTATCAATAGTGTTTTAAAGCATCCATGTAATATATGAGTCGCACATGGTAGAGAGTCCGTGAATTGTTTTATGTGTGCGGATGGAACCTTGGCCTTTTTACTTTCTCTACTATGTACATAGTGCATAGAGAAGGTATTATATTGCAACCAAAATTTGATACCGAGATTTCACGGAAATACACGTTTTAGGGTCCCCTGTATCCAAAAATAAGTATTTTCAGAAAAAGGTCCGTGTGTGTCCGTGTGTCCAAAACGAAAAGTCGGCAAAATACCAAGTTTAGTATCTTCCAGGGATGCGACACGAAGATTTTGAGAAAATTCTCCATGCGAAACCACCTTGACATGGAAAGAATCACTGTCACTGCCATTTTCACTCTCATGTATCACAAACGAAATATTGTCATGTGAAACATCCCACAATTGAATTTTTCGCTCTTGTTGCATGTTGAGCACATGTTTCTCACACACATATTCGGTACACATTCTCTCAACACACTGTCACTTAGAGAAGGAGTCACATCCGCTTTCTTACAGCATGTTTAAGGTGTGCCATGTCAGCAGACTTCAGGATATGTGGTAACCTGAGGAATTCATGGCCATGATGTTTTGCCATTTCGTCTATTGCATTCACTTTCCCGAATTCCTTTTATAGGAACTGAACTAAATTATGTTCTTCCACGAATCTGATTATTTCGTCTTTTCTGCTGGACATGTTGGAAATTTTGATCTTTAGCTGAGAATATAACTAGCATTATCTAACACAACAACACTCTTAGGAAGGATGTTTTTCAAAAGTGTGTTCTTGAACCGAGCTTTAAATGTTTCAGCATTCATCTCGTGATATGAATCAGCCAAGGATTCCCGAATATTTTCAGAAGACAGATATAAGCAGCCCTCAATCCAACCCTGGCTACCGCCTGCATGCAAGATTCTTTTTCCACGTGACACAGGCAGCAAGAGCAACTGACGTCATTCCAACCTTTTCTTACATCATGAGCAGAGCTAGGAAGTTCGTACCGTTTGGCGTTCCTTAAACAGTTTGCGACCGACCGTCTAGCTCATAAAACAAGTGATAGAGCGCAAGATGGAGAGGTAAATTAACCTGTTGTCAAGTAAACAGTACTGTTTCCAGAGAACAAAAAGGACTTATGAGTCATTCATATAAGTATACCTATTCAGATAATTATGTACAACATACAAAGTATTACATATATAAGGGTGACTTACTGATTTCTATATATGTACATTATAAAAACACTCAAGCAATTATAACACGGATTGAGATATTTACTGATGGAATGTTAAATAGCATCCAAATAATAAAATTGATTTATTAAATATCTTCAGATCCGTATTAGGTAAAACGAAAGCAGGAATTAAACTAAATCTTTACTTATATGCATCTGTATAACTGAAACTATCTTAACTTCTGAAGTCTTTCAAATGTAAAGCCCATTCTACGTTCCGACAAACAAAATTTATAATGCAAAAAAGTTGATTTCTCTTCGCATGATGCGAATACCTCTGGACTGTAACAGTGTGATAGTTGTAGGTTAACTCTTTGAAATATGTGCAATCAATAATGTACTTCTATCAAGATGTTCTGTTACTAAATGTTTGACAGTTTGTATAGTAGAACTGTCATCGGTTTTGGAATAAGTACATGCACAAGTACACTGCTAGAAAGCTTATTATGGTTGTAAAACAAATTAATTTTGCTCACATTTGTGCAGAACAAGCTTTGTGTTATGCAGTGATACCGGTTTTTCAGTAATGGGTTGCACTCTACGTTGACCTTTGCTCTCACAAGTGGCGCCGCAAGTCTGGCTGCTCTTAGGTAGGAACTTCCTAGCTATCGTACCATGATTCATCTAAATAAACTATATGATAACCTTCCTGTCTGGAATAGTTCGACCTACTCCATGCCATAATCCTGGCTGACTCCATAACCATTTAACGTGCGAAAGCGGAACCCTGACTTCACTGTTTACGCGAATCCCTTTTGTAAGGAAAATCGCAAGCCGTTTGAATTTCATGCAGCAATTGTTGGTGTCTGGTCTTTTTTATAAAATCTGTACTCCTCTTTTGGTTTCCCGTTGTCCTTTTTTTGGCCTAATGTGAAGTATCCGTATAACTTTACTGTTTGTCTGCTTTAGCAGTTTCAATGATAGGTCCCTTCCCTATTTTATTGGCTTCCATGTACTGAAACATATTACGTATTATCTGTTAGGGCTCCTTAGTGTTCCAATGGGCGGCTGGCTTCCTTTTCCTCTCCCTTCATTTTGTGCCCCTCTAGCGACACTAAAAATAGAAGCAGCATTATTAATGGCTCCTATTATTACGAGAAAAACAGACCGATTATTTACACCGTTATTATTGTTATTATTATTGTTGTTGTTATTATTATTTCTAGCATTAAAGCTAGACATGCCACCATATATTTAGGAGCATACAGCAAACACTACTTACACTTGTGAAGTACATGAATGAGACAGAAAACAACGAAGAGGTTGCAACGCTGTACTTACTCCATGCGTAGTAAACGTTTTTCTGTCATTTGTGATTCCTATGCATTCATTAGCTGAAGTGACACACTCATTGGTGCACTACAAATCGTCGGCGACTTCACAGAATAATCAGTGCCTGATCTGAGAGGTTTCTATTAACAAAGATAAAGCGCATAATAACCTTTTCAGTAGCACGGCAATACTAGGGGCGAGAGGCAACGTAGTAAAATTTGTCCCTTAACTGAGGCGCGATTATCGACTTGCAAGCAGTGTCTCCAGGAAACAGATTTTACTACGTTGCGTCTCGCCCCCTTGTACAGGGTTGTCTTTTGTTTGCTATTGGGTATTGCCCAGTAGTAGGGGGAAGTGGTCCCGTCATGTTTCTGGAAAAAACTGGACAAGTACTGCAGCAACCAATGATCGCCATAAATCCATCACCCCCCCCCCCGGCCCCAAGTAAAGGGAAAGCTCTATCCTTTTCTTTGAAGACCAATAGCTACCTTGATTTTAAGTGACAGTCACATGAGAACTCAAAGTGGAGTCTCAGTTTGCAAAATTCCGATTTCACGTAGTGTAAACAGAGCAAAAACCGCAGACTATACAGAGGTGCTGATTTTAAGAGGTTGCAACGCCGCAGAAGACACAGTTTGTGTTGTAGAACGATATAAAGGGTTCCTCAAAGGAGGCGGCCGAACTACACAAGCGTTAATTAGACTACTACTTAATGTTGACTCACATAAACTATGCTTTTATTCTATAATTCCTTGTTGATGCAATGGCAATAGGGGAATATAGTATGCCTAAGATATGAATATTTCAAGAGCTAGTCGCTATGTGATAGATTTGAAATTCCGTTCTCTTTAGATGACCAGAAGAAAACAAGAAAAAAGAAGGGAAAAAAGATGAATGAAAATGAAGCTTTGGAAGAAGTGTACTTAAATAATTTAAAGCTTAAAACAATAACAAGTATCCATGTCGGAGATGCTAACTTTACAAGAATGTCGCGTGCTTTGAGGAGATCTTTCTACATTTTTGTGCAGTAAGATTTTGCTTACCTCTTTCGATTTATCAGTTGTGCAGAGACAACCAAAATGAAGCAGACTTCAGAGGCTATTTCCAGAATCTTTAATATTCGATATTTTAATCAAAATCGTTAGAGCCATTTTTGAGAAAATCAAAATTTTCGAAAAAAGTTCCATGTAAAGGGTAGTTTTGAGGGGGGGGATTTTTCACAAAATCTTCGTGTCGCATCCCCGGAAGATACTAAACTTAAATACCAAGTTAGATATTTTATCGACCCTTCGTTTTTGAGTTATCGTGTTCACAGACACACACACACACACACACACACACACACACACACCACACACACGGACCTTTTTCTGAAAATACATTTTTTTGGATACAGGGGACCCTAAAACATATTTCCGGCGAAAACTCGGTATCGAATTTTATGGTGGACTGCAATACATTCTCTATACACTATGTACATAGTGCGTATAGAGAAAGTAAAAAGGTATAGACCGGATAAAGTGAGAATTTTGGAGAGACACGAAAACAAGTAAACTGTAAATACATCGTTTGTTCTTATAACAAATTAAAACTTATAATTCTCTCGCCGTTAATGTTCTGCTTATAAAGTGAGGAGGCATAGTTACCTATTTTTACTTTCTCTATACGCACTATGTACATAGTGTATAGAGAATGTATTTCACTCCACCAAAACATTCGATACCGAGATTACACCGGAAATATATGTTTTAGGGTCCCCTGTATCCAAAAAAAGTATTTTCAGAAAAAGGTCCGCGTGTGTGAGTGTGTGTGTCCGTGTGTCCGCGTGTCTGTGAACACGATAACTCAAAAACAAAAAGTCGGTAAAATACCAAACTTGGTATTTAAGTTTAGTATCTTCCAGGGATGCGACACGAAGATTAAGAGAAAAATCCCCCCACCCCAAACTACCCTTTACTTGGAACTTTTTTCGAAAACTTTGATTTTCTCAAAAATGGCTCTAACGATTTTGATTAAAATTTCATATATTAAAGATATGTATCTGACAAATGAAATGTTTATCTTGAATTTTCTGGGAATAGTCTCTGAAGGCTACTTTATTCTGGATGAATTTTTCATAACTACTAAACCGTAAGAGATGGACAAAAACTTAACCCACAAAAAATGTAGAGCACGTTAAAACACACAATTTATGTTATATACATTTTTTTCGTGGAGGTGATCGTTTTTGAGATATTCCTTTTTCTTGGTTTCTGCTTTGAAAAACGTATACTTTCTCATACAGGAATTTGTCAACTCCTGACCATACAAACAAAGGAACATCAGTCACATAGCAACCAGCTTTTGGCTTTCACTTTAACCTATGGTACTCCCTTATTGCGCTTCTACTTACAAGGAAGCAAGTAATAAAACTATTTCTGCAATAATTTGTTGCGGGGATATACAGAAAGTCATGTGAATGGTACACATCAGATTTTTATTTTCTCTGCCCTAAAGTAGTAAAGTACTGCATTCCTCTACAAATCGAGATTTTCCCCGGAAATAAACGTTTTGAAATCCCTGAAAAATACTTTTTAGAAAAAAACTCTGAATGTATGTGGGTGTCTGTGAAGAGCATAACTTCAGATCAAAAAATTGGAAGTTCCACGTCCTCCAACGAAGGGATACGAAGATTTACATGAAAATGTATTCACTCCAAACTACCCTTTAAGTATCCCCATAGTGCTTTTCCTAAAAATGTTACAATATAATAATTATGTTTAAGATATTAGCATGACTACTGTAATGCAGGTTTATATCTTGATTTTTCTGTGAAGTCCTCTTCATTCTGAATGAAATTTTATGTTTTTTAGAGCGTAAGAGATAGACAAAAAATCTGATGTGTACCATTCACATGACTTTCTCCGTATCCCTGCAACAAATAATTCTTAAAAAGCTTATACTTCTATTTACTTTATGCTAATCAGAAAAAATTAGCAGAAAAAGTCTTATTACTTGCTTCCTTGTAAGTTGAAGCGAAATAAGGGACAACCGTAGGTTAAAGTGATAGTCAAAAGCTGGTTGCTATGTCAATGAAGTTCCTTTGTTTATATGGACAGGAGTTGACAAGTTCCTGTATGAGAAAAGTATACGTTTTTCATAGCAGAAACCAAAAATAAGGAATGTCTCAAAAACGACGAACTCCAAGAAAAAAATGTATATAACATAAATGGTGTGTTTTAATGTGCTCTACATTTTTTATGTAGTAAGTTTTTATCCATCTCTTACGGTTTAGCAGTCATTCAAAATTTAGTAAAATTCATCCAGAATAAACTACTCTTCAGAGGCTATTCCCAGAAAATTCAAGATATACATTTTATTTGTCAGGTAAATATGTTTAATATCCGAAATTTTAATCAAAATCGTTAGAGCCATTTTTGAGAAAATCAAAATTTTCGAAAAGAGTTCCATGTAAAGGATAGTTGGGGATGGGGGGATTTTTCTCAAAATCTTCGTGTCGCATCCCTGGAAGATATTAAACTTAAATACCAAGTTTGGTATTTTACCGACTTTTCGTTTTTGAGTTATCGTGTTCACAGACACACGGACACACACACACGCACACACACACACACACACACACACATACGGACCTTTTTGTGAAAATGCTTTTTTTGGATATTGGGGACCCTAAAACTTATATTACCGGTGAAATCTCGGTATCGAATTTTTGGGTGGAGTGCAATTCTTTCTCTATACACTATGTACATAGTGCGTATGGAGAAAGTAAAAATACATAAAATATGCATTTCTGGTTAAGCCACAGAGTTTAGGTAAAATAACATATTTTGTGCAAATGACCTTTATCGAGATATTCTTTTTATAGCTTTGAAATGCCACTCTTTTTCAACTGCAAATCGCTATTCAATTTTTTTCGCAGTCGTCCTATGATCGTATAAGGCTATTGAATCACCTTTTATGCCTAATATAGGCAGGTACATGAAATCAACAAAATCAATTCTTCATACGTTTTTCTCGTTTAGCATGAAATAAATACACAGAAGAATACATTTATCTAGCAGTATGTTCTTTCACGGAAGTCCTGTGTAGGACAAGGTTAGAAAGGTAGACTGAAAAATGCAATATCAGAGCCGGGTTTGAGACATTGATCTTCCGTCGTTTGCTCTAACCAAGTTTGAGTCTATAGCAACATAACAGCACAACATTACATTCATCAGTTAAGGTACGAGTTAGCTATTATCAGGGAGTATAGTAGGATCAGTAATAATAATAATAATAATAATAATAATAATAATAATAATAATAATAATAATAATAAATTATGAGTAGCAATATTGTAACTGAGGAACACCTGGTAAAAACCTTAGTCAGGGATAACGTTCTTGCCAGGAGTTGAGTCTAGAGTCACAAGTCCGTGTCGTAACGACTTCGGCCACTTGTGTCGGTCAGTAAACGCATGGTTATAAAGGAATATATGGCTATACCTGCCTACGCTCTGTTATAAGTGTGTGTTACGAGTAGATGCAGACTAAGAAAGTTGTGCATGTTGTTATTAGAAGACAGAAGCGCCACTGAGAGGAGGTATAATTTATTGTGTGGTGCTAGTGCAGCGGAAACACTGTCGGCCATTACAATGCACCAGCGATGCAGCCGCGGCGCCATTTTGAGCCCCACCCTGCGCGCTCTCTCCCTCCATGCCGCATTCCCCAGCAGATTTCCCTCCCTCCACACTACTACTCGTGCTGCATACGTTGAGTAGGCGTCGACCGCGAGTGCGTAATATGCAAAATTCCTGAGTAATGAGAGGGCGAATGGACTTCCCCGGACTGAAGACGTTCACTTTGGATCGAGAGGGGGGACAGAGGTAGTTCTGCTTTCCTTCCTCTCCCTCACACTTTTTCTTTTTATTACAAGCTGGAGAAAAATTCCTGGGTTAACAAGTTTATAGTCTTCTGATAATATTGCTGAAAATTAATGTACCGTGCGCAGATGAAATTCCAATATTTATGGAATATCAACGCTAGCATTAACTGATCAACACCGGATTATTATCCAACATATTTTGTTGATTTATGCACCTCTCTTGACTCTGCTGCACCAGCAGCAAAATGCCTAATAGCGGTTTTCAATCATATTAAAAAAAACTGTGAATTGTGTCTTAATTATTTTAAAGACCACAGATATGTTATACCGTTGGAATGAATGGTTGGACCGCTCCATTCAGGCGGCCGGGTTCGACCCCAAGCGCCCGCATGTGGGATTCGTGGTAAACAAAGCGGCATCTGGGCGAGTTTTCTCCGGGTCCTCCGGTATCCCCCGCCATTCATTCCACAAATTGCTCCATGCACCTTTTCAATCATCAATTTCGCTTACATTTCATATCATCCACTTCCTCACGTTCATGCCTGGCTACGGCCGACCTCTCGTAACAGATTCTCCATTCTGTGGTTTCGTGCCATTGGCTCCCCGACAAGCTTCTGACACCTTGTAAGTCCTAAGGGAGGTGTCAGTCGTACAAATACGGGGAGGGTCAGCCGCTTACGAAACGAAAGATATGTTATATTAGTGAGGCCGCCATAATTAAACAATTAAGTGTACTTTCAACTTTTAAGCCAAATATAAAATCATACAAACGTGGTCACATTTCTACTATTTCTCGCGTTTAAAGCACCACCGTTGCAAGGTGGGAAGTCGGTTCAATAACTAGGTGCCATTTTTACTTTCTCTATACGTACTATGTAAATGTACATAGGGATAGAGAAGTATTGTATTTCACCCAAAAATTCCATTCCGAGATTTCACCGGAAAATGTTTTAGGACCCGCTGTATCCAAAAAAGCATTTTCAGAAAAAGGTCCGAGTGTGTGTGTCCGTGCGTCTGTGAACATGGTAACTCAAAAACGAAAAGTAGCTTAAATATCAAACTTGGTATTTAAGTTTAGTATCTTCCAGGGATGCGACACTTACCCCAAACTACCCTTTACATGGAACGTTTTTCGAAAATTTTGATTTTCTTAAAAATGGCTCTAACGATTTTGATTAAAATATATATTAAAGATATTTACCTGACAAATAAAATGTATATCTTGAATTTTCTGGGAATAGCTTCTGAAGACTTGTTTATTCTGGATGATTTTTTCTTAATTTGGCATAACTAGTAAACCGTAAGAGATATACAAAAACTTACTATACAAAAAATGCAAGTCTCGTTAAAATACACAGGTTATGTTATATACATTTTTCTCGTGGAGCTTACCGTTTTCGAGGTATTCCTTGTTATTAGTTTCAGTTGTGAAGTACTTATACTTTTCTCAGACGGGAGTGTCCGTTTTGTTTTGTTCTACTCTTGGCCAAGAAAAGAAGCGATTTGTGATGATAATCACATAATGACAGCCTTTAAAACATTTGACTATTGGTTTAGCCTAGTGTATTCCCTTATTTTCTACCTACTTATACGGAACTAAATAATAAGAACATTGTGCTAATGAGTACCTCGATTAGCAAGGTGCAGAAAGAAGAAGAATCTTATGAATTTTGTCAACATAGATAACCACTTCTCCCAATGTTCCTGCAATTTTCAGCCCCTCCAAAAATAGGAATTATCAAGCTCTGCAAACTACGCCTTTGACTTGACATTGACCTCATTATAGATCTTCCCGCGAGCCTTTTCTTAACAAGAACAAGAATAATCTGAGGAAGCCAGGTCGGGGGAATGATGCCAAATCTATCTAGTAATATATGCAGTTGACGGCGACAACTTCGGATGAATGTGTTGGTGTATTTTCGTGCTGAAAACAACAATTTTTTTTTTCGTCAAATGGGGCCGTGTCTGCAACTTCTTTTCGAATCGGACCAATAGCTAACGGTAGTGTTGTCCACTAATCCTCTCCCTCTGTTTTCTAAGAATTCAATGAATATGACACCCTGTGCATCTTAATATATCATCACCATCACTTTTTTCGACCGAAAATTTTGTCTTCCTTGGAACAAATTTACTGAAAACAACCCATTGTTTTTATTGTTGCTTGGTTTCCGGAGTGAAGAAGTAAAGGTGAGAGGTCGGTGCAGTTTGTCAAGTTGCGTGTATGTAGCCGTTATAAGTTGTATGCCCAGTGCCTTTATTGACTTCCAACGTAAACAAACCACGCGAAGTGTACAGTCTTTAAAGGAGAAAGCAACACTCCATTACGATCTAGCTCTAACACATGACGACAGAGAGACAAATGGGTAGCGTGTGCGTTCCCAGTTGCATTTCATTTGGATGCACTGTCCCTAGTGGTTTTCCTGTCGGCCCAACCATCTCGCCACGTATATTTCGTGTCACGCACAAACCTCTTATCTTTAATAATAACGAATCCAGGTGTCATCGACAGTGAAACCATGATGCAAAAAGCCCTTCGGATTTCGCTTAAAAATAGCCCTAAAAACAGCTTCGAAGTGAAAACTCTTACCCGCTTTTGTCAACTGTGAGCAATCGCGACGGTCATTGTGTCCCTCTCCAACTTACCATGCAAAATATGTACTGCCGTTCAAGGTGAACATTCCTTTGGCCTCTGCTACTTCGCGTCCGACGATCAGCCAAATTCATATCAAAGATTTCCTCGGTAACCACTTCTGCCGGACGTCCTCATCATTCGACCACGTTAGAGTCGTTCAACCAGTGTTTAACTGCTGTTAGAGTTGGCGAAGGGCCCAATAAATTAGCATCCAATTTTGGTTTCAAGTTCTCGCAACTTTATTCCCAAAATAAAAACAAATCAGTAAACGATACGTCTGCCAAATCCTAAGCAACCTAAGACTTAGTACCAAGTTTGTTTTGACGATCAGTTTACCTATTTTGAAACCCGGACACTTATTGAACCGCCCTCGCATTAGGCTATGCTCGCTAACTTTCCTGCCACATTGTTTCCACAAACATACAGAGTGATTCGCATAAAACTAACCTCATTAGCTATTTTGTAATTTTTACACAAATGAGCAATTTTTACTTCCTCCAGCCCGTATTAACAAGGTACATAGCGGATAGGTAAAGAAGGTATTGTTTTCCACCCAAAAATTCGATATCGATATTCTCAGAAATACATGTTTAGACCCCCTTAGTAAAAAAAAAATTAGAAACAATTCCTGGTTTTGTGAGTAGTATAACTCAAAAACGAAAAGTTGTCTTTAAGTTCAGTATCTTTCAAGATGCGACACGAAGATTTTCAAGAAAATCGCCCCCACCCAAACTACCTTTTACATGGAACACTTTTCCAAAATTTTGATTTTCTGAAAAAGACTCTAACCTTATTTTTTTATTAAAATTCATATGTTTAAGATATTTTCATAAAAAACGAAATGTATATCTTGAATTTTCTGGAAATAGCCTTTGACACCCCTTCATTCTGGATGACTTGTATAACTAGTAAAGAGATAGACAACTCACTACATATAAATGTAGATCTCATTAAAACACACAATGTCATATTTTTTTCTCGAGTTAGCCGTTTTCGAGATATTCCGAATTATTGGTTTCAGCTATAAGGTAGGCACTTAAACTGTTCTTAAACGAGAGATACCTATGCTTCTTTTCGTCTTTTCTTCTTGCAAGCAAAGAGAACCGAATTTCAATTGTTTCACTTAGCGTCCGGCTTTTAAACAGTCTGACTATCGCATTATCTTTGTGAATTCCTTTACAAAGAAGCAAGGAACAAGACCAATTCTGGCAATGTTTATCTTGATTAGCATAATGTAGATAAAAAAGTAATCTTTTGTAAGAAAAGTTGTTTGCAGAACACTTAGAAAGTTATGTGAACGGAATACATCAATATTTTACTATAGGGAAAGGCAGTTTAGTGCAAACATTTAAAGAACTGTTATTTTATAGATTTTTAATGGAGCGATAACAACAGTTAAATAAAATTAATAGGTACAATAACACAGTTAAACACATGTTCGTAGGCAATTTGCTGTTAAACTTTGGCCAGTGAACAGAGTCTAGAGATTAAGAACTTTCAAGGTTTTTTAATGCATTTTTTACTTTCTCTAGCCCGCATGTACAATGCACATAGTGGATAGAGACGGTGTTGTATTCGATGTCAAGATTTCACCAGAAAATATATGTTTTAGGATCCCCTGAGTTCGAAAAAATCATTTTTAGAAAAAAGTCTCTCTCTCTGTGTGCGTGTGTGTGTGTGTGTGTGTGTGTGTGTGTGCTACACGAAGATTTTCAAAAAAATCCCACCAGCACAAACTATCTTTTACATGGAAAAAATATAATGTGTTCCATTCAGTTGATGTCCTCTAGCTGTTCAGTAAACAAACCTTTAATTCAAACAATAATCTGTTATCTACATCATACTAATCAAGATAAACACTAGCATAATTAGTCTTACTACTTGTAAGTAGAAGGGAAATAAGAAAATGCACAGGCTAAAGCGTTTGTCTCGTCCTTTAGAAACCGGTCGCTAAATGAAACAATTGACATTCCAATGTCTTTGCTTTCCAGGAGTAAACAAACGCGAAACGATAAGAAAGATGCCTTCCCGTTTGAGAAAAGTTTAAGTGAGTGAAATTGAAACTAATACTCCGGAATATCTCGAAAACGGTTAGCTGTACTTTTTTTTTTTTTTTTTTTTTTTTTTTTTTTTTTTTTTTTTTTTTATCTCTTACGGTTTGCCAGTTAAACAAAATTTATCCAGAATGAAGAGATCTTGAGAGGCTATTCCCAGAAAATTCAAGATATACATTTCGTTTTTTATAAAAATATCTTAAATATATGGTATTTTAATCAAAATCGTAAGAGCAATTTTTAAGAAAATCAAAATTTTCGCAAAATATTACACGTAAAAAGAAGTTGTGGGGGAATGTTTTTGAAAAGCTTTGTGTCGCATCCTTGGAAGTTACCAAAGTTAAGTACCAGCTTCGTTGCAAGTCCTAATGTGTATCCCATGCAAATTGGTCGAATCTAGTATGGTACATAAGCCACGCAATCCAAGGACTTTAAATGTTTTCCAGGCGAAGAAATTCAAATCTGTAGATCGAGCGGGTTCATTTAATGTTGTCCTCCATGATCTAGGGGAATATGCTAGTCTCTGCTTCCCAAGGTCACGGATTCAAACCTGGCGGAGAGCGATAGATTTTTCACGGGCGTAAACATCTTTAACATGGTTTCCTTCGAAAGAAAAGTAAAGCCGGTGGTCCCGTGATGTAAAAGCACATCAAGCCTGATAAAGAGACGTTTGACAAAATTAAGCGGCGTTGCAGCACCAGTATACAATGGTTAAGAGCATTAAGAGTGTCCAGAAATAAAACTAAATTTAATTTTCAGGCCATGCATTCGACGAATCCACATATGCGTAAATTGATAATTTACAAAACGTTGTATTATCCGACTGAAATGAGCTGGTGCACCATCCTGCAAAAATAACATCCAGAGGCACTTATAGATAAATGAGCAATTCCTTTCTGAGAAACCGTAGTGAGGTATGTTATTGCATTCAGGCATGAAGGAAAGAAATAGAAACCAATAAGGTGATCGTAAATGAGGCCATGTCAAACGTTTCTGTTGATGTCTATATGCGAACGTCATGCAGGTTTTCATTGGGCCAGTTATGAGTATTATAACATTTGAAGATTACGCCGCAAATAAACCCAGCCTCATCAATGAACGAGGTGCAAGATGATAAATGGGTTAAGTTAACAGATTTCTGTGGTGTGTGATGGCAGAAAGTAATTCTTTACTAAAAGTTCACCACATTTTATCCTTGCATCCACTGATGCTGACACCTGTACAGAGGGTTATGCTTCAAAATTCTCCAGATAGTCACATGACTGATGTCATCCCGTTCTGCAATGCGTCTATGATATCTGATAGGATTGTGGCGACATCCGAAGAAACGTTCCGTCCGAAACACTCCTCAAATGGGCTATTTATTCTCTTTCTCAAGAATGTCCATGAATAAGTTAACTGTGTGTCGGGATACCTTTCTGCTCCAAGCCCAGGTGCTCGTGATGCATTTCCATCCATGCAAGTAATGCATGTCGGCCTGTTTACTCACAGGAGTTTCTTCTGCCTTCTGTGCCCTACAACAAACAACCAATCTAAAAACAATCAACGAACACTCTTTATTCATTAATTAATTAATGTTGGTGTCAACGTATAGAAAATCCTTTAATAGCTACTCTCTAACAAACGATTTTTCAGGCCATTTTGACACTTTTTTATGAATTAATGTTGATAGGGCGTTCCCAACACCAATACAGAAACATTGAATAATAATATAGCGTGTAATAAAAAGCAAATGAAGATGAAGGTTAAGAAATTACTTGTTTGATTTGTTGTTTTCGTCAGCATGGTTGGCCTTATGGCCTGTTCCTACTCTGAAAGAATTCATCCATCTAGTTCTAAAAAATTACGCACCTTCTGGTGCGTAATTTAAGATGTGTTTACTTATTCTATTATCGTCCATCTGTAATACATGTCATGCCACTTAATTTTATGAACTAATTTTACCATCCAAGTTAAATATACTTTATTTATTTTTGATGTCATTATTATTTATTGAATCAAGTAGTGCAAGACTGGCAACCTTTCTTAAAAGCTTCTGTCTCTTCCACAGCAGAGGTCATCTCCGTGGAGTCTACCCGGCTGCAATTTTTTTGAGCGTTATGAGTATTGCTGCTTTTCATGTCAACGGGCAACCAACCTGATGTATACCACAGCTCTGTAGGACCAGATTTGATTTTGGACAGATAACCAGCCAAGGCGAAGGAGATCTGTCTCTCCCTAGGTTTCCATATTTATCTATAACCACTGGAGGTAGGATGGCTCCTTATCAGGGTTGCCAACTTGACAGATTTTCCGTCAAAATTGACGGATTTTCAAGTTGTATGACGGGCAAAATTTAGTTTTTTCGGATGACGGATTTCTTGATGATATTATGATAATTATTAATTAATGTTATATTGCTTTATTGAACAGAAGGCTAGGTGGTATGTTTGACATTTTAACATAGAATGGTTAATCAATGAACAATTAAAGGAATGATTATGGAAGTGCCCGGGAAACCTAGTAGTGCGCGGTGCAAATATTGGCAACCAAAGTGAATATACGCTTGTCAGATTTACTTCTTCATGGAAATGGTAGAAAAAGCAGCTGAACCCTTTTCAACTTCACAGTCAAAATTGCCATTTCACAATCAAGCTGCAGAAGCTGCTCTTACATTGTTTGCAGTTAATCACTGTGCAATTAACTCTCTTACTCATCTTTCAGATATAACCAAAAAATGTTTCTAAAGTGCTGACTTTGAGTTTTAATTTAATTTCTATTTTTGATAGAAAATACGAAAATGTCTAATTTTCACGGATTTTTGGTGTTGACTGACGGAAAAAAATATCATGTGTTGGCAACACTGTCAGCTATACCTCTAGATGTCACCCTCCATGGTAGCATGGCTTCCTTCGAAAGGGAAGTAAAGCCGTGGGTCCGGTGTCGTAGATTTAGAAAAAGAACAAACCTGATAAAGAGATCTCTGAGCAAAAATAAATAAAATGCCATTTCATTTCATACCTCTAGACAGTAGCTGTTTACCATCAAAGCCGTGGGATGGGATATTTAATGCACACTTAAACTTAGTATTTTGTGTTATGCTACAGTTTTCTTAATATCGGTTTTCTTATGTCTTTCGATGCATTTTCTCCTCATATCGTGATTTTTATTGAATTTTGGATAACTGGTAAACTATAAGAGATAGACAAAAATTTACTCCTCAAAAATGTAGATCTCGTAGAAAACACACAATTTGTGTCATAACATTTTTTCATGGAGTTGGCCTTTTTCGAGATATTCCTTGTATTAACGATTTCAGTTTTAAAAACTTTTCTCATATGGGAATTTGTCAACTTCTGGCCACGTAAAGAAACTGTTTTCAATCCCTTAGCAACCACATTTTAAAACATTTAGTCTACTGTATTCCCTTATTTCCCTTCTTTCCCTTCTATCTATAAAAAACTAAGAAATAAGACCCTTTCTGCTAATGTTTTAGCACGAAGACAAAAGAATTAGCTTATAGACAATAATATCTATTTTTCCGAGGTGTAGAGGTCATATGAATGGAACACATCAGATATTTATTTCAGTGTATTTTAATGATCCGTATTTTTGAGCAATTGTTAATTAACTCCTATAGCTGCTAAGAGGAGCATAGGTCATTGTTACGATGTTTCGTTGATCGGATTTGAAGTTTAGTTCGTGAATTTGCCACTAATGCGCCATGGTGACGAGGTATCGGCTCGTCGATCAAAGATGGCACTATAGGACGGAATCATGACGTGGAATGGCGGAATTTTGTCCAGAAATATTAATTTTCAAGAGTTCTTTTACTTGCAAATAAACATTACACGGGACCATCGGCTTTATTTCCCTTCCGAGAAAACCGTACTAAAAATGTTTGGCCCGAAAAAAAAAATCACCACTCTCCGCCAGGTTTGAAGCTTCAACCTTGGTTTTTAGAGCCTAGCCTTGGAGGACGAAAGTAACTGTACGATTACAGTAATTTTTGAAAGGATGGTAAGCACTGTACAACTCATTGACACGTGGTCCCAATTAGTGAAGCGTTGACAAAAAAGAGCAAGCGCACTGCTCCAAACCTCAAGCAGAGGATCTTGGGATTGTCCCAACATTTTGCCAACTACCTGTTAATCTGTAATAGAAATGCATTAGCAGTCTGTGAATTATAAACGAAAACCCTGAGCCTATACAGGTGAGAAAAAGTATGGAATAATGTCTGTAACCCCGCTGTTGCAACTCTATGAAGTGATATTTTTACTTTCTCTACACGCACTATGCACATAGTGTACAGAGAAGATATTGCACTCCACCCAAAAATTTGATACCGAGATTTCACCGGAAATATATGTTCTAGGGTCCCCTGTATCCAAAAAAAGTATTTTGAGAAAAAGGTCCGTGTGTATGTGTGTGTGTGTGTGTGTGTGTGTGTGTCCGTGTGTCTGTGAACACGATAGCTCAAAAACGAAAAGTCGGTAAAATACCAAACTTGATATTTAAGTTTAGTATCTTCCAGGGTTGCGACAATAAGATTTTGAGAAAAAATCCCCCACACCAAACTACCCTTTACATGGAACATTTTTCGAAGATTTTGATTTTCTTAAAAATGGCTCAAACGATTTTGATCAAAGTATCGTATATTAAAGATATTTACCTGACAAATAAAATATATATCTTGAATTTACTGGGAATCGCCTCTGAAGACTACTTTATTCTGGAAAAATTTTACGAAATTTAGCATAACTGCTATTCCGTAGGAGTTGGACAAAAATGTACCACATAAAAATGTAGAGCACGTTAAAACACACAATTTATATTATATACATTTTTTTCGTGGAGTTGATAATTTCTTAGATATTCCTTATTTTTGGTTTCATCTTTAAAAACTTAGCTATTCTCATATAGGAATTGTCAACTCCTGTTCATACAAAGAAACTTCAGGCACATAGCAACCAGCTTTTGACTATCACTTTAACCTATGGTCTCCCTTATTTCGCTTCTACTTATAAGGAAATAACTAATACGAGTTGCTAATTGTTTCTCGATTAGCATGAAGTAAATAGAAGTGTAAACTTTTTAACAATAATTTGTTGCAGAGATGTAGAGAAAGTTATGTGAATGGATCACATCAGATTTTTTTATATTACTTCAAATTACCAAACAATACAGTAGGCTGCTTAAACATTTGGCTTTGGATGAACAAATGCAGACAAAAGCTAAGCTAATAAGGACAGAAATGCTTACTTCATTGCCAAAACTTTTTGAAAGTAATTAATTAGTCATGGCACAACTTACAAAAAGACAATGAATTGAAATACTAATGATGATCGGATATGGTGATGGGAGGAGGATGAGATGCTTCCAGGACGAAGAATTACGGGAAGTAAAACTCAATGAAACCGGAAGTGTTAAAAATAGGCAAACTCTGTAAGGCCAAAACAGTTAAAGATGGTGATAAAGCTAAGATCTCCTGACCTTAACCCCATGTGGGGATATTTGAAGTGGAGGGTTTACAAGGACCGACCAAGACATCTTGAATAGTTAAAGCGAAGAATTAGGCGAAGAATTATTATTACTATATTGCGTTATTATTACTGTTGTTACAATTATGTATGTATTAGTATACTATGATGTCATTGGCATTTTAACAGTGTATTATTCACATTATTGTTTATTTAACTCATTATATTATTACATTGACAGCGCTGCCACCGGGCCACGCCCTAAGCAGTGAAATAAAGTATCTATCTAAGAAATGCAGCTGATCAGACGAGCAGACTTTGGCATTGTTTGGCAGTAAATGGAGGCCATTTTGAGCACCTTTTGAAGTGAATTTATCATGTGTTACAAGACAGCACCACTAAGTTTGTTATAAATTTGTTTTCTTGGTTTAACTTTCATGTGATGTAATATGTCCAAATAAATTTAAATTACACTTAAAAAAAAGCATCTACCTGTACGTTCCGAGACCTGGAAACCAAAAAACTGGAGAAAAAAAAATGCCATTAAAAAAAGTCACGCCCTATTCACAATCATAATAATATGAAAATATGTTGATATCTTACAGCTTTTCTAAAAAAATATCAATTCACAAAACTATAACAAAAAAGTTACAAGCATTGTTCCCTACTTTTTACTCCCCCTGTATTGTACACGAAAATTGAAAGAAAGTTGAAAATGTATCTAACACAGTTGCAACTGCGTAAAACATACATGTGACAACGTATTTACTCTCGTTCTAAGTAAAACTTTAATTTTCTTAAGACTAGTTCGAAGTACACGAAACCTCGAAAACCGGGTTTGAGTTATCGAAGCTCTACTGTATATCCGAAGAGAATTGTCAACTTTAAAGCTTCATAATCGTATGAATAAATGTATTATGTAACATGAATTAATGCACCTGAAACACATGTAACTTATCAGCAAAAATATATAGAAGAATTGTTCGTTTTAAACCTGCTTCTCTAAAAGACGAAAACACATAACATCTATCACGAGAGTGTTTTAGGCCATTGCTCATGGCTGGTTTGTCATATACATCACCATTCATAGTGAACATACATTAAGTAAAAGAGGAAGGAAATTGAGCGCAGAAGATTATATAAGAAACACAGTTTAGTTTCATGGTACTCAAATACTTAATGGCGAATGAGGAACGCCTCTCATAGGGAATATTTAACCCTTTCAGTGTCAGCCCGAATAGCAAAATGTTGTCTGAAAAGTGCAAAGCAATTTTGGAGGAGAATGCATGGTTTTAAATTATTAGCACCAAACGACATAGAGTTGAATCTTTTTTTCATGTTTAGTAAACCCTTTTGTCTACTGTATAATATGCATTATATGGATGAGAGGTCTCTTCAATATTTTTAAAAGATTAAAAACAAAAGAAATTTTTGAAAATTAAATTAAAAATCCCAAAATAATCAATAATTAGGTATTCAAAACCTTGCTACACAGAAAGCTCATGCTAATTAAATTAACGTACAGATATTTCTTTACTAAAACGGCATCCTGATTTGGTATGGTGTTTTATTTTTTAAAATACAAAAAATGAATTCACGTAACCTGAAAGATGAAAACTGAGGGAGAAAGAAACATCAAAAACACACACATATACGCATGATACCACTAATAATGAAAATGACATAAAGCAATAAGATGCAAATGTAATTCAGCAGTTGTGTTGCTGAATGGTTGTTCTCACATTGTATGCGTCGTAAATCCATTTTGATAAGTACTTCGATTATTTGCATGCGTACGAGCACCGTTGTTATCGAATGCATTTTCATAGCTCAACTAAAATATATATCTTCTTCTCTTACGTACATGTCAGAAACTCTTTCATCAAGGTCTGAAAATTCAAAATCACTTGCTTTCTTCTAATACACCAAGAACTGCAGCTCTTATTTTCTCTTCGGTTCGTAATCTATTGCTAGACATCATGTTTCAACCATCATCGGTCAGAGAAATTAAATTTGTCTAATTTAGCTCTTGGAATGTAAAACTAAGGTCCTCAAACGCTCCAGAAAACCTTTCTCTGTGATATGACGTAGAAAGTACAGAGACTTTCTGCTGGAAAGACTTAAAAGGTATGAAAATGGTATCACGATTAGATCGTGATTGGCAATTCTCGCACAATTTTTGGATCACGATTAGATCGTCATTGGCACTAAAAGGGAAAAACCTTGGACATCTTGAATGCGGCCAACAGAAGGTACCGCCTTTTAGTTCTTCTACTTTATGCTACCTTCAACTGTCCTTTCACAAAGTCCCCTTTTTTACTTTCTCCATACGCACTATGTTCATAGTGTATAGAGAAAGTATTGCACTCCACCAAAAATTCGATACCGAGGTTTCACCGGAAATATATGTTTTAGGGTCCCCAATATCCAAAATAAGCATTTTCACAAAAAGGTCCGTGTTTGTATGTGTGTGTGTGTGTGTGTGTCCGTGTGTCCGTGTGTCCGTGTGTCTGTGAACACGATAACTCAAAAACGAAAAGTCGGTAAACCACCAAACTTGGTATTTAAGTTTAGTATCTTCCAGGGATGCGACACGAAGAATTTGAGAAAAATTCCCCCACCCCCAACTACCCTTTACATGGAACTTTTTTCGAAAATTTTGATTTTCTCAAAAATGGCTCTAACGATTTTGATTAAAATTTCGGATATTAAACATATTTACCTGACAAATGAAATGTATATCTTGAATTTTCTGGGAATAGCCTCTGAAGAGTAGTTTATTCTGGATGAATTTTACTAACTTTTGAATAACTGCTAAACCGTAAGAGATGGACAAAAACTTACTACACAAAAAATGTAGAGCACATTAAAACACACAATTTATGTTATATACATTTTTTTCGTGGAGTTCGTCGTTTTTGTGACATTCCTTATTTTTGGTTTCTGCTATGAAAAACGTATACTTTTCTCATACTGGAACTTGTCAACTCCTATCCATATAAACAAAGGAACTTCATTGACATAGCAACCAGCTTTTGACTATCACTTTAACCTACGGTTGTCCCTTATTTCGCTTCTACTTACAAGGATAATAATAAGACTATTTCTGCTAATTTTTTCTGATTAGCATAAAGTAAATAGAATTATAAGCTTTTTAAGAATTATTTGTTACAGGGATATGGAGAAAGTCATGTGAATGGTACACATCAGATTTTTATTTTCTTCTACTCCTGTCCAAGTAAAGAAGCGATTTGCAATAGCAATCGCATAACGACAGCTTTTAAAACATTTGACTATCACTTTTGCATAGCGCACTCCTTTAATTCCCTTCTACTTATAAGGAACCAAGTAATATGAACATTCTGCAAATGTTTATCTCGATTAGCATGGTGTTGAAAGAAGAATTATCTTTTCTAAGAAGTGTATAGAGTAACTAGAGAAAGTCATGTGAGTGTAACACATCAGATTTTTTTCAGAGCACTTTCAAGTAAAATTTGTTTTCTACGCCACGCAGAACTGCGGTAAGAAATAATGGAACAGAATCCGCACTGCAGAGATACATATGGTGTCAGCCTGTGAGAAGGACCATACACAGAGAAGAAAGGAGGGGGAATCCTGTACACAAATCTTACCAGACAGCTGATTTTGCCAATCTCAATAGCTTATTATCGTTCAATGGCAATTTTACACATTATTCGCTCCAAAACTATTTTTATTTCCTCTAGAACAGTATGTACAATGTACATAGTGGATAGAAAATTGGTATTCCAAATACATGAATCCAGAAAATGGTCTATGTGCGCGTGTGTATGTGTGTGTCTGTATATCTGTCTGTCTGTGGACAGCATAACTCAAAAACGAAAACACGGTTAAATACCAAACTTGGTACTTAAGTTTGGTATCTTCCAAGAATGCGAAACGAAGATTTTCAAGAAAATCCCCCCGCCCCTAACTACCCTTTACATGGAAAATGTTCGAACATTTTGTTTTTCTTATAAATAGCTCTAAAGATTTTGATTAAAACACCACACATTAAAGCCATTTCCATCACAAATAAAAATGTATATCTTGAACTTTCTGGGAGTAGCTTCTGAAGACCTGTTTATTCTGGATGAATTTTGCTGAATTTTGCATAACTAGTAAACCGAAAGAGATAGACAAAAACTTACTACACAAACAAATATAGATATCGTCGAAACACACAATTTATGTCCTTTAAGTTTTTGTTGTGGAGTTAACTGTTTCGAGATATTCCTTACTATTGGTTTCAATTGTGAAGTACTTGAACTTTTCTCATACAGGATTTTTTTTTTTTTTTTTGTTCTACTCCGGGCCAAGCAAACAAGCGATTTGCAATGACAATCGCATAACGTTTGCTTTTAAAACATTTGACTATCACTATAGCCTAGTGCATTCTCTTAGTTCCCTTCTACTTATAAGGAACTGATTAAAAATAACTTTCTGATAATGTTCATCTAGATTAGCATGGTGTAGAAAGAATAATAATCTTTTGTAAGAAGTTTGTAGAGCAGCTAGAGAAAGTGATGTGAGTGTAACACAACAGACTTTTGTCTCCGTGTAAATGCATAAGGGTTTAGGTAAAGCATTAGATGAATGCAGAGGGCGGCTCCTATAAGAGCACTAGAGCACTGAACACCCTGGCCATTTATTGGATATTAATTTTCTTTGAATGCCTTAAAATTAATATATATGAAATAATTTAAGAGAATAAGTACCTTGCTGACATTCAAAATTTTACTTTCACTACGCGTACTATCTACATAGTGTATAGAGAAAATGTTATTGTTGCACCAAAAAATTCGATTTAGAGATTTCACCGGAAACACATGTTTTGAGACCCCTGAATCCAAAAAAAATATTAGAAAGATACCCGTGTGTGTGTGTGTGTGTGTGTGTGTGTGTGTGTGTGTGTGTGTGGGCGGCATAGCCCAAAACGAAAAGACCGTTAAATACCGAACTTGGTATTTAAGTTTGGTATCTTCCAAGGATGCGACACGAAGATTTCCAAGAAAATCTTTCCACCGCCAACTAAACTTTACGTGGAACACTTTTAGAAAATTTTGATTTTCTTAAAAATGGCTCTAACGATTTTTTATTTAAATACCATATGTGTAAGATATTTTATGGTAAATTTATGTGGAACATGTACATAAGAAAATGGGTCTCGATTGAGACGATTGGTGCAAGATTTCGAGAAAAAGAAATTAGAAGATGGTAGAGGTATTGGAGGAGTTAATAGACATACAGGAACTGAAGTAGATCAGTTGTTATGGCAAAGCAATAAGGGACAATATAGGTAATATATTATTATTGAAAAGCATATTCTTTCATGTACGATATGATAATAGAGATTAACATTAGCAGAAATTCTCTTAATTAATTGCTCCCTTGTAAGTAGAAGGAAAATAAGAGAATACACAAGGCTAAAGTGATGGTTAAATCTTTTAAAAGCTGGTTGTCATGTGGTTGAAATCCGTTTTTATACATGACCAGGAGCAACGTTTGAGAAAGGTTTAAGTGTTTTAAATCTGAAACAAATAACAACAGTAATAGTCAATTCCACGAAAAAATGTAGATGACATAAATTGTGTGTTTTAACGTGATCTACATTTTTGTGCAGTAAGTTTTTGTCTATCTCTTACAGTTAAAAAAATTCCGCACAATTCATTCAGAATAAAGAGGTCTTTAGAGGCTATTCCCAGAAACTTCAAGATATACATTTTACTTTCCATATAAATATCTTTAATATACGACATTTTAATCAAAATCGTGACAGCAATTTTTGAGAAAATCAAAAATTTAGAAAGTGTTTCCCTGTAAAGGTAGTTTGTCGTATCCCTGGGAGTTACTAAACTTAAATACCAAGTTTGGTATTTTACCGACATTTCATTTTTGAGTTATCGTGTTCAGAGGCACACGGACACTCGAACACGCGGACCTGTTTCTAAAAATCTTTTTTTTTATATACAGGGGACCCTAAAACGTACATTTCCAGTGAAATCTCGGGACCGAATTTTTAGGTGGAATGCAATACCTTCTCTATACACTATATCATATGTGTAGATTAGGTAAAAATGAGAAAGGCAGTGTGGGTTACTTTCTTTCATATATATCCACAGATGAAAATCTATGTCATGGCGCAAGTGCAATTCACCTGATAGGGCAAAATACAAACATCGTGGTTTGTCACAATGCAAACCATAGAGAAAATCAACCCAATTTATAGAAATCTAGCTCATCCAGATCTACTCAGAAGGTGCGGTGTTTTCTTTTTTTAATTATGTGTATCCTATCACCATGCCCCATAACATGGTTTATAAAACCTTTATTGAGTGTAGTTTACTTTTGTCTCTGTTGTATAAGTCACATTTGTTTATTATTTCTCTGAGTGTTATTGTATCGTTCATTTTCATTTTCACTATCACTTTCTATTTCTATTTACTATTTACGTTACATACATTAGAATTATTAATCTTATTGTGTAATATTGTGTATGTTCATGCTATTATCGGAATGCATCTGCGCTGTCAGTATATCGTGTATTTGTGTGTATGTTCATCCTACAATTTTTGAATACCTAGGCTATTAACATATTCTGTAAAAGACTTCAAGTGTTTTGCTTTCTCTACACGTACTATCTACATAGTGTATAGAGAAGGCATTGCACCCAAAAATTCGATACCGAGTTTTCACCGGAAATACACGTTTTGAGGTCCATGTATCAAAACAAGTATTTTCGCAAAAAACTCCGTGTATGTATGTGTGTGTCGTGTGCCTCTGAACATGATAACTCAAAAACGAAAAGTCGGTAAAATACCAAACTTGGTAATTAAGTTTAGTATCTTCCAGGGATGCAACACGAAGATTTTGAGAAAAATCCCCTCACCCCAAACTACCCTTTATACGGAAAAAAATCGAAAATATTTATTTTCTCAAAAATGGCTGTAATGGTTTTGATTAAACTACCATATATTAAAACTATTTATGTGGCAAATAAATTGTATATCTTGAATTTTCTGAGATTAGCTTCTAAAGACCTCCTTATTCTGAATGAATATTGTTGAATTTCGCGTAAACCGTAAGAGATAGACAAAAACTTACTACACAAAAAATGTAGATCACGTTAAAACACACAATTTATGTCATATACGTGTTTTTCGTTGAATTAACCATTTCTGAGATATTCCTTGTTATTTGTTTCAGATGTAAAATACTTAAATATTTTCTCACACGGAAAGTTGTTAACTCCTGGCCTTGCAAAGAAACGTATTTCATCCACCTGACAACCAGCTTTTAAAAGATTTGACTCGCTTTAGCTTAGTGAATTTCCTTATTTTCCTTATACTTATAAGGAAGCAAGTAACAAAGGGAGTTTCTGCTAATGTTTATCTTGATTATCATAAAGTAGATAGAATGATATGCTTTTTAACAATAATTTGTTACAGCGATGTAGAGAAAGTCATGTGAATGGAAGACCTCAGATTTTTTTACGAGGTCACTGTAGTCAATAGGCCAATTTCCTGCACTTTTTTGTCGTCTCCTTGAAGATATGCTGGTTCAGTAGGGAATATTCCCACATCAGATGTTTTCTGCATCACCCCAGGGGCATCCTGGGTTTTCCACGAAAAACTCAGAAGGTGTAGTGGTACACAAAACCTACATGAGTCAATCTAACCAGGACCAGGGTACCAAAGAATGTGTTTGTGGGGATGAGATGTGTTCTGGAAGCTATTCCCTCCTTTAATATGGAGAATATTAGAAAACCCAAGGTCCTCCAGCAAGTGGGAATTGTTGTCAACACATGCGACAAACTGAGGCCATGGATACTGTAAGACTCAAAGAGGCTGAATAAGGGAGAAGAGAAGAAATAAAAAAGATCTGTTACAATTACATGACTTTCTCTACATCTCTGTAACAAAGTATTGTTAAAAAGCTTGTTCTATCTACATCATGCTAATCGAGATAAACATTAGCAAAAACTGTCCTTATTACTTGGTCCCTTGTAAGTAGAAGGTAAAGCCTCGAATGTTTTCCATTCACATGATGTCTTCTAGCTGTTCGGAAAATGAACCTTTTATTCAAAACATTAATCTGTTACCTACACCATGCTAATCAAGATGAACATAAGCAGAATTAGTCTTATTATTAGCTTCTTGTAAGTAGAAGGGAAATAAGAAAATGCACAGGCTAAAGCAATAGTCTCGTCCTTTAGAAGCCGGTCGCTAATTGAAACAATTGAAATTCCAATCTCTTTGTTTTCCAGGAATAAACAAACGAGAAACGAGGAGAAAGATGTCTTTCCGTTTGAGAAAAGTTTAAGGGGTTAAAATTGAAACTAACAACCCGGAATATCTTAAAAAAAAAAATGTATATAACACAAATTGTGTGTTTTAATGAGATCTATATTTTTTGTGTAGTAGGTTTTTGTATACCTCTTACGGTTTGCTAGTTATACAAAAGTTGTCCAGAATGAAGAGGTCTTCAGAGGCTATTCCTAGAAAATCCTAGATATACATATCGTTTGTCTTGCAGATATTTTAAACATACGGCATTTTAGTCAAAATTGTTAGAGCTATTTTTGGGACAGTGAAAATTTTCGAAAAATTTCCATGTAAAGGGTAGTTAGGGGAGGGGGATTTTCTTCATGTCGCACCTTTGGAAGATACTTAATTTAAAAATACCAGTTTGGTATTCAACGGTATTTTCGTTTTGACCCTTGCTGCCCACAGACACACACGGACCTTTTTCTAAAAATGCTTTTTTCGGACTCAGGGGACCCCAAAACATGTATTTCCGGTGACATCTCCACATCGAATTTTTCGTTGGAATACAACGAAATACTATGTACATTGAACAGGCGGGCTAGAGAAAGTAGAAAGGGAGAAAATGTAATGACCTTGATTATGGAGATGGAATATCCTAACAACAAAAAATAAGTTATTTTGTGTTGCTTTCCTCTGTTCGACATTTTGTTCAGGTTCACTCAATATGAAAACGGTTCAAATTAGAAACATGTTTTTCACTAATTAGTATAAAAGTGCTCTCTGTATTAAATATAAGAAATGCTTGATTAAAGGAAAACCCAGGCCTAAAAAATATTAACTACAAAATGTTATGGATTTTTTATGAATAAACTCTACCGCTCCACTCTACTAAGCCGGATGAAATGTGGCTTACGGTCGGTGGCAAAAAAGTATACGTTTTAAGGAGCGACCGGTATGATGTAATTGCTTTATGAACCAAATATACACGTATGATGCACACTCGAAGCAGTGCACGATGTCGAAGCTTCCGTTTTCAGAACCTCAGTACAATGTTGCGTTAACGCCACATTAGATCACTGCCGCAGGATGTCAAAGTCGCCAGATGGCATGCTTCTCACTGCACTATATTGCTTAAGCGTTAATCCTCCCATCTAGCGACCTTGGCAAATATAGATAAGGTACATGAGCAAGGAACAGGCTACACGTTTTCAACTGTAATGTAATATACAAATTACCTCGTTCTTCCCTTAAAGCGCTGTACTTAAGGAAGAATAACAGGGGTCAACAATTGGTTGCCCTTTAAGTAAACAGAGTACATTTGTTCCATGCACCTGCGAATCGCCTACTGTGCACTGCGCAGAAAATAAGACTGATAATTCTTTTAGTGCTGGGGGAGTATGTAACATTTTACGTTTGAAATAATTAATGCAACTTTCATAGGTTAATACGCTTATTGTAATCTCATGATTGTTAGTACAATTCTCTATCATGTCTCCTCCATTACTTCGGACATGAACAGATATGGTGAGGTATAATGTACCGGAGGGGATTTCGCACCTCAGCCAGTGCTTTGAACGTCAAACCCCGGGAGAAGAGGATGAAATGAGAGCAATTACAGAGGGCAGCTGGAATCAGACTGTGACAGGGAGCCACTGTGGAGAGTCCCTAACAGTTCTTCATTTTGACGCAGTGAGCGCTAGGAGCCTCAGTATACCGACGACCCCCAGCGACATCCTGGTAGTTGTCAAAGCGCATTCATCTCAACAGAGAGCGGCATCACCGCAATCCTCGCAGATACTTACAATCCTGAAAGATAGACCAGAAGGATGAAATGGAGAGACAGGTAATGCTCCCAAACATTCGCCTAATGACCCGGGAAAACCTCCGAAAAACACCCAAGGTTCAGAGAGGTCAGCCGCGGAGAACCGATCCCAGGACTTCCTGAATGCCAGTCACAGACGAAACACCTGAGTCACAAGAATCGGTTGAACGAATGTATATTTTGTAATTGAAAAAAAGTCTGTGTTACACTCACATGACTTTCTCTAGCTGCTTTACAAACGTTTTACAAAAGATTTTTCTTCTTTCTACACAATGCTAATCGAGATAAACATTAGCAGAATGGTCTTATTAGTTCCATATGTGTAGAAGGGAACTAAGGGAATGCACTAGATAGTCCCATGTTTTAAAAACTATCGTTATGCGATCGTCATTTCAAATTGCTTGGTCAGGAGTAGAACAAAAGAACATTGAAGAAATACCTACATTTTATTTGGGTTGTAAATATCTTTAATATAGGGATATTAATCAAACTTGTTAGAGCCATTTTTTAGAAATACAACATTTTGAAAAATTTTTTATGTAAAGGGTAATTTGAGGTGGAGGGGGGGGGAGTTCTTGAAAATCTGCATGTTGCATCCTTGGAAGATACCAAACCTAATTACGAAGTTAGGCATCTAACGGTTTTTTAGATTTTGAGATATGCTGTCCACAGACACGCACACACGGACCTTTTTCTGAAAATGCTTTTTTGGATTTAGGGGATGCTAAAACATGTAAATCTCGGTATCGAATGTTTGGGTGGAATACATACTTCCTCTATACACTATGTACAAGTACGCGTAGAGAAATTAAAGAAAAATCTGATGTGTTCCATTTTCACATGACTTTCTCTAAATTTCTGTAACAAATTATTGTTAAAAAGCTTATGCTTCTATTTACTTCAGTTTAATCGAGAAAAAAATAGCAGAAATAAGCTTTATTACTTGCTTCCTTGTAAGTAGAAGCGAAATAACGGAGTACCATAGGTTAAAGTGATAGTCAAAAGTTGGTTGCTATGTGACTGAAGTTCCTTTGTTTGTATGGACAGGAGTTGACAAATTCCTGTATGAGAAAAGTCAGTTTTTTAAACCTGAAACTAAAAACAAGGAATATCTAAAAAACGATAAACTCCTCAAAAAATGTATATAACATGAATTGTGTGTGTTTAACGTGCTCTACATTTTTTGTGTGATAAGTTTTTGTCCATCTCTTATGGTTTAGCATTTATACAAAATTCCGTAAAATCCATCCAGAATAAAAGAGTCTTCAGAGGCTATTCCCAGAAAATTTAAGATATAAATTTTATTTGTGAGATAAATATCTTTAATATATGATATTTTAATCAAAATCGTTAGAGCCATTTTTGAGAAAATCAGTATGTTCGAAAATGTTTCCATGTAAAGGGCAGTTGGGGATGGGGGGGGGGAATTTGTTAAAAACCTTCGTGTCGCATCCTTGGAAGATACTGAACTTAAATACCAAGTTTGGTATTTAACGGACCTTTCATTTTTGAGCTATGCTGTCCACAGACTGACACACACACACACACACACACACACACGGATCTTTTTCCAAAAATGCTTTTTTTTTTATTCAGGGGGACCAAAAACATGTATTTCTGGTGAAATCTCGGTATCAAATGTTTGGGTGGAATACAATACCTTCTCTATTCACTATGTACATAGTACATGTAGAGAAAGGAAGAAACAGTACGAGGTACGTCCAGAAAGTAAGTTCCGTTTTGTAATAAAATTAAATTGTGTACAGATGCAGAATAATTATTTATTGCACAAAATTCTACAACTCTTAAACTACTTTTCCACATAACTGCCGAAATTTTGCAGGGATTTGTCATAGCGTGACACAAGTTTTTGTATACCTTGTTCATAGAAGTTTGCCGCCTGGGTCTTCAAAAAGTTGGAAACATTTTCTTTCAGCTCTTCGTCATTGTTGAAGTGCTGACCGCCAAGGAAAGACTTGAGATGTAAGAACAGATGAAAGTCGCTAGGAGCGAGGTCAGGGCTGTATGGAGGATGTTCAAACACTTCCCAGCCAAATCCCTGTAGGAGGTTTTTCGTATTAACGTAGTAAAAAATCCAACTCCTTAACTTGGTTAATATGATTGTAATCGTGTTGTGTTGCCAACAGTATGAGCATTATTTGTAACGAAAAACGTTCACATTTACAGCAGTAAATATGAACAGTTTCTTGGTAATCAGTCGGTATCGAACACGTTCTTCTCGTTAGTAACTGTTGTAGTTGGGTTGTATTGCTTTCTGTTTCTGACATTATAAACCACTACGCGATGCACTCACTATGTAAGAAAGAGATGCCCCTCTCCCTCAAGAGGTAGTGTGTGGTAGCGTGTTTGCCTCGCACTTTTTTTTTTCTTCATTATAATAAAGTACAGTTCCGGAGGCTTGTCGGGATTCCGACGCTGTATTCCGTTTTCCTCTTTTTTTCCAGTTTCCCTATATTTCCTTTGTTGACCTATTTCATTTACCTATGCTTTTTGCTTTCAAATACACATACACACAGTAACTAACACCCATGCCCAAGGCGGGACAGAACCCATGATCCCGTGAGCCACGAAGCACCAAAGCTAGACGCTTAAGCGGGCGCGGCCGGGGACCGCCACGCATTCAAGAGGTCGCCAGTTTGAATCTCGCTTAGGACAGTTGACCGAATAAGGTTTTTTTCGGGGTTTTCCCTTATTCTGAAAAGATGGATGTCGACTAACTTTAAGCTTCATGGACCCCGAGATCATTTGAACATCATTTCATCTATTTCATTCATCGTCCGATATGATAAACCAGGTTTAATAAAAGAAAAAAATACAGATTAGAGACAATCTCTGCTGTCACATATTTTACCGATTGCATGAACGCCGCAAGTTGGCTTGCTCCGGCACAAAATAAAGGGAGGTCGTGACGCGTGATGTAGATATAATGTACACCACAAACATAAATAATCTGATGTGTTCCATTCACATGACTTTCTCTGTATCTCTTTAAAAAGCTTATTCTTCTATTCACTTCATGCTAATCGAGAAAAAATTAATATAAATAATCTTATTACTGGCTTCCTTGTAAGTAGAAGCGAAATAACGGTGTACCATAGGTTAAAGTGATAGTCAAAAGCTGGTTGCTATATGACTGAAGTTCCTTTGTTTGTATGAGAAAGGTCAGTTTTTTACACCTGAAACTAAAACAAGGAATATCTAAAAAACGATAAACTCCACAAGACAATGTATATAACATGAATTGTGTATTTTAACGTGCTCTACATTTTTTGTGTGGTAAGTTTTTGTCCATCTCTTACGGCTTAGCATTTATACAAAATTCTGTAAAACCCATTCAGAATAAAATAGTCTTCAGAGGCTATTCCCAGAAAATTTAAGATATACATTTTATTTGTGATATAAATATCTTTAATATATGATACTTTAATCAAAATCGTTAGAGCCATTTTTGAGAAAATCAATATGTTCGAAAAGTTTTCTATGTAAAGGGTAGTTGGGGTGGGGGGATTTGGTTGAAAATCTTCCTGTCGCATCCTTGGAAGATACTGCACTTATATACCAAGTTTGGTATTTAACGGACCTTTCATTTTTGAGCTATGCTGTCCACAGACACACACACACATACGGACGTTTTTCCAAAAATGCTTTTTTTGGATTATGGGGGACCCAAAACATGTATTTCAGGTGAACTCTGGGTATCTAATTTTGGGTGGAATACAATACCTTCTGTATACACTATATACATAGTACGTGTAGAGAAAGTAAAAAAGCTGATGTATTCCATTCACATGACTTTCTCTAGCTATTGTGCAAACAAATTTCCTTACAAAAGATTATTCTTTTATCTATGACTTGCTAACCAAGTTAAACATTACCAGAAAGTGTATTATTTTTTGTTTCCTTGTAAATAGAAGGGAAATAAGGGAATACACTGGACTAAGTCGATAGTCATTTTTTTTAGAAGCTGGTGTTATATAAAACAACAGAAGATCGGTTTGCTTTGCGTGTTCTGCAGAAAAACAAGAGAGATGAATCGAAACGTCACTTCTTTTTACTTTCTCCATACGCACTATGTACATAGTGTATAGAGAAAGTATTGCACTCCACCAAAAATTCGATACCGAGATTTCACCGGAAATATGTGTTTTAGGGTCCCCAATATCCAAAAAAAGCATTTTCACAAAAAGGTCCATGTGTGTGTGTGTGTGTGTGTCCGTGTGTCCGTGTGTCTGTGAACACGATAACTCAAAAACGAAAAGTCGGTAAAGTACCAAACTTGGTATTTAAGTTTAGTATCTTCCAGGGATGCGTCACGAAGATTTTGAGAAAAATCCCCCCACCCCCAACTACCCTTTACATGGAACTTTTTTCGAAAATCTTTATTTTCTCAAAAATGGCTCTAACGATTTTTATTAAAATTTCGGATATTAAACATATTTATCTGACAAATGAAATGTATATCTTGAATTTTCTGAGTATAGCCTCTGAAGAGTAGTTTATTCTGGATGAATTTTACTAAATTTTGAATAACTGCTAAACCGTAAGAGATGGACAAAAACTTACTACACAAAAAATGTAGAGCACATTAAAACACACAATTTATGTTATATACATTTTTTTCGTGGAGTTCGTCGTTTTTGTGACATTCCTTATTTTTGGTTTCTGCTATGAAAAACGTATACTTTTCTCATACTGGAACTTGTCAACTTCTGTCCATATAAACATTGACATAGCAACCAGCTTTTGACTATCACTTTAACCTACGGTTGTCCCTTATTTCACTTCTACTTACAAGGATGCGAGTAATAAGACTATTTCTGCTATTTTTTTCTGATTAGCATAAAGTAAATAGAAGTATAAGCTTTTTAAGAATTATTTGTTGCAGGGATGTGGAGAAAGTCATGTGAATGGTACACATCAGATTTTTTAAGAAAAGTTAGTAGTTTTAAATTGAAACCAATAACAAGGAGTATCTCAGAAACGGCCAGCTCTACATAAAAAAACGTATATGACGTAAATTTTATGAGATCTACATTTTTTGTGTAGTACGGTTTAATACGGTTTAACCGTTGTGTATAATGGGGTCTTAAGGTGCTCTTCTCAAAATATTCAAACTACACATTTTATTTGTAATGTAAATATCTTTGATTTGCTGAATGTTAATCAAAATCGTTAGAGCCATTTTTGAGAAAAGTAGAATTTCCAAAAGAAGAAAATTCATGTAAAGAATAGTTTGGGGTGGGGGGATTTTCTTGGAAATCTTTTTCTCGGATTCTTGGAAGATGCTAAAGCTAAATACCAAGTTTGGCGTCCAACGGTATATTCGTTTTTGAGTTACGCTGTCCATAGGCACACACACACGGACCTTTTCCTGAAAATGCTTTTTTCGGGCTCAGGGGACTCCAAAACACATAAAAAACAAAGATGCTTGGTGTGTGTCTGTGTCCTGCTTGTTTTTTGCTTTTGCTTTTTAACGACAGTGTCAATTGTCAGGATCATATCAGCGCCGCCGACTTTCCGGAGTTTTGTCCCGCAAGAGTTCTTTAACATGTCAGTGTGTATGTGTGTGGGTGGGGGAGGTGTTGACAGCATAGTTAAAAATAACTGTCGGTTCCAAAGATGCGCCACAAGATTTTCAAGAAAATCTACCACCCCAAACTACTGTTAATGTTGAACGTTGTTTGAAAATGTCGTTGTTCTTAAAAATGGCTCTTTTGATTTGTTATTAAAATACCGCATATTAAACATGTTTATATACAAAGTGTATATATTGAATTTTTGGGGAACAGCCTCTGAAGACCTCTTCGGGATGAATTTTGCATAGCTGGTAAACCTTAATAGACAAATATTTACTACACAAAAAAATGTAGATCTCGTTGAAACACACAATATATGTCGTACACAATTATTGTAGTGTTGACCGTTACCGAATCATCCCTGCTATTGGTTTCAACTTTTTGACTGCGTAACTTTTCTCAAACTGAAAGTAACCTTTCTTTCATTTCTTTTGTTTTACTATAGGCCGTGCAAAGTAAACGGAACTTGATTTGTTCACAGAGCGACTCTACTTTTAAAAGACTGACCAACAATTTAGACTAGCGTATCTCCTTAATAATTTTAATAATATATTTTTTGCTGAACAGGTGGAGAATGCCATGTGAATTGAACGATTCTGCTTTTTCTAAAAATGCCTTATTTGAATTAGGGGGCCATATACGTGTATTTATTTCTATTTTTTTCTGTAAAAAGGTCGAAAGAATAGCAAATTAATCTCAGTGGCGAAGTTGTGGATCAACGAAATGTATATTTGTGTGTAGCGAAATAATGTAAATGTAGAAACGGAAGGAGAAGGGTCGAGGCAGTAGCGGACCTTCAGTTTTAGGACACGCTTGGGAAGGTTTTCATTATATTCCTGTATCTCCTTCTGTAACACACATTAAATTTGATTTACTCATATAAGAGTGTTGGAACTTCCGTAATCTAGTAAAATCAAATTAACGATCCGTTACGTTTTGTTGTGATTAATTAACCATGGCTTATTAGTATTCCAAGTGAAAACGGCGTAATTATAACAGTATTTAAGGCACCCTTTCGTTAGTGGTTATACTTAATTATCAGTTTAATTGTTACAGCTTAAGTGTAATTTATTATTGTGATGTTGAACTGCAATTCTTACTTTATAAAATGCGTTTACACAAATAATTTCCAAATTTTACAAATGGATTACCAACATCTTTATATCATTCGCCATGCTGATGCATTATAATCCACGGATTTCTAACTATTTCCACTTTAATCTATTTTGTACCTATTCTGCTAATGAAAATAAAGTTTTATAAATTGATTTCAATACACTTTTTGTTGTAGCTGCATAGAACTCTTAAAGCGGCAGTCAAATGTTTTAGAATAGGTCAAATTTTGCTAGCCATTAATACGAGAGAGAGAGAGAGAGAGAGAGAGAGAGAGAGAGAGAGAGGGAACCAAGGTAGTATTTCAAAAGTTTGGCGTTTGAGATATCAAAATATTCAAACCAATATAAGGCTAAATTATATATATTTTGTAAACATTGCAATGTTCTACAGTATTTCTATGGTAAATTTCTAACACGTTTTGTTAACATCCTCTAAAATTGTAAATATTAAGAGGAAAACGCTGTTTATATAAATCATTTTTATGTTACGTAAGTGTTCATTAGGTCTATATAGACTTTGGTATTCATCTCTCATTAAAACAAAATAAACAAACAAAAACACGCATATCACTTATTGGTTTTCTAAATATACCTTGTGGGTTTCCAGGGATCCCAAAACATGTATTTCCGGTGAAATATCGAATAAAAAGTGGAGGAATACTGGTTGGATGTGAAGTAATTACATGAATTTAAACGAGTTATAGATCTTATTATTTGGAACACATTTCGTATATTTCCTTTTCATGACCATTTTTCTCGGAGGTATTTTAAGTTTCTCGGTAACATAAAACGCACAAGCTGGCAACGTTGCAGCGGTAAGCGACCAGTGGGTAAGGTCTGTTCCACATAACTGTCACGTGACATTAGGTACTTTGTGGAATAGGCGGTTGTGCGGTACAAAGCATTTCCGAATACTTACGATAATATATCCGAAGAGGACTGACAAATTTACATTTTCGTAGCCGAATGAAATAAATACTATACTATTAAAATATATGTATATCTAAATTACGCGTAAAATATGAACAGTAAATACATTTAGGAAAATCCTTAGTTTTAAACCTGCATCTCGGATGACGAAGCCACACTGCATGCTTATTCTTTATAGCTTAGCCTTACTCTGCATATGGTTTGTATATCAGCATTCAAATGTAACTTACCCAATCAGCGGAAAGGGGAAGGATACATCTGCGGGGCAGGTTTATAAGAATCTAGAATTAGGAGCGGGGGTGGCATTATACCTTTCAAAATCAGAGGTAGAAAAGCGCGTAAACAGGTTACACCGTTTGTCTCGCTTATTTGGATGAAGGGTCGTGTGGAAAACAAACACGCTAGTGCCCGACCTCCAGATCAGGTATGTTGTTTTGGTCACTTCCGTTACTTACTCTGGCCTGCCTTCCTTGGCCCAAATATGTTGCCTATGAGTCCAACCACATTATGTCTTTAAAATCGTGTTTAGAAAATGATTAATTAGCTCAAAACCCTGTTGATGTCACTTATTTATTTCTAAAACCAGGTCAGAAAAAACTTGCATTACTCATTTTACTACTTCAAAGATTTCGACAATAAAAGATCTAATATGGAAAATCAATTTTTTTCGATTGTTAGCTACAGAACAGAATGCTATTATATATTTGTTTTAACAGCCTCTATAAAGTACATATAAGAAGGAATATAATAGGTTGTCTTACAGCCTGCACATCTAATCACAGGTTCGAGTTTCTAAAAAATTAGTACCAGATTGCCAATATTTAAAAGAAAAATCTGATGTGTTCCATTCTCATGACTTTCTCTACATATCTACAATATATTAATTGTTAAAAAGCTTACTCTTCTATTTACTTAATGCTATTCGAGAAAAATTTAGCAGAAGGGTCTTATTACTTGCTTCCTTGTACGTAGAAGAGAAATAAAAGAACCTTAGGTTAAATCCATAGTCAAATCTTATAAAAGCTGGTTGCTATGTGATTGTTATATGACCAATTCCTGCATGAGAAAAGTATAAGTATTTTAAAGCTGAAACTAATAACAAAGAATATCCTTAAAACGGTCAACTCCATTATATAAAATAAATTGTGTGTTTTAACGAGATCTACATTTTTTGTTACTTAAGTTTTTGCCTATCTCGTAAGGGTTAACGATTATGCAAAATTCCGCAAAATTCATCCAGAATAAACATGTCTTCAGAAGATCTTCCCAGAAAATTGAAGATATACATTTTATTTGCCATATAAATATCTTAAACATGAGAGATTTTAATCAAAATCGTTAGAGCCATTTTTGAGAAAATCAAAATATTCTAAATTTTTTCAATGTAAAGGGTAAGAGGGATTTTCTTGAAAATCTTCGTGTCACACCCTTGGAAGATACCGAACTAAATACCAAGTTTGGTATTCAACGATCTTTTCGTTTTTGAGCTATGCAGCCCACACATACACACACAGGGACATTTTTTAAAAATGCTTTTTTCGATTCAAGGGGGGACTCAAAACAAGTGTTTCCGGTGAAATCTCGGTATCTAATTATTTACCTGCTCTATAAAATATATACATAGTACGTGTAGGGAAATTAAAAGTACTTTGAAATGTGTATGTTATTAAAACATTTCCAATGATGGAGTATTAATTAATATGATGCCCACAATAGGGTAATATAGTTGCAGGCATGTCTATTCTAATCCTTAGCATATCTTTGTGGCATGAACATGCATTTACACATTTTTACTTTCTCTAGCCCCGGATGTACAATGTACATTCCACCCAAAAATTCGATGTCGAGATTTCACCGGAAATAAATGTTTTAGGACGCCCTGAATCTAAAAAAAATCTGATGTGTACCATTCACATGAACTTTCTCCATATCCCTGCAACAAATAATTCTTAAAAAGCTTATACTACTATTTACTTTATGCTAATCAGAAAAAAAAAAAAGGCAGAAATAGTCTAATTACTCGCTTCCTTGTCAGTAGAAGCGAAATAAGGGACAACTGTAGGTTAAACTGATAGTCAAAAGCTGGTTGCTATGTCAATGAAGTTCCTTTGTCTATATGGATAGGAGTTGACAAGTTCCTGTATGAGAAAAGTAAACGTTTTTCATAGCAGAAACCAAAAATAAGGAATGTCACAAAAACGACGAACTCCACGAAAAAATGTATATGACATAAATTGTGTGTTTTAATGTGCTCTACATTTTTTGTGCAGTAAGGTTTTGTCCATCTCCTACGGTTTAGCAGTTATTCAAAATTTAGTAAAATTCATCCAGAATAAACTTCTCTTCAGAGGCTATTCCCAGAAAATTCAAGATATACATTTTATTTGTCAGGTAAATATGTTTAATATACGAAATTTTAATCAAAATCGTTAGAGCCACTTTTGAGAAAATCAAAGTTTTCGAAAAAAGTTCAATGTAAAGGGTAGTTGGGGGTGGGGGGATTTTTCTCAAAATCTTCGTGTCGCATCGCTGGAAGATACTAAACTTAAATACCAAGTTTGGATTTTACCGACTTTTCGTTTTTGAGTTATCGTGTTCACAGACACACGGACACGCGGACACACACACACACACGGACCTTTTTGTGAAAATGCTTTTTTTGGATAGAGGGGACCCTAAAACATATATTTCCGGTGAAATCTCGGTATCGAATTTCTTGGTGGAGTGCAATACTTTCTCTATACACTATGTACATAGTGCATATGGAGAAAGTAAAAAGCATTTCCAGAAAAAGGTCCGTGTGTGTGTGTGTCCGTGTGTCTGTGAACACGATAACTCAAAAACGAAAAGTAGTTAAAATACCAAACTTGGTATTTAAGTTCAGTATCTTCCAGGGATGCGACACGAAGATTTTGAGAAAAATCCCCCCACCCCAAACTACCCTTTACATGGAATTTTTTTCGAAAATTTTGACTTTCTTAAAAATGGCTCTAACGATTTTGATTAAAATATCGTATATTAAAGATACTTACCTGACAAATAAAATGTATATCTTGAATTTTCTGGGAATAGCTTCTAAAGACCTGTTTATTCTGGACGAATTTTGCTTAATTTGGCATAACTAATAAACCGTAAGAGATAGACAAACACTTACTCTACAAAACATGTAGGCCTTGTTAAAATACACAATTTACGTCATATACATTATTTTCGTGGAGCTTACCGTTTTCGAGGTATTCATTGTTATTAGTTTCAGTTGTGAAGTATTTATGCTTTTCTACGACGGAAGTGTCCGTTTTTCTTTTGTTCTACTCCTGGCCAAGAAAAGAAGCGATTTGTAATGACAATCGCATAACGACAGCTTTTAAAACATTTGACTATCGATTTAACCTAGTGTATTCCCTTATTTTCTTCCTACTTATAAGGAACTAAGTGATAAGAACATTGTGCTGAATACCTCGATTAACAAGGTGCAGAAAGAAGAATAATCTTATGTAAGAAGTTTGTAGAACTGCTAGAGAAAGTCATGTGAGTGTAACACATCAGATTTTTTAATTACCGTCCCTAAAATCAGGGACCCCTGTAACTATGACCTGTCCCTGCCATTGGCAACGTTGAGGCATGCATTCTAGAGATATTTTCACCGAAATCTGCATTCGGATTTTGGGTGGAATACAATACATTCTCTACACAATAAGAAGGCTGTAGGAAGAAATCTGTTGTAGGTTCCATTCACATGACTTTCTCTACTTACTCTCCAACACATTATCCTTTTATGCGTTTATTCTTCTATCTCTTCGGTAATCAAGATAAACATTAGTAGAAATGGGTTAATAGGGAAACAAGGAAATGCATTAGGTTAAAGCTATAACAAATTCTTTTAAAAGTGGTCGTAATACGATGTCATTGAAATTCAATTCTCAAAAAAAAAAAAAATATGAAGACTTCCGTTTGGAAAAATTCAAGATCTGTAAATTTTAGACCAATAAACAGGAATGTCTCGGGAATGGTTAATTCCTCAAAAGATAGTTGACACAGATTGTGTGTTAAAAAAACGAGATCTACGTTTTTTGTGTAGTATGTTTTATCTACATCTTACAGTTACCAGCAATTCAAAAGCCAACCACAATGAATAAGCTGCAAGAGGATAGTCTAGAACAGTCAACATGCAGTTTTCATTTGCCCCAGAAAAACCTTAAAATAAGGTATTTTAATCAAAATCATTAGAGCCATTTTTGAAAACATCAAAATTTTTGAAAAATTAATCTTGTAAAGGGTAGTTTGGTAATGCTGAACTTAAACGTTAGGTTTGGTATTTAAGGAAATGTTCGTTTTGATGTTATGCGGTTTCCACACACTCACACACACGCACGCACACACACACACACACACACCGCTCTCATTCGTACACACAGAAGGACCTATTTCTAAAAATGTGATATGTTACACTCTCATGGCTTTCTGTAGCTACTCTACAAACTACTCATAAAAGATTATTCTTCTTTCTACACAATGCTAATCGAGATAAACATTAGTAGAATGTTCTCATTACTTTGTTCCTTATAAGTAGAAGGGAACTAAAAGGTTCCACTATGCCAAAGTGATAGTCAAATGTTTTAAGATATCGTTATGCGGTTATCAATGCAATCGTTTCTTTGCTCGGCCAGGAAAAGAAAAACGGACACTTCCTGTTTGAGAAAAGCAAAGTACTTCACAATTGAAACCAATAACAAGGAATATCTCGGAAACGGTTCCTCCATTACAAAAAAGTAAAGGACATAAATTGTGTGTTTTGACGATATCTACATGTTTTGTGTAGTAAGTTTTTATCTATCTCTTACGGTTTAGCAGTTATGCAAAATTCACCCAGAATAAGCATATCTTCAGAGGCTATTCCCGGAAAATTGAAGACATACATTTTATTTTCCCATAAGTATATTAAATATAAGAGATTTTAATCAAAATCTTTAGAGCTATTTTTGAGAGAATCAAAATTTTCGAAATTTTTTCCATGTAAAATATAGTTGAAGGTATGGGGATTTTCTTGAAAATAGCCGTGCCGCATCCTTGGAGGATAACAAACTTAAATACCAAGTTTGGCATTTAGCGGTCTTTAAGGTTTTTGAGCTATGCTGTCCACAGACACACACAGACCTTTTTTCTAAAAATGGGACCCCAAAACATATTTCCGGTGAAATCTCGACAGCGAATTTTTGGGTGGAATACAATATTTAGCTATCCCTATGTACATTGTACATACGGGGCTAGAGACAGTAAAAACGGGTTTTCTGGATTCCTGAATTCTGGGAATCTGAAAAGATACATTTCCGATGAAATCTCGAGATGGAATATTTGGGTCCCTATCTATTAGATGTGGCAGAGAAAATAAAAAGCTAAAACGTTGCACATAACCAATGTCTTCCAGATAGTAGATTTAGAGATAAAGAGCAGGAAACGATGTTGTTTGGTTGAGTAGCCCTAAGTGATGCCACCCTGTGAGAAGACTTTGGACCAGTGGGAGGTTGGGCCGGATGTTTGATTTAGATGACAAAACATCTAAGCGAAAGAGAAGAAAACAGAGGTCGTGTCCTTGAGAGCGCCGAGGGACCGTGTTTTGTTTGTGATGCAGTATCACTTTGTACACACATTCCAGCAACAGTTATTTCCAAACAAGTTCCCCAAATATTCTTACCGGAAGTGAAACCTTCTTTCTTATCACGTATTTAAACGGAACATGCCTAAGGAATTTCTTCAAGCTGACAGGGTTGCCAACTCCACGGAATTTCCATCAAAATTGACGGACTTTCAAGTTGTTTGACGGGCAAAATTTAGTTTTCACGGATAATATTAGCAAGTATTAATTATTGTTATATTGGTTTTATTTGGAAAAATCTGATGTGTTACACTCGCATGACTGTCTCTAGCTGCTCTACAAACAACTTCTTACAAAAGATTATTCTTCTTTCTGCACAATGCTGATCAAGATAAACATTAGCAGAATGTTCTTATTATTCAGTTCCTTATAGGTAAAAAGGAACTAAAGGAATGCACTAGGCTAAAGTAATAATCAAATGTTTTAAAAGCTGTCGATATGCGATTGTTATTGCAAATCATTGTTATTGGCCAGGAGTAGAACAAAAGAAAAACTGACACTTCTTGTCTGAGAATAGTATAAGTACTTCACAATTGAAACCAATAACAAGGAATATCCCGGAAACGGTTACCTCCACAACCTAAACGCAAAGGACATAACTTTTGTGTTTTGAAGAGATTTATATTTTCTGTGCAGTAAGATTTTGTCTATCTCTCAGCAAATTTCATCCAGAATAAACAGATCTTCAGACTCTATTCAAAGAAAATTAAAGATATACATTTTATTTGTGATGGAAATGGCTTTAATATGTGGTATTTTAATCAAAACAGCTAGAGCCATTTTTAAGAAAAACAAAATTTTCGAACATTTTTTCATGTAAAAGGTGGAGGATTTTCTTGAAAATCTTCATGTCGCATCCTTGGAAGATACCAAGCTTAAATACCAAGTATGGTATTTAACCGCCTTTTTATTTTTGAGCTATGCTGTCCACAGGCACATGGACTTTTTTCTGAAAAACCTTTTTTTTCTTTTTTTTTTGGATTCAGGGGGTCCTAAAACATGTATTTCGGGTGAAATCTCGGTATCGAATGTACATAGCACATACGGGGTTAGAGGAGGTATAAACCTCACAGATGTAAATCTTGTGTAACCACAAGATAGAGTCCTGCTAAGCAATGTATACAGCTATATTCTATTTATAATAACTCCATGGCACGACAGCTCACGGGAAACCTTGGCCTACCGCCCGGCCGCTGCGTCCCCCATCTCGGTCCATTACAGACGTCATGGATGAGGTGCAGAATTGGAGGGTGAGACGTGGTCGGCGCCTCATGGCCCCTCGGCCGGTTAATGCGGTTCTCATGACCTGCTATATTCTATTTAGAGCCAATTAACTCCGCTGTCATATGGCCGTAATATAGATATGTGTATGAATCAGTGTGAATTCTGAATGCAGCATAGTGCACGCAATGCTAATTCGATTATCCATTGTGGTGCCTCGTTATATGTTTAACAATTATCTTATTGTGTTTTATATGTTTTAGTTGCCTGACTGAACAGAAAGATGAGCTCTATGTACAAAGTTTTAGAATAGAATGGTTAAATAATGAGTAATTAAAGGAATGGTTGACAGAGGTGCCTGGGGAATCTAGTATGTGAGGTTCAACGTGAATGCGCGTGTCAATTTTTTTTTTTCATGGAAAAAAATCTGTGTTCCATTCACATTACTTTCTCTACATCTCTTCAACAAATTATTGTTAACATGCTTATGCTTCTATTTACTTCATGCTAATCGAGAAAAAAGTAGCAGAACTAGTCTTATATATTATTTGCTTCCTTGCAAGTAGAAGCGAAATAAAGGAGTACCATAGGTTAAAGTGAAAGCCAAAAGCTGGTTGCTATGTGACTGAAGTTCCTTTGTTTGTATGGCAGGAGTTGACAAATTCCTGTATGAGAAAACTATAAGTGTTTTAAAGATGAAATCAAAAACAAGGAATATCTAAAAAACGTTCAACTCCACGAATATATATAAACAGAAATTGTGTGTTTTAATGAGCTCTACATTTTTGTGTGACAAGTTTTTGTCCATCTCTTACGGTTTAGCAGTTATGCAAAATTCCGTAAAATTCATCCAGAATAAAGAAGTCATCAGAGCCTATTCCCAGAAAATTCAAGATATACATTTTGTTTGGCAGGTAAATATCTTTAATATACGAAATTTTAATCAAAATCGTTACAGCCATTTTTGAGAAAATCAAAATGTTCGAGAAAAGTTCCTAATAAAGGGTAATTTGGGGTGGAGGATATTTCTCAAAATCTTCGATACTAAACTTAAATACCAAGTTTGGTATTTTACCGACTTTTCGTTTTTGAGCTATCGTGTTCACAGTCACACGTACACACGGACACACACAGACCCTAAAATATATATTTCCGGTGAAATATCGGTATTAAATTTTTGGGTGGAGTACAAACGTTCTCTATACACTATGTACATAATACGTGTAGAGAAAGTAATAAGAAACATTATTAAAAGCAACTGAATCCTTTTAAGCTTCACAGTCAAAATATCTATTTCAGCCTATCAAACACACGTACGAACGTGCAGCTGCAGAAGCTGTGCAATTAGATCCTGGGTCATCTTTTCGATCTAACCAAATATTTTCCAAGAAACTTAGAAATTGTGTTTTAATTTAATTTTTATTTTGAAAGAAAATACGGTAAACTCTAATTTTGACGGAATTTTATGTGTTGTTCTGTTGGCAACACTGTTCAAGCATCAAACATTAGGAAACTTCACTCTTAAGGTGGGATGTGTTCCATTCAGATGACTTTCTCTATTTCTCCGTAACAAATTATTGTTCAAAAGTTATTCTCTTATCTACTTCATGCTGAGATAAACGTTAGCAGAAACTTTCTGATTACTTTAAGTAGAAGAAAAATAAAATCTTTTAAAAGTTGGTTGTATGTGGTTAAACTGCGTTTCTTTGCATTGCCAAGAGTTGATAAATTCCTATATGAGAAAAGTTTAAGTATTTTAAAACTTAAACCAATAAGAAGGAATATCACAAAAATGATACATTTTACGAACAAAAATATGTATATGACATAGCTTGTAAAATCTACGTTTTCGGTGTAGTGAGTTTTTTACTATTTCTTACGGTTTACTAGTTACAAAATCAAGAAAAATTCATCCAGAATAAAGATGTCTTCAGATGCTATTCTCAGAAAGTTGAAGATATACATTTTATTTTTCATGTAAATATCTTTAACATGCGGTATTTTAATCAAAGTCGTTAGAGCCGTTTTTGAGAAAACCAAAATTTTCTAAATTTTTTCCTCTACAAACCATGTTACAAACAAACATTTATTCTTCTATTTCTTAGTAACTCAGCACATTTTTATTACATAATTATATATTTTGTTGTACATATGTAAGGCTAAAGCGACAGTCAGATTTTAGTAAACAAATTGCTATGTAAGGGCTCTAAAATCCCATTCTCTTTGAATGGTCATAAGGTTAAAACAAACAAAACTAAAAGAATAGCCACATAGAAACTGAAAATAAAAAAATTGGTGCGATTAATTCACACTATCTTCTCTAACTATTCTGGTACAAACCATTCTAAAAAAAAAAAAAGTTTATTCTTTCTTCTGTTATCCTACTAGCGATAAACACTTGCAGGTTGGACCACTTGTCTCTCCCAGGCGACCACATGTGTAATTTGTGGTGGAAAAATCGACGCAGAAGCGGGTTTACGCCGGGTTCTCCGATTTCCCCCGCCATCGCATTTCCACCGGTGCTTCAGTGTCATCGCCTGCGGTGTAGAGTAGTAATAGCGAGCGTTAAACGCTATCAAAAAATACACATTAGTAGATATCGTCTTATTGCTTATTTCTTTATAAGTATAAGGGGAATAAAACCAATAGCCACATCTTTTAAGAAACTTTGCTATGTGATGGTTTTGAAATTAAGTAGCTTTTGCAAAACTAAATTTAAAAAAGAATAATTAAAAGAAAAATGATTGACGAATTCTCAAATGAGGAAAATATAAGCATTACATAATGTAAATTTTCATACTTTGATTTTCTCAAAAATAGTCCTAACAGTTTTGATTAAAATGTCACAGATATATTAAAGATATTTACATAGTAAATAAAATATAACTATAACTTGAATTTTCTGTTAATAACCTTTGAAACTCTGCTCATTCTGAAAGACCTACGGTGTTAGCGTTAGGCAAAGTCTTACTGAACAAAGCATGTAGAACTTGCTAAAGCACACAATTTATGTCAGATGCATCTTTGGAGTTAACCAATTCTGAGATACCTATTCATTGCTATTAGTTTCAATTTTAAAATACCCATACTTTTCTGTAATCAGAAACTATCGTTCGTTTTTCTTTTGTTTTACTTTGGCCACGTAAAGAGAACCGAATTTACATGAGATCGCATAGCGACCACCACTCTTAAAAGATTTTGCTATTCCTTTAGCCTAGTTTAGTTCCTCATTTCCCTTCTACTTGCAAGGAACTTTGCTAATGTTATCTCGATTAGCATGAAGTAGATAGAAGAATAATCTTTTGTAAGAATCTTTGTTTGAAAAATAGGCAGAGAAAGTCATGTGAATGGAACATATCAGCTTTTTGTGGTAAATATTTATTTGACTGCAAAATCACCCGGAATGAGTTGGATTTCAGAGGATGTTCCCATACTATTCAAGATTCTAGATTTAATTTGAAAATGTCTCAACATTTGGCTTTTTAATAAAATCAATAGAGCCATTTTTGAGAAAATCTACATTTCCAAAAAATGTTTCATGTAAAGTTGGGGGTAGAGCATTTTCTTGAAAGTCTTCGTGTCGTATTCATAATGATTGAAAATTTAAATATCAAGTTTGGTGTTTCAATTAGTATTCAAAGGTACACATGTAACACACATACCTTTATAACACAATAGGGGACCTCAAAACATATGTATATTTCCGGTGAGATCTGAACATCGAATTCTTGGGTGAAATGTCATACTCGTAGTACAACAAATGATTACCATCATCAACTTTTCAGTTTGGGGCAGTAATTTTTAAACAAGATGTTACGTACATAAGCTTCTCTACCCGCTTTGTTATGTATATGTCTTAGTTTAAAACTGTTACTACAAAAGCTTGTTTCGGTATAACAGGGGATATTGGAGGATGAAGTGATAGTCACAATTTTAAAAGATGGTCGCTGGCTCTTAACACGAGAAACAAATTGATCGTGACGTAACATTCATAAAACATAAAATATTTTAAAATTTAGAGTATTCGCGAAGTCGTTTTATGGCGTTAATGTTTTTTGTGCAGCTTTTGCCTATACCTTACACAAGAGCCAGCAGAATGCACTCCAAATGCAGTTAAATTCACAGGTTATTCGTAGAATAATCAAAGTACACATTCTATTTGTAATAATACAAATGTCCTGTAACGTATTTTTATCAAAGTCGTTAGAACCATTTTGGAAAAACAAACATCAAAAAAAGTTTCAAATGTAAAGGTACCTTGGGCAGAATTAATTTTTACTTTCTCTACACGTACTATGTACATCGTGTATAGAGAAGCTATTGTATTACACCCAAAAATTCGATACCGAGATTTCATTGGAAATACATGTTTTGGGTCCTCCTGAATCCTAAAAAAGCATTTTAGAAAAAGGTCCGTCCGTACGCGCGTGTATGTGTGTGTGTGTGTGTGTGTGGACAGCATAGCTCAAAAACGAAATTACCGTTAAATACCAACTTGGAATTTAGGTTTAATATCTTCTAAGGATGCGACACAATTTTGAAGAAAATTTGCACAAACTATCATTTACTTGGAAAAGTGTTCGATAATATTGATTTTCTCAAAAATGGTTCTAATGAGTTTGATTAAAATCTCTTATATTAAGATATTTACACGACAAATAAAGTGTATGTCTAGAATTTTCTGGGAATTGCCTCCGAAGAGATTTTTATTCTGGGTGATTTTTATGACAAAAATTTGATCCATGAAAAATGTAGATCTCCATAAAACACACATTTTATGTCATATACATTTTTTCGTGGAATTGACCATTTCTGTAATATTTCTTGTTATTCGTTTCAGATTTAAAATACTTAAACATTTCTTACATGGGAAGCTGTAAACCCCTGGCCCTGAATAGAAACGGGTTGCAACCACATGGCAACCAGCTTTTAAAAGATTTGACTATCATTTTAGCCTAGTGTTATCCCTTATTTTCCTTCTACTTGCGGGAAGCAAATAATTAAAAAAAAAAATCTGCTAATATTTATCTCGATTATCATAAAGTAGATAGAAGAATATGCTTTTTAACAATAATTTGTTACGGCCATGTAGAGAAAGTCATGTGAATGGAACACATCAGATTTTTGACAATAATTTGTTACGGCGATGTAGAGAAAGTCATGTGAATGTAACATGTCAGATTTTTGACAATAATTTGTTACGGCGATGTAGAGAAAGTCATGTGAATGGAACATGTCAGATTTTTGACAACTTTCATGCCGCATTCTTGGAGTTATATCGAGTTTGCTATTCATCTGTCATTTTCCTTCATGTTATGGTGAGCACACACGCATACATTTTTTGTAAAAATTAATTTATATATTTAAGTGATCCTAAAACGGTGCTTGTGAAGTGTCTATATGAAAAATTTGGGTGGAAAATAATACTTTACCTACTATATGTAGATGGTAGATAAAATCAAATTAATAATAACCCCTGGTTCCCTTTTTAAATGTGGTATGTGGCTTAGCATACTCTCTATATTTTCAGTTTATATTATTTCAAGTGATTCTCGCAATTCATTTTATAATTTTCTATATTTTATAGATTTCTGAAAATGTTACTGTCATTGCACTGCTGACATGTTAATATGAATGCAACATGCCATGAACATTTCATAAGTACTCTTTAAGATATAACGTATTTTACAACGTTTATTATAACATCATCAAAATGTTTCACGCAAATCAAAATTTGAAGCAATAGGTTACAATGTTTTTAATTGGATATTTAACCAACCATAAATATTTTACACGGTGATAATTCAATAGCTTTGATTACTGAATTATAATTCTTTTAAATTTATACATTTTAATCCCTAAAATTAATCATTCTTGATAAAAGTATTTTTTGAAAAATTACTATTGCTGTTAGGATAGTTTTATTACAATAGACACTTCTGATCAATCTTGAAAAATTTAGTTTTATTTAAAGAAAACATTGGGCGCGAACCTTTTTGAAATTGTAGGAAAAAACACTGTTTTATAAAATAGTATGCTAGGAAACAGGTGTATTGTAAGAATTTTAAATGGCTGTAGAGCCCTAAACAAGTGGCGACAGTGATTCTCTACAAATGCCCAAAAGATTCCAACCACAATTTGCTGTAAAAAAGCCATTTTCGAGTTTGAACAATTGTAAACATTTCCATCCCAGTATGCCTAAAATGTTTGATTTGCTAAAATGATCATGGAATGCTTGCCTAATTACCACCCCAACTGTTTTGTTTCAGTACACTTCGCAGACATACCAACTGGATTCCAGAGAAGTCTTAATTATGCCCCTTGGAGGAATGCAGAAGCACCATGACCTACTGTTTCTGAAACTACAGGTAGGCAAATTGAGTTGATTCCTTTCATTTGTTCTTACTTTCTTCTGCGTCGATAGGAGGTAAAAAAGATATGAGTCCATACTGAGATTTCACCGGAAAAACTTGTTTTGAGCACCCGGAATAAATACAATATATTATGTGTTCCATTCACATGACTTTCTCTACATCTCTGTAACAAATTATTGTCAGTAAAGTTATTCTTCTACTTAATGCTAAAACATTAGCAGAAACGGTCTTATTATTTAGTTCTTTATAAGTAAAAGGGAAATAAGGGAACGCACTAGGCTTAACCGACAGTCAAATGTTTTAAAATATGGTTGCTATAGAATTGAAATCCGTTTCTTTGTGTGGCCAAGCGTTGACAAATTCCCGTATGAGAAAAGTTTAAATATTTAAAAACTGAAATCAATAGCAAAAATGTCTCGAAAACAGCCAAATCCACTAAAGAATTGAATGACATAAATTGTGTGTTTTATCCGCATCTTCATGTTTTGTGTAATAAGTTTTTATCGGTCTCTTACGTTTTACCAGTTACGCAAAATTTAATAAAAATCATCTAAAATAAAGAGGTCTTCTGAAGCTATTCCCAGAAAATTAAGGATATACATTTTATTTGTCATGTAAATATCTTAAGTATAGGAGGTTTAAATCAAAATCGTTAAAGACATTTTTTAGAAAATAAAACTTTTTCGAAACTACCTCCATGTAAAGGATGGTTTGGGGTGGGGGGATTTTCTTGAAAATCTTCTTGCCGCATCCTTGGAAGATACTAAACTTAAATACCAAGTTCCGTATTTAACGGTCTTTACTGCCCACAGTCATACAAACACATATATACAGACACACACATACCGATAAACACTCATGGACATTTTTCTAAAAATGCTTTTTTTTTTTGTATTCAGGGTGTCCCAAAATATGTATTTCCGATGAAATCTCGGTATCGAATTTTTGTGTGCAATATAATACCTTCTTTATACACTATGTACATAGTACGTGTAGAGAAAGTAAAAAGCTATGTTATTAAAGATGTCCGTATGTGTATATGTGTGTGTGTGGCGCAATTCGAGAACAGAAAATGCATTAAATTCCAAACTTTATATTTTAGTTAAGCATTTTCCAAGCATACGACACAGAGATTTTCAAGAAAATCTTTGGATCCCAAACTGTCCCATACCAGCAACATATTTCGAAAATTGTATTGAAAGTGACTCCAACGGCTTTGATTAAAATATTTAAGATATTTTCATGGCAAATGATATGTATATGAAGATCAGGAATTTTCTGGGAACAGCCCCTTAAAGTACTCTTCATTCTGAATGAATTTTGGTAAACCGAAGAAATAGAAGCAAATCTTACGATACAAGAAATGTAGATTTCCTTAAAGCACAGAAATTATGTCAAATGCATTTTTGTTTTGTTGTGATGAGGTTAACCATCTCCATGTATTGATTTTAATTTTTAAAACCGTTCTTCAATGGGAGCTCGTTATTCATTTCTATTTTTATTTTACTCCAAGGCATGCAGGAAAATGGAATTTTATCACATCAAAGGTTTGACTGGCGTTTTAACCTAATCTTACTTATTTGTTTTGAATCTAATATGACAAGTATACACAGTAAGACCTTGATTAGCATGAAGAAGAGAGAACAAGCTTTTGTAAGAGTAGTTTGTTGCAGAATAGGAAGAGAAAATCACGTGAATGTAACACATAGATTTGCAGTTGATACAGTAACTTGTTTAATTTATACACACACACGCGCGCGTTCTAAAACTGAATTTAGAATATCGTAATATTTGCCTTTAAATTGTCATATATATTAACGAGTTTTTATTAAGTCTATTGTATGTACCACTTTGTGTGCTTTAGCGGACTCGCCGCTTATGCCTCTTCCAGAAACTTTTCGGACCATAAAAGCAATTATTGCTTACCCATCTGCTTCATTTTAATTTAGATAAACTTTCTGTAGATTTTCAATTGGTGACTCTTTAACAATTTTGATTAAAATACTACATACACATTGAAAATGTGACATGGAGGTTCTCGCAGTTACATGGAAGGGGCATAGAATTTACCGTCGGCATATAGCGTTCCATTCTTAAACATTTGACTATCACTATTTCCTTGTATCTACAACTAAATTTATGTTTATCTATTTTCTAACATGTTACATTCATATGATTTCCTCTAACCTGTGTCGTTTATTAATGGCTGTACAAAAAATTACTATTAAAGCTTATTTATCCATTTACTTCATTTTAATTTAGATAAACTTTTTGCAGAAATAGATAAACACACATTTAGTTATAAATACAAGGGAATGGCGACAGTTAAAAGTTTAAGAATGGGACGCTACATGCTGGCGTTAAAATTTCATGCTCTTACGATGCAATCACGAGAAATAATTGAAAAGTTCTACTGGAGGTCAAGATCATTATCGACATTAATAGCCCATAGCCTCTTCTAAGATATATCCTATATACAGTTTCGAATTGTTCAATGTTTTGTCACTCTTTAAAGTACTGTGGATATTGTGTTTTGTTTTCTGCGACAGCATGGAAAAAGTGTGCGATGTCAAGGCAAGCATGCAGCGTCCACGTCCAGCTCTTAAACATTTCAATGTCGAGCTCTTTTGTATCTATAACGATAACTATAATGTAGTTATTTCTCCAACTGTTTATCTCAATTAAAATAAATTAGCTTTAATAAGTAAGCTTTAGTTGACATTTTTATATATCCATTAATAACCAAGAGAGTGGTTAATCTTGTTGTAGATAAGTTCACGTGAATGTAAAATATGGTTAGTTTCTCTCTTTTTCGTATTTATTTAAAAGTGACTGATACTATTATTTTATTTAAGGCAATTCAATCTGGCAGTCATATCGGATGATGAATGAAATCGTGAAATGTTACTTCAATGCCCTGGGGTTCATGGAGAGAACTGAATTTTGAAATCATTGACATGGCGACCAGTTTTGAAGAGAATTTACGATCGCTACAACATACTGCATCCTTCTTAAATCTAACACAAAACAGTATATGAGCAATTAAGGTTTAGCTGTATTAACATGAAGTAGATAGAAGAGCAAGTTTTGTAAGAAATAGTTTTGAGATGAGTGAGTAGGGAAGCTTATGTGTATGCAACATTTATTTTTCTGGGAAGTACAGAATTCATAGTACATAATATAAATTCAATAGGCGCTATTTTTACTTTCTCTTTCACGTACCACGCATATAGCTGGTAGAGAAGGTAAAAAAATCCACACAAAACTCGATTTCGAGATTGCACTGAAAAGATGTTTTTTTTGGTCTCTTGAATCAAAAAACGCATTTTTAGTAAAATAGCCTTGTGTATGTGTGCACACACGCACGCTTTCAGCACCTTTCAGAGCTAATCACCTAGATTTTGAACATAATCTCCACCTCAAACTACCCTTTATATGAAAATGTTTTAAAAAAAAATCTCAGAAATTAATAAAACTTTTGACTAAAATAGATAGACTTTTGTTTAAGATATTTCATCACAAATAATATGTATATTTTTAATTTTCTGGAAGAACTTTGCATTAATAGTTAATTGTAAGAGATACATAAGAGATACACAAAACCTTACTATACAAAAAAGCATTAGATCTAGTTAAAACCACAATTTTTGTAATATGCAATTTTTATTCCTTCCTTTATTGGCCAGTTTTACAAAACTTATATTTATCTAAACTAGAAAGTTCTGACCAATACAAGAGAACCATATTTAAAAGCTATCACTAAGCGAAAGGATTTTAAAAGATTTGACTGTCGCTTTAGCTCATTGTTCTTCCTAATTCCTCTTGTGCAAGGAAATAATATATAACTTAAAAAATATATTTGAAGGATAAATATTGTGGCAGCGTGGTTAATATATGTATATATAAATCTAGAATTTTATTTGTTCACTATATAGGTATTAAAATATTTGTTTTTAATTTAATGTTTATCAAATTAGAAAAGAAAATTCCAGATAAAAAGACATCGCAAAAAGCTAAAAAAAGTAATTCTTTTTTGGTCATTTTCGCCCATTTGTTTCTTCTTAACAAGTCAACGATCGGCTATCTCTCTCTTTTTACCTTCATCTTTTGCACCTAGTTTTTCTTCAACGGGTCTTAGTTTGCGTTTTTCATTCAATTACGATACGGAAGTTTTTGTTTGTTTTTCGGATCGAGTTAAGTACTTTTTACTTTCTGTACACATACTATGTACATAGTGCACAGAGGAAGTATTTATTGCATTCCACCCAAAAAATCGATACCGAGATTTCACCGAACATAGAGGTTTTAGGATCCCCTGTATAAAAAATGTGCGTGTGTATCCGTGTGTCTGTGAACACGATAACTGAAAAACGAAAAGTCAGTAAAATACCAAACTTGGTATATAAGTTGCATCTTCCAAGCACGCGACACGAAGATTTTGATAAACAAAAAAATCCCTCCCACTCCAAACTACATGGAAGAATTTTCGAAATTTTTTATTTTCTCAATAATGGCTTTAAGGATTTTCATTAAAATACCGTATATTAAAGATATTTACACCACAAATTTAATGTATATCTGGAATTTTCTGGGAACAGACTCTGAAGATCTTTTTATTCAGAATGAATTTGGCCGGATTTTGCATAACTAGTAAACCGTAAGAGATAGGAAAAACCTTACTACACAAAATATGTAGATCTCGTTGAAACACAATTTATGTCATATATATATTTTTCTCGTGAAGTTGGCAATTTTTGAGATATTCCTTGTTATTGGTTTCAGTTTTAAAATACTTAAAACTTTTCACATACGGAAATTTGACAAATTCCTGGCAATGCAAAGAAACAACCAGTTTTTAAAAGATTTGACTATCGTTTTAGCCTAGCGTATTCCATTATTTACTTTCTTCTTACAAGAAAACATTTCTGCTAATGTTGGTGTCAATTAGCATGAAGTAGATAAAAGAATAAGCTTTTTAACAATAATTTGTTACAGAGTTGTAGAGAAAGCTAGTGAGCGAGCCTATATCTGAGCATGGCTGTGTTGCAGCCGTCAGAACTTCCGCCTCAAGTTTATAATCTAGTCAGGAGAATATAAGGCGGGCCCGGAAGTGTGGGGGGACATTTCTGGAGATTTGTAGCAGGAAGTGGGAAGATGCACATGTGTTTTTCTTTCCTTCCCAATCTCTCGTGCACTTGACATGCCTACTTACCTGCTGCTCTCATTCCTTGTTCAGTTGCTCTCAATTATTATCTTGCGTCTTTTTACTGTACGTACAATATACACAGTAGGCAGGGCAGGTATTGTATTTCATCCCAAATTTCGATAATTTCGATTCACCATAAATACATGCTTTGAGGATCCTTGAATAAAATAAAATCTGATGTGTTCTACTCACATGACTTTCTCTACAACTACAACAAACTATATATATATATATATATATATATATATATATATATATATCATAGTGTGTTTTAACGAGCTCTACATTTTTTATTAAGTAAGTTGCTATGTGACTGAAGTTCCTTTGTTTGTATGGACAGAAGTTGACAGTCCAGTGTGATTGGCAGGCTGAGGGCAGCCCGAGGTGTTTTAGACGTGTCCCTGTTCTCAGAGAGAACTTAACCACGTTCTGACGGGATTGTGGGTTTTGTAGGATGGCGGGTGTGTATTGGGGTTGTGGAGTGACAGGAGGAGGCGAATATTGCTCCTCGACGGTTGCCTTGATGGTGCAACGGCCCTTGTGCACCGCTGGTGTGTTTTTATCAAAATGTTTCTTGAGGTTAAATTTTTGAATCCAAGCAACTCTTGAAGGATAATAAGGAGCTTAGCCGTAGCAGCTGTTGGTGGTGCTCCTTCGTTACCGGGGATGCCCGCAAGCCATGCGGGGAAGCCGGTATCGCCTGAAGCGGCGGTTTGTGGGATCGTAATCCCCAAGAGACCTAACGAGGGCGCTCCGATGGAATGGTAACCCTTCGTTGAATTTTGTTGCCCGACGCCTAATCTCGTCCTCCAGGTATGGTAGACCAGAGGCTTCGTGCAGGAGTCTCGTTGGAAAGCCTCGAGGCACAGAATAGATAGCCCGGAGACACCTATTCTGTACCCGCTGAAGCAACAGCAGACTGGAGTCTGCCGCCATGCCCCAGATCTCACAGGCGTAGATTAATAAGGGGATAATAAGAGCCCTCAAAAGGCGCAACTTAAGGGGAACGGTCATCGAGGACCTCAGCATCGGGTACAGCGAGGCCGCAGCCCCATTGCCCCGGCACCACAGCCCCCGGACATGCTCCCTAAAAGTGACGCCCTTGTCGAGCTTCACCCCCAAGTAGGTGATGGTGTTGGTCCATTGTATCCTTCGTCTGAGGTACGTGAATGTGGGGAAGTTTGCGGGAAAGCGGCGCTTGGTGAAAAGAATAGCGTGGCTTTTCTCCGGATTTATGGACAATCGCCAACGCTCGCACCACTCTTGGATGAGGCAGAGGTGTCTCTGGATAGGGTTGAAGGCTCTGCGTGGGTGTTTATTTGTACAGTATAACAGCACGTCATCAGCATACTGAGCTATGTTGACTTGCTGCACTGTTGGTAGGTCGGCCATGTAGACGCTAAAGAGCGTAGGGGAAAGTACAGAGCCTTCGGGGACTCCGCCTCTTACTGGCCTAGGTGTTGATTTGTGTCCCGCAACTGAAACTACAAAAAATCTGTGTTTGAGATATGAGTGTAGTAGGTGTATGATGTGTGTCGGGAGCTCCAGTCGGATGAATTTGAGGAGCAGACCCGCGTGCCAGGTCGTAGAGAAGGCTTTCTCCACGTCCAGCGACACTGCCGCAGTGTAGGCTCTGTCCTGGAAGCCCAGGGCAGCGGCCTCCACCACTCTCAGTAGTTGCTGGGGTGTAGAATGCCCAGGGCGAAAACCAAATTGGTGATCTGGGATGGCATGAATGTCGCCCAAGAGAGGGGACAAGCGGGCTAGTATTAGCCTCTCGAAAACCTTCGAGAGAACTGACAGGAGACTGATGGATCGGTAATTGGATGGGTGTAACGGGTCTTTCCCCGGCTTCAAAATGCATATCACCCGGGCCTCCCTCCACTCACGTGGAAAGTGGCACAAGGTGAGGCACATGTTGAAAACCTTGGTTAGAAAGAGTACCGCCTTGATGGGAAGGCATCGGAGCATGGCGGGGGTTAGTCCGTCAGGACCCGCTGCCTTTTTGGGGTTGAGGCGCCGGAGTGCACCCTGGAGCTCACTGGGTCGGATGACGGGAAGCCGGTCCGCCTCGTCGGGGGGGCGCCGAAGGTATCGACGCACCTCCCGCCGAGCACGGTCCGAGAAGTCTTCGTCCTGGGGGTCTTCTCGTGGCCTCATAGACCTTTCGAGGTAGTCAGCGAACACATCAGCTTTGGCTCGGGGTTCATAAGCCAGGCCTTGGGTGCCTTGGATTGGGGAGGTGATTTGACCTCCGCGGTGCCGGAGAGCTTTGGCAATCCTCCACACGTCGCCATCCTCGAGCCTCAAGCGGGTCATAGTCTCCTCCCACGCTCGCACCCTGTGCTCGCGTAGTCGGGTCCGGACCTCTCGGCGTAAACGCCTCAGGAGTGCTCGGTTATGTGGCGTGCGGTGACGCTGGTATAGTCTGCGGGCAGCCCAGGAACGGCGTACAAGCAGATGGAGTTCTAGGGGTAGGACTTCTGGGTGTAGAGGAGCTGGGGTGTGAACAGTTAGGTTATGAGCAGTTCGCACCACGATGGAGGTAAAGGATTGGACCGCAGCCTCTAGGGATGGGATGTCTGTGATCCTAGGGTTCGGCGGGATGGAGTCGTTGAGGCAAACCCTGACGCATTCCCAGTCAACGTCGCGGTTTTGAACCGAGACGTCGTGACTGGCAACCCGTGTGTTAACCTCAGCTAACACGGGATTATGATCGGAATGAAGTGCGTTGATCGATGTGAGAGATGTATGAAAAGGGAATTGTTTGATGATCGCGAAGTCAATAACGGATGCCCGTCCTTGACCTCGTGGATGGTGTGTGGGTTGCCAGGGGCCCTCTACTCTGAGTTGAGGGTCCGCATCTATCATGCGTATGATGTCTTTGCCTCGGGCGTCCGCCCGGGGGCCGCAATGCCAACGCGGATGTTTGGCATTGAAGTCCCCGGCCAGGATGACATTAGGATGAAGGGCTAGGATGGAAAGGTAATCGTTTAGTACGAACTGCCTATGGGGTGGATGGTATACAGACACCAGTAAAACTTCCGTACCGCCTAGGTCAACACAGACAGCCGTGGCTTCCATGGTTTGAAGAGGTGGGAGCTGGATGGGTTTGTGGACTACCCTGTTTCTCACGAAGATCGCTGTGCCACCTCCTCGGCGGCCCACACGATCCACTCTGAGGCAGTTGTAGCCCGGAAGTCGGAAAGGGGTATCTGGACGGAGATGTGTTTCGCTGACTAGCACAAGGTCTAGGGCAAATGAGCCGGCAAAATGCTGGAGCTCACTCCCCTGACCGTTCAGGCCACACGCGTTCCAGAACGCGAATCGAAAAGAGGTGCGAGACCTATTTCGACTCGCCATTCTGGGCGGTCTGGACGATCACGGTCAGGAGGGCAAGTCCCTCCATGGCGACAGCCATCTTTGCGGCTGGGTCTGTGGCATATAGGAATCTGACCAGCAGATCACAGATGCTCCGGCCGTGGTTCAGCAGTAGCTGCTGTATCCACGCCATCACATCCGACATCTGCAGGACAGGAGGAGTGGTGGGGGTTATGTTTCTGGGTGAGGGTGTAGGAGTGCTTCGGGGCGCCGGCACGCCGCCAGCCGCCTCCTGCCCCTGCTGTCGCTCGGGTACGGGAGTGCCGTTCCCTTGCGCAGCCCTGGGGGAGAAGTTAGGCTGCCTGGCCGGCCAGCGCACCTTAGCTTGGGTGGGGGGCTTTTGTTTGGGTTTGGCTGGAGCTTCTTTGTTGCGTGGGGGTTGGTGGGTGTTATTACCATCCCGTGGCTTCGCAGGGCCACGCTCAGCCCTTTGCGCCGTAGTGGTGTTGGTGGCTATTCTTTGTTGCGCCGGCTGTCTTGCAGGAGGTGCAGGTGCAGATGTTGGCGCCTCTGGTCGCTGGTTGGCTACAGGTACTCTTCTTGTGTCCTGCTGTAGTTCTGGCGGCGGTCTCCTGGCCGCTATGACAGCGATCCTCTTAGGACAGCCACCATAAGATGCAATATGTTCGCCACCACAATTTGCGCAAGTCGGCTTCGCGGTGGGAGATATCTTGCAGACCTCTTTAGGGTGGGCGCCTCCGCACCTTAAGCAGCGCAGGTTACGGAAGCAAAAGTGACTGGAGTGGTTAAACCCCAGGCACCGGTGACATTGAGGGGGCCCGCCAGAGCCCTTGGATGGTTCTATTTTGACCCTGAGGTAACAGATGGCGGTGACGCCATCTATCTTGGCCTCAGGGTCATTGGCCCGCTCCACTACTACGAGGAAGAGGGGGAGGGGAGATTTGGGGCCTTGCCCATCTGGAGCGGACCTGGTGAGCTGCTTCACCAGTCTTGGGGTGATGCCCTGGCGGATGAGGTCTGTCGAGATATCCTCCACCGAGGTGTCGACTGGTAGGCCACGAATGACCCTGCGGATGTCACGGGACTTATCCAGTCCAAAGGTAAAATGGGGAACACTTTTCCTCTTGAGGGCTTGCAGGATGAGATTATAATCCTCTATAATCTTCGCCTGGAAGACGTAGCGGTGCTTGTTCTTCCGAACCGTGCACTGACTCGATAGGGATGGCATAACCTCCTTGAGGAAGCCTACCACCCCCTTAAAGTCGTCCACGATAATCGGTGGAACGTGCCTCCTCGACCCAGGATTCTGGGCGGGCCCAGAATCTCCGGGGCGGGATGTTGCCTGGGATTGGCCAGAGGGCACGCCCTCTGCAGCCAATCGGGTTTGCCTCTTCTCCTTCCTCGAGGCCACTACTCGAAAATCGTCCTCTCCGTCTGTGGAGAGGCCGGAAGAGGACTCCTCATGATCTACCATCATGGAGGATGAGTGGTACGACAGGACCGAGGTCCTGCCGCTGCGATGTGAAGAATTACTGCACACGCTGGCGCAGTCGTCGTCGGAGTCGTGCTCCGGAATTTGGCCTGCACGTGAAACTGGTTCGCGCGGGAGGCCCTCGTTGGTGTCTTGCTTGGATGAGTCCAAACAGATAATCTTGCCTTTACCGCCTTGGCGTTCCTGGCTAGATCTCTTTTTGCCCTCTACAGTAGCAGGGCCACTGGAGGGCAGGGTGGCTGCACCAGTGCTGGTGCTGGCAACGGCCGTTGCTTCATCATAGGCAGGCCCGCTTGGGGCTTTGCCTTTGGATGGTTTTGTTTTGCTCCTGGTCATGGTGGAAGAGGACGAGGACAGGGATACTTGCCCTGCACCCTAGGGTGCAGTGCACAAAAACACACCTCGGTTTACCCTCACCTGCAGGCAGCAGGGGCTAAGAAGCAGGCCGAAACAGAGGACCGGACGCTTAGAATAGCGCGCCTTACCCGAACCTAAGAGGTTGGGTGGCTATGGCCTTGTTTCGGCAACCCGCTGCCTTTGCACTTCCGATGGTCTGGAAGTGCACTCCGCTCTTATTGGAGTTGTGGCCGGCCAATCAGGGTCCTCGGTGTTTAGATGGTGCTGTTTAGCTGTCGTCTGCGGTTGGTAGCAAGGAAGGCAGGCTTCTGCATGTGGCGCTGAAAAGTGCCTGGAATGCCAGAGATTGAAAACCCAACCGAGGAAACCTGAAACCTGAAAACCGAGAAAACCGGGAAGTTGACAAAAGTATGAGAAAAGTATAAGTATTGTAAAGCTGAAACCAAAAATAAGGAACATATCAAAAACGATCCACAGAACGAAAAAAATGTATATAACATAAATTGTGTGCTTTAATGTGCTCTTCACTTTTTATGTGGTAGGTTTTTGTCCATCTCTTACGGTTTAGCAGTTATGCAAAATTCCGTAAACTTCGTCCACAATAAAGCAGTCTTCAGAGGTTATTCTCAGAAAATTCAAGATATATATTTTATTGGTCAGGTAAATATCTTTAATATATGATATTTTAATCCAAATCATCAGTCATATTTTAGAAAATCAAAATTTTAGAAAAAATGTCCAGTAAAGGTTAGTTGGGGGCGGGAGGACTTTCTTGAAAATTTTCGTGTCGCATCCTTGAAAGATACCAAACTTATATACCAGGTTTGGTATTCAACGATCTTTTCATTTTTTGAGCTATGCTGTCCACAGACACACAGACAGACTCACACACGGACTTTTTTCCAAAAATGTGTTGGTTTTTTTTTTTTTTTTGGATTCAGGGGGACCCAAAGCATGTATTTCCGTTGAAATCTCGGTATCGACTATAGTCTATACACTATGTACATAGTACGTGTAGAGAAAGTAAAAATGTATATAGCATTTGTATAACCCCCTTTAACATCAATGGTCATAACGGGGGCTTTGACTTGTGAAATTGTGGGTTCAGAACATCTGGTTGATAAACTTTATATTACTTAACACACGCACATTCACTCTCACATTCATACTTCAGACTCTATGTGGGATAGGAGATAATTCTGATTAAACCAAATTCCCCACCCCTGCCGGGAATCGAACCCGGGACTTTCGGGTAAGAAGTCAGCTCGCTGACCACTCGACCACGTAGGCAGTCTCTACAGTTTTTGTGTGGTAAGTTTTTGTCTATCTCTTGGTGTGGGGATTTTCTTGAAAATCTTCGTGTCGCATCCTTGGAAGATACTGAACATAGTACCAAGTTTGGTATTTAACCAACCTTTCGAATTTGAACTATACTGCACGCATGCGCGCGCGCACTCACACACACACACACACACACACACACACACACGCACGGACAACTTTCTAAAAATAAATTTTCTGGGTTCAAGGGGTCTCAAAACATATATTTTCGGTGAAATCTCGGTATAAAATTTTGCGTGCATTACAATACCTTCTCTATACACTTTGTAGTCCGGTTTAATCATTTGACACAATGTCAAAGTATTTCCCAACTCCAGCAACGAACCCGTAAACCTTGAATTTAGCCAATAGTTTACAGTGGTGTGTTTCGTTTGCTCCAGCTGGTTGGCATGTTTAAGCCTTAAGCATTTACGGGCCTGGTTTAGGGGTAGCTTGCAGGTAAGTTTTATGGCCAGAGGCATGAAATAGCAAACTATTTCTTTGGGAACATAAAATTATATCTTATACATTGTGTAATTATTCCATTGCTGGTTTTCGTGACGTCGTCGTGACTGTGATTTGTAAAACGTAACGTCATACTTTTAGGTTAACTTGTAAATTGCTATTCATCACTTCCGTGTGGCACGGAATGACTGGTACAAGTGGTCATGCTTCCAGGACAGGAAGGGCGCGATAGAGATGGTCACAGTCTTGTTTTCACGGCCGAGAGGATATCGCGCCTGCCCGTCCATCTTCCCGCCCTCGGCACCTGTTCTGGAGCAGGGTTGCACAAAGCCTCTCTCTTTATACACTTAAAGGGGAGTGGCAGTGTGAGCATACTGTGGACATACAGCTAACCCAAGCTATATGAATTTCTCTGGCTGTAACTTATACATCAATGTAAAAAATCTGATGTGTACCATTCACATGACTTTCTCCATATCCCTGCAACAAATAATTCTTAAAAAGCTTATACTTCTATTTACTTTATGTTAATCAGACAAAAATAGCAGAAATAGTCTAATTACTTGCTTCCTTGTAAGTAGAAGCGAAATAAGGGACAACCGTAGGTTAAAGTAATAGTCAAAAGCTGGTTGCTATGTCAATGAAGTTCCTTTGTCTATATGGATAGGAGTTGAAAGTTCCTGTATGAGAAAAGTATACGTTTTTCATTGCAGAAACCAAAAATAAGGAATGTCACAAAAACGACGAACTCCACGAAAAAATGTATACAATATAAATTCTGTGTTTTAATGTGCTCTACATTTTTTGTGTAGTAAATTTTTGTCCATCTCTTACGGTTTAGCAGTTATTCAAAATTTAGTAAAATTCATCCAGAATAAACTACTCTTCAGAGGCTGTTCCCAGAAAATTCAAGATATACATTTCATTTGTCAGGTAAATATGTTTAATATCCGAAATTTTAATCAAAATCGTTAGAGCCATTTTTGAGAAAATCAAAATGTTCGAAAAAAGTTCCATGTAAAGGGTAGTTGGGGTTGGGGGGATTTTTCTCAAAATCTTTTTGTCGCAACCCTGAAAGATACTAAACTTAAATACCAAGTTTGGTATTTTACCGACTTTTCGTTTTTGAGTTATCGTGTTCACAGACACACGGACACACACACACACACACACACACACACACACACACACACACACACACACACACACGGACCTTTTTGTGAAAATTCTTTTTTTTTTGATATTGGGGACCCTAAAACATATATTTCCAGTGAAATCTCGGTATCGAATTTTTTGGTGAAGTGCAATACTTTTTCTATACACTATGTACATAGTGCGTATGGAGAAAGTAAAAATTACTGTATAATCTGCATATATGCACTATGTCTCTTTAATTTTTTTATGATTATATATTCTGTAGTTTGTCTGAAAAGCATTACTGTATAATCTGGATATGACAATTGAAAATCAGTTTTCTTTGCTTGGAGTAAACAAAAGACAGAAGAAAAGAAGCTTTCTGTTTGAGAAAAGTTTAAGTAGCTCGGAATATCTCGAAAACGTTAACTCTACAATATAAATGTAACATAAATGGTGAGTTTAACAGGATCTATATTATCTAATTTTTTGTCTATCTCTTACAATGTATTAGTTATACAAAAGATACAAAAGTTATACAAAAGTCATCGAGAATGAACAGATCTTCGGAGAATATTCCAGAAAATTCAAGATATACATGGTCATGAAAATATCTTAAGCATATGGTGTTTTAATGAAATCATTAAAACCAGAGAGAAAATCACAACTTACAAAAAATGTTCCATGTAAAGCGTATTCGTATCGCATCCGTAGAAGATACCAAGTTTAGTATTTAACCGACTTTTCGTTTTTGAGCTATGCTGGCCACAAACACATACACACACATACACAACACATACATACACACACTCAGGGACATGTTTCTAAAAATCTGATGTGTTCCATTCTCATGACTTTCTCTACATCTCTGTGACAAATGATTATTAAAAAGCTTATTCTTCTATTTACTTAATGCTAATCGAGAACAAATTGGGAGTAAGTCTTATTACGTGCTTCCTCGTGAATAGAAAGGAAATAAGGGAATGCACTAGGTTAAATCGACAGTCAAAATCTTTTAAAATCTGGTTGTTATGTTATTGAAGTACCTTTGTGTGTATGGACAGGAGTTGACAAATTCCTATGAGTAAAGCTTAAGTATTTTAGAGCTGAAACTAATAACAAGGAACATCTCAAAAACGTCAACTCCACGAAAAAAATGTATATAACATAAATTGTGTGTTTTAACGATCTCTACATTTTATGTGTGGTAAGTTTTTGTCTATCTCTTTTACCAGTTATGCAAACTTCCGCAAAATTTATCCAGAATAAACGTCTTTAGAGGCTATTCCCAAAAAATTCAAGATATACGTTTCATTTTTCATATAAATATCTTAAATATAAGAGATTTAAATCAAAATCGTTACAGCCATTTTTGATAAAATCAAAATTTCCGAAATTTTTTCCATGTGAAAGGTAGTTTGTGGTGGGGGGATTTTTCTCAAAAGCTTCGTGTCGCAGCGTTGGAAGATACTAAATTTAAATACCAAGTTTGGTATTTTACCGACTTTTCGTTTTTGAGTTATCGTGTTCACTGGCACACGTACACACGAAAACACACACACATGAACACACACACACAAGGACCTTTTTCTGAAACTGCTTTTTTTGGATTCAGGTGGACCCAAAACATGTATTTCCGGTGAAATCTCGGTTTCTCTATAGACTAGGTACATAGTACGTGTAGAGAAAGTAAAAAGGATAAGGTAATGAATGATATGAAAGGGCATGACGGAAAGGAAATCATTGAAGTCGAAGGGTACCGAATGCGAGTAGCACATTAACGCAGCGGCATATCGCTCGGTGGCATTCACAGAAAATAATACATATTTTATTTACAATGCCAGATTTCAAACATTCGATATTTTAATCAAACCTGTATCAGCAATTTTGAATTTATATGAATTGACTTTCTCTGCATCTTTGTAACAAATTATTGTTTATAAGCTTATTCTTCCATCTACTTCTTGCTAATGGAGATTAACATTAACAGAAATGATTTATGGTAAGCAGAACCGAAATGATAGAATACACCAGGCTAAAACGATAGTCTAGCCTTATAAAAGCTGGTTGCCATGTGGATGAAATCGTTTCTATGCAGAGCCAGGAGTTTATAACCTTCCGTGTGAAAAGGTTTTAAGTATTATACATCTGAAACAAATAATAGAGAATACATCCGAAATGTTCAATTCCACGAAAAAAACGTGTATGTCATAAATTATATGTTTTAACGTGATCTACATTTTTTGTGCAAGAAGTTTTTGTCTATCTCTTACGGTTTACCAGTTACGCAAAATTCACTCAGGATAAAGAGGTCTTTAGAGGCTATTCCCAGAAAATTTAAAATATACGTTTTATTTGTTAAAAGAAAATCTTAAACGTACGGAATTTTGATTAAAACCGTTAGAGCCATTTTTGAAAAAATCAAAATTTTCGAAAAATGTTCCATATAAAGGGTAGTTGACGTGGGGTTATTTTCTTCAAACTCTTCGTGTCGCATCCTTGGAAAACAACAAACTGAAATACCAAGTTTGGTAATTAACGGTCTTTTTGTTCTTGAGTTATCGTGTTCACAGACACTCGGCCACACTGATATACGGACACATTACTTACACAAGGATCTTTTTATAAAAATACTTTTTACTTTCTCTAAACGTACTATGTACACAGTGTATAGAGAAGGTATTGCACTCCACCCAAAATTCGATACCGAGATTTCACCGGAAATATGTTTTATGGTCCCCTGTATCCAAAAAAGCATTTTCAGAAAAAGGTCCGTGTGTGTGTCTGTGAACACGATAACTCAAAAACGAAAAGTCCAGGGATGCGACACAAATATTTTGAGAAAAACCCCCCTAACCAACTACCCTTTATATGGAACTTTTTTCGAAAATTTTGATTTTCTCAAAAATGACTCTAACAATTTTTATTAAAATATCGTATATTAAAGATATTTACTTGGCAAATAAAATGCGTATGTTGAATTTTCTGGGAATAGCCTCTGAAGACCACTTTATTCTGAATGAATTTTACGGAACTTTGCATAACTGCTAAACTGTAAGAGACGGACAAAAGCATGCCACAGAAAAATAGAGCATATTAAAACACACAATCTATATTGTGTACATTTTTTTCATAGAATGGTCGTTTTTGAGATATCTCTTGTTTTTGGTTTTAGTTTTAAAAAACTTATACTTTTCTGATACAGAAATTTGTCAACTCCTGACCATAGAATCAAAGGAACTTCAGTCACATAGCAACCAGCTTTTGACTATCACTTTAACCTATGGTACTTTCTTATTTCGCTTCTACTTACAAGGAAGTAAGTAATAAGACTATTTCTGCTAATTTTTTCTCAATTAGCATGAAGTAAATAGAACTAAGCATAAGCTTTTTAACAATAATTTGTTGCAGAGATGTAGAGAAAGTCATGTGAATGGAACACATTAGATTTTTTGGATACAGGTGACCCTAAAACGTCTATTTGCAGTGAAATCTCGGTATTGAATTTTTGGTGCAATGTAATACATTCCATATACAGCATGTGCCTAGTACGTGCAAGAGGAAGTAAATATATACGAAATAATTCCTTACAAAGGGCTGTTTGTCTAACCTTTAGGTAGACCAATACCTATAACAAGAAGCAGATTACCAACGTTTTCAATTAGCGTTTACAGTAATTGTTGTGACTGTGTCTGGAGAAAAGAATTGGACTTCAGAAGGACAGTAGTGTGCGACACCAACTACTCCTGAGTGCTACAGTCCCAGGTAACCTCTGGCGTCTACCTGTCATTAGATTTCATAGTTACAGACAATTAATTGTCTCTGTATTAAACAGTTTTTGTTTTTTGTTCTGTAATAAAGGACCTTTAATTTCCACATTCACAAAAATTAGAAGAGAAAGGTTTGGCCTAACTTCATATAGTATAAAAGCCTAAGTGGACGTCGTCCTCCGTGTTCTGGTCTCTAGTTGCCATAGGCGAAGGGTTTATTTTTTTTTTCGCGCGTAAAAATCCTTAGCATGGCTTCCTTCGGAAGGGAAGTAATGCGTTGTGCCCATGTTACAGATTTACGGCACGTAAAAGAACCTAAAAAAATGGCGTGTTATTTATGGACGCTCTTTAACTACTGTGGTTCTCAGCGTCCCATTCTAATTTGGGCGTGAAATACCACTTAATTTTGCTCAGAGGCCTCTCTATCAGGCATGAGGTTCTTTTACGTGCCGTAAATATACGACACGGGACCAACGGCTTTACTTCCCTTCCGAAGGAAGCCATGCTAAGGATTTTTACACCCGAAAAAATCCATTGTCCTCCGCCGGGTTTGAACCCGCGATCTTGGATATATGAAGTCAGCATGGTAACAACAACGGAGGGCGACTAAAAGAAGTTCAAGCCTGATAAACAGGACTCTGAGCAAAAGGGACGCTAAGAATCACAGTTAAAGAGCGTCCGTAACTATAATTCAATTTAACTTTTCTTAGGTGGGTATTTTGAGCTAAACTGCCATTTTCTCCTCCAGGTTTAGAGCAAGTGAAAATCTCAAAGGGAAATCTTGAAAGCCGATGCGTTATACCTGCCTTTTAAGTTTTAAAGCGTTAATTGTTATTACTTCTAGAACCGTTAGCTTTCGAGCTGATTTTGGTCATGGAACTTAGGAGAATTGTTTTGAAGTTTGAACATGCAATGAAATGTATGACATATCGCATGTTAGATTGGAAATACATATCCTGAGCTGAGCCAATTGTGTGGTCTTCGGGTGGATTCACATCCAATGTGGCATGTGAGAGAATCTTGCAAATCTTTATCAGAAAATTAAGTGCATTTTATCGGTGCCATGCTTTATATTAGAAGTGTAGACATTCTCCTGTGAAATTTAAGGCCATGCATTGTTTAGTAACATTTATATACTAATACTCAAGTGTAATAATGTAATAGTGCCACTCACAAATATCCCGGGCACTTCCAAGAGTCATGCTCGTTTTCTTCTCTCTTCATTACACCAATCTCTCCCTATCTTTCACCTCCCTCTCTCTTCTCTCGCAGTCCACTTTCTTCCGCCTGACAGTCTCTCCATCTCCACTCTCTCTTTGTGCAAACGGATTGGCATTATGTGTAGAAAACATTAATAAAACCATAGGATTTTTAATAAACGTGTTTAATAGAATATGAACATATGCCTCTTCCTTATGCGTGTAAAGGTTTGGAACTATAGTAGGCACTTCCTTATTTTGGTAGCTGCTTTACACATCAGTAATAAAAAATCTGATGTGTTGAATCACATGCCTTTCTCTACATCTCTGTAAGAAATTATTGTTAAAAAACTTATTCTTCTATTTTCATCTATTCCCAGAAAATTCAAGATAAACATTTTATTTACCATATAAATATCTTTAATACACAGTATTTTAATCAGAATCATTAAAGCCATCATTCAGAAATTCAAAATGTTCAAAACATTTTCCATGTAAAGGGTAGTTTGGGATGGGGGAACTTTTCTCAAAATCTTCGTGTCGCATCCTTAAAGATGCTAAACTTCAATACCAAGTATTTTAGTTATCGTGTTCACAGATATATGGACACACGCACCTTTTTCGAAAAATGTTTTAATACAGGGGACCCTAAAACGTGTATTTTCGGTGAAATCTTGACATCGAATGTTTGGGTGGAATGCAATACTTTCTCTATACACTATGTACATAGTACGTGAAGAGAAAGTAAAAAATGTTTTATTTTTTTCTGGATACAGTAGAACCGTAAAGCGTATATTTTCGGTGAAATCTCGGTATCTACTTTTGGGTGGAATACTATACCTTCTCTACTTATTATGCACATTGTACATATGTGCTGCAGAAAGTAAAAATGTAGTTGACATTAAAACAATTGAAGTGGAACAAATTGTTTACTCTTGCAGTTGAATCCAATCTTCAACGAAATAACACTGAGCTGGTTGGGCTGGAAGCTTTCAGATTTCGAGACAAACGGCATACCCCTTGCTGTAGGGCAACACGCTCAGCCCAGTGCTAACTTGAGCTGACCTTGAGGTTGTTTTCGTTGCGCTGCAACTGGCGTGAGTCCAACCCAGGGTTGCCAAGTTAGCGGAATTACCGCTAAATTTGACGGAATTTGAATACCGTCAACGGGTAAAATGTTTCATTTAGCGGATTTTTGGGATAACTCAATATTATGTTTCATTCAGTGTTTCAACTACATAATATATAATTAGAAACCAGATTTAGCGGGATGGGAAAGCAAATTAAACTCCCTGCTTTCTTAGTTCAATCTTGAAACGTGCACATTCCACAACACCAAATGAACCATAGCCTGTACCTTTTTAATAATAATTTTATTATTATTATTATTATTATTATTATTATTATTATTATTATATACAGTTCCGGAGGCTTGTCAGGACTTCGGCGCTGTATTCTTTTTTCTTTTTTTCTTTTTTCCAGTTTGCTACATTTTCTTAGTCGATTAACGTTTTTCCTTTTTAACTACACACATTTACCAACACATAAATACCCATGCCAAGCCGGGACTCGAACCCACGCCCCCTGCGCCATGGAGCACCAAAGCGAGACACTTTAGCGAGCTCGGCCATAGGGCAAGTGTTTATATGCACTAAAGTAAACATATACACCTGATCATCGCAATATAGTCGGCAATATAGTTGTACATGTTATCGCTTATGCCCAACCTTGCTGTATATATTCTAAGATACCATTAATATTTACTGTTGCTATGGTGACAGCTCGTCTGGGTAAGTGTTAGGAATTGCCAGAAGCTGTTCGAGAAATCGGCACCAGACATATCACGCCCGGTACAACAGATATCCTATTGCAGGAGAACGAGGAAAATTAAATACTTTGGCCTCACTTATGGCGATTGAAGTCGAACATTTTAATAATAGTAGTAATACTAGTAGTAATAATAATAATAATAATAATAATAAAATTTTTATGTGTACCATTCACATGACTTTCTCTACATTTCTGCAACAAATTATTCTTAAAAAGCTTATACTTCTATTTACTTCGTGCTACTCAGAAAAAAATAGCAGAAATAGTCTTATTACTCGCTTCCTAGTAAGAGAAGCGAAATAAGGGAGTACCATAGGTTAAAGTGGTAGTGAAAAGATGGTTGCTATGTCATTGAAGTTCCTTTGTTTGTGTGGGCAGCAGTTGACAAATTCCTATATGAGAAAAGTATAAGTTTTTCATAGCAGAAACCAAAAACAAGGAATGTCTCAAAAACGATGAACTCCACGAAAAAGAAATGTATATAGCATCATAAATGGTGTGTTTTAACGTGCTCTACATTTTTTGTGTAGTAAGCTTTTGTCCATCTCTTACGGTTTAGCACTTATTCAAAAGTCCGTAAAATTCATCCAGAATAAAGTAGGTACTCTTTAGAGGCTATTCTCAGAAAATTCAAGATATACATTTTATTTGTCAGCTTTAATATTCGATATTTTAATCAAAATCGTTAAAGCCATTTTTGGGGAAATAAAAATTTTCGAAAAAAAGTTCCATGTAAAGGGTAGTTGGGGATGGGGGGATTTTTCTCAAAATCTTCGTATCGCATCCCTGGAAGATACTAAACTTAAATACCAAGTTTGGTATTTTACCGACTTTTCGTTTTTGAGTTATCGTGTTTGCAGCTACATGGACACGGACACACATACACACACACGCGCGCGCGCGCGGACCTTTTTCCGAAAATGCTTTTTTAAGATAAAGGGGGCCCTAAAACATATTTCCGGGAAATCTCGGTATCGAATTTTTGGGTGGAATGCAATACCTTCTCTATACACTATGTACATAGTACGTATAGAGAAAGTAAAAATATGATGTGTTACATTCACTTGACTTTTTCTAGCTGCTCTACAAGCAAATTTCTTACAAAAGATTATTCACCTTTCTACATAATACTAATCGAGATAAACATTAGCAGAATGTTCTTATTACTTAGTTCCTTATAAGTCGAAGGGAACTAAAGGAATGCGCTATGTTAAAGTATGTTTTAAAAACTATTGTTATGCGACTGTCATTGCAAATCGCTTCTTTGCTTGGTCAGGAGTAGAACAAAAGAAAAACGGACACTTCCTGTCTGAGAGAAGTATAAGTACTTCAAAATTGAAACCAATAACTAGAAGTATCTCGGAAACGGTTACCTCCAAAAAAAAAAAAAATAAATAAATAAATAAATAAATAAACAAAATAAAAACGCAAAGGACACATTGTGTGTTTTTGACAGAGCCACATTTTTTTTTTTTTTGTGAAGTAAGTTTTTTGTCTATCTCTTAAGCTTTACCAGTTATGCAAACTTGCGAAAATTCATCCAGAATAAACGTATCTTCAGAGGCTATTCCCAGAAAATTCAAGATATATATTTTATTTGTCTTATAATTATCTTAAAATGAGAGGTTTTAACCAAAATTATTAGAGCCATTTCTGATAAAATTAAAAAATTTGAAAATGTTTCCATGCAAAGGGTAGTTTGTGGTGGGAGGGGGGTTTCTAAAAAATCTTCGTGTCGCATCCTTGGAAGGTACTTAGCTATACCTAAATACAAAGTTTGGTATTTAACGGTCTTTTCGTTTTTGAGCTATGCTGTCCACAGAAACACACACACACACACACACAGACACGTACGGAACTTTTTTTAAAAGTACTTTTTTCGGATTCAGGTACCCAAAAACATATATTTGCAGTGAAATCTCGGCATCGAATTTTTGGGTGGAATACATTATCTTCTCTATCCACAATATACTTTGTGCATGCGGGCTAGAGAAAGTAATAACCCATTGCAGGCTACCAGTTCATTGAAATTTCACTTTTAATAAGATGGCAAACAGCAACAATAATCATTTAGCGAATTTTAACGTGAGTTAAACGGAAAAAATATTTCTGTGTTGGCAACTGTGGTGCAACACAGCGCAGTCCTACACAGGCGTCGCTTTCTGCACATTTGTTTTTGAATCTTATACGTGAAGCATCGGTTCTTTCATTGCCCTGCCTATATGAGTCTGGTCGAAACTGCATATTGAGCCTTAAATGCATACTAACGAAATAGTCAAATAGAGAAATTCTCCTAGTTACAGTTTTACTTTCTCTACTTAGGCGGAGAAGGTATTGCACTCCACCCAAAAATTCGAAACCGAGATTTCACCGGAAATGCACGTTTTAGGGTCACCTATATTCAAACAAAAAATTCTGATGTATTACAGTCACATGCTTTTCTCTACATCTCTGTAACAAATTAATGTTAAAAAGCTTACTCTTCTATCTAATCATTCTAATCGATGTAAACCTTAGCAGAAATTGGCCTTATTACTTGGTCCTTCTTAAGTAGAAGGGAACAAATCTAATATGTTCCATTGACATGATGTCCTCTAGCTGTTCGGCAAACAAACCTTTTATTCAAAACATTTGTCTGTTATCTACATCATGCTAGTCAAGATAAACATAATCAGAATTAGTCTTATTACTAGTTCCTTGTAAGTACAAGGGAAATAAGAAAATGAAATTCCAAACGCTCTGCTTTCCAGGAGTCAACAAATGAGAAACGACAAGAAAGATGTCTTCCCGTCTGAGAAGAGTTTAAGTGCTAAAATTGAAACTAATAATCCGAAATATCTCGAAAACGGTCAACTCTATAAAAGAAACTGTATATGACATAAATGTTGAGTTTTACGAGAATAAGATCTATTGCGCCGAAAGTTTTTGCATACCTCTTACGGTTCGTCAGTTATCTATATAAAAGTCATCCAGAATGAAGAGGACTTCAGAGGCTAATGCCAGAAAATCCAAGATAACAATTGGTTTGTCATAAAAATATCTTAAACATGCGGTATTTTAATCAAAATCGTTGGGGCCATTTTTGAAAAAATTAAAACTTTCGAAAAATGTTCCATGCAAAGGGTAGTTGAGCGTGGGGGGATTTTCTTGAAAATCTTCGTGTCGCATCTTTGAAAGATATCAAAAACTTAAGTACCAAGTTTGGGCCGACCCCTCTTAACAGGTTCTCCATTCTGTGGTTTCGTGCTCCTTGACAGGCTTCTGACCCCAGGCTTGTAAGTGTTAGAGGGGTGTCAGTCCTACAATTACGGAGAAGGTAAGCCGATTACGAATCGAAACATTGTATGTACGTGGTGGAGAAAGTATAATAATAATAATTTTAATAAATCACATTAAAAGTTATAAAAAATGCTCCCTATAGTTTTGTTAGCCCTTAAAATATTTGGTTGATGCAAAAATTCGTATTCTGTAAAATTAAAGGTAAAAAGGTACGGACAAGCAGAAGGGATCCGCGTAACGGGGACACCGCATGTAAGATCCCTGACTTTATTTTTCTGTAGTGACCCCAGGGAGGAAGCGAGGGAGGATGAGGGAAGAGGTGCGAATAGCGACCAGATGGGAATGAAGACATAAACATGGAAGGGATTCCTAACATTATCAGATGGAACACATGGAGCCACCTGCAGCGACCAGGATGACGATCCGCACATCTCCATCGACACCCAAACGCAGCGAACAATGTCATCTGGCCCTACAATCTGAAAGGATGCACAAAACCTTGGGGAAAAGATCACCCAGTTGGCCAGGAAAACCCTTGGGCCAGAGTGAATGTCATCTGGAATTGTACCGGAGACCTTCCGAATACGAGTTGCATGCGTTGCCGCGGTACCACGGTATTTGATCCCCCCCCCCATTTCTATAGCCCCTTTAACTATATATTTCCGGTTTCACTGTGTACAAATATTTTTCCTGCACAAAAGACCTGTGTTAAACATCCTACAATTTTTCTCCATGCATGGTTATTGGACCAGAAATCTTCTACAATTTCCCAGTCCATCATTATCGCCCTTTAGGTACTGTGCTCATATTGGAGGCTTTTGACTGAAACATTGTTGTTCTGCTCTTTGAACGTTTACTGCAGATTTTTCAAACGCGGATTCACTCTCACATCCATACTACAGAACTCTATCCAGGGTAGAAAGTAATCATAATTTAATACAAATGTCCACCTCCTCCGGCCGGGAATCGAACCCCGGGTAAGAAGTCAGCTCGCTGACAATTATCATTCATTTTGTCTGTCGAAGTGAAGTAGTTGTGTTTAGGTTTTAGTTTTGCTTATCAGAGACGCATTTATGTAGGCACGTTTATAAGGAAGATAGTGCAAAGATCCATTCCCACTTAACGGAATCGGACCGGACCGAACCGAACAGAACAGAACAGAAACTACTGCCGCTCTCATCTAGCGGAATCGAATCGAACGGAATTAACGGGCGGTATTGAAGAAAATCAGAAAATGCTCGCATAATACCATTATTACATTTATATGAAGAACTGGAGAAAGAAGAAACAAATGACAGAAACAAGAAACGGAAATACTGGATTCATAATATATGTTAACAAGGACCATACAATGGTTCCAGTTGATATACAAATTCCATTCTAAGCATTATCGTGTATAGTACGTAGTATTAGAACAATATTTATTAGTTTTATCATAGAACTGTGGATAACGTTCCACTATATGTACGAGTATTAGCTTTTCTACGTTCAGTTTCTATAGCTACAATTTAATATAGCACAATATTCAAGGCGGCGCCGTGAATGAGTGGTTAGACTGCTCGCCTCGATCCCAAGCGCCCGCTTGTGGGATTCGAGGTGGACGAAGCGGTATTTAGGTGGGTTTTCTCCGGGTCCTCCGGTCCTCCCCCGCCACTCATTCCACCAATTGCTGCAACATCACCTTTCCAATCTTCAATTTCGCTTACATGCCTTACCATCCACTTCCTCATATTCCTTATATTCATATCGACCTCTCGTAGCAGGTTCTCCATTCTGGGGCTCACCGACAGGCTTTTGACCTCTAGGCATTGGCTTGTAATTCCAAGGGGAGTGGTAAGCCAAATACGAAACGAGACAATATTCAGACCTACCTCAAATATATGTGTGTCTTGGCGTTTCAACAACATTTCTACAAAAGATTCATGATAACTAGTGATAAATAGCCCTTTGCCCTAAAATTTGCGGTTCTATCCACCACTACCACCATTATCATTATGATCATCCTTACAAGCAGCTCTTCTTCTCGTACTCCTCCCAATAATCTTGGATTCTCATATTCATCTTCCTGTAAATGTTTACTACCCAGAACCATACAACGTACTATGTTAAACGAATATTCCTGCAGCCAATAGAATTTTATTCGTGACTAGAGTAGCCCATTTTGAATCAACATTTGTTATTTCTGGTAATGTTTTCCTCTAACACGAGTTTTCAGTTTTTTACTTTCTCTACACGTACTATGTACATAGTGTATTGAAAAGGTGTTGCATTCCACCCAAAAATTCGATACCGAGATTTCACCGGAAATACATGTTTTGGGTCCCCCTGAATCTAAAACAAGCACTTTCAGAAAAAGGTCCATGTGTGTGCGTGTGTGTGTCTTTGGACAGCATAGCTCAAAAATGAAAAGGCCGTTGAATACCAAAGTTGGTATTTAAGTTTGGTATCCTCCAAGGATACGATACGAAGATTTTCAATAAAATCCCCCCACCCGCAACTACCCTTTACATGGAATTTTTTTCGAACATTTTGATTTTGTTAAAAATGGCTCTAAGGATTTTGATTACAATATCATATATTAAAGCTATTTATTTGACAAATAAAATTATATCTTGAATTTTCTGGGAATACCATCTGAACACTACTTTATTCTGGATCAATTTCACGGAATTTTGCATAACTGCTAAACCTTAAGAGATGGGCAAAAAACTTACCACACAAAAAATGTAGAGCACTTTAAAATACACAATTTATGTTATATACATTTTTTTCGTGGAGTTGGTCGTTTTTTAGATATTCTTTGTTTTGGTTTCAGCTATGAAAAACATATTTTTCTCATACAAGAATTTGTCTACTCCTGTCCATACAAACAAAGGAACTTCAATCACATAGCAACCAAATTTTGACTATCACTTTAGCCTATAGTACTCCCTTATTTCGCTTCTTCTTACAAGGAAGCAAATAATAACACTATTTCTGCTATTTTTTCCTCGATTAGGATGAAGTAAATAGAAGCATAAGCTTTTTAAGAATATTTTGTTACAGAGATGTAGAGAAAGTCATGTGAATGGAATAATCAGATTTTCTGATTATGATATGTGTATAATCCAACTGCATCAGGGTGTGTCTCACTGTTGCCATACTGTTTTAGTTATTTGAAATGCAGCAGCACTTGCCAAAAGCTCGTACTCCTATGTAATTACAGCAAATCAACTTTCCCAATGTTTTAGGTGCTGAACTCTGAGAGATGCTGTATCTTCTGCGATGTTGAAACGGAATCCTGGGTTTATTGCCCCCCCCCACAGTAATATTCTGACTGCCTCTACGTTCACAAGTCGGCGTTCTAGGTACTCGCTCAGAGGCCGCGAGCTCGATTCCCTACTGGTGCAGGAATCTGGTAGTATGCATCTGAGAGTCAATGTATGTTTATGTGTGTGTTTGATAGTATAAAGCCGAAAATATCTGATGTTTTACACTCCCATGACTTTCTCTAGCTGCTCTACAAGCAACCTTTTTATAAAATGTTATTCTTCTTTCTACACAATGCTAATCAAGATAAACGTCTGCAGATTGTTCTTACTACTTTGCTTCTTATAAATAGAAGGGAACTATAGGAATGCGCTATGCTAAAGTGATAGTCAAATGTTTTAAAAGCTGTCGTTATGCGATTGCTTCTTTTCTCGGCCAGGAGTAGAACAAAAGAAAACTGGACACTTCCTGCCTGAGAAAAGTTTACGTACTTTACAATTGAAATCAATAATAAGGAATATGTTGGAAACGGTCACCTCCACAACAAAAACGTAAGGGACATAAATTGTGTGTTTTAGCGAGATCTATATATTTTGTGCAGAAAGTTTTTGTCTATCTTTAACGGTTTAGCAGTTAAGTAAAATTCGGCATAATTCATTCAGAATAAAGAGGTCTTCAGAGGCTATTCCTGGAAATTTTAGGATATATATTATTTGGGATATAAATATCTTTAATATACGGGATTTTAATGAAAATTGTTAGTCATTTTTCGGAAAATCAAAATTTTCGAAAATTTTCCCATGTATACCGTAGTTTGTGGTGGGAGGATTTTCTTGAAAATCTTCGCGTCGCATCCTTGGAAGATACTAAATCTAAATACAAGTTTGGTATTTGACAGTCTTTTCGTTTTTGAGCTATGCTGTCCTCCAAAGACACACACCAACCTTTTTCTAAGAATGCTTTTATCGGACTCAGGGGGACTCCAAAACATATATTTCCGATGAAATCTCGACAACGAATTTTTGGGTGAAATAGAATAGGTACCTTCTGTATCCGCTATATAATGTGTACATGCGGGCTAGAGAAAGTAAAAACACAACCTTAAGAAACCCCACAGTTCAGCGAGAAAACACCAGTAGTTGTTTCTCAAGCAATGTCCCCGTTGTGACCATAGTTGCTAAATATATGAAAATAACAACAATAATCATAATATAATAATAATAATAATAATAATAATAATAATAATAATCGCTGCTTCTTTGCGTAAAGCTCCACCTCTTGTTCCTGTTGTTGCGGAAAGAAAATTTATAGACCACTGCATAATTTTGTTTTAATATATAAACTTCGTTATAGTTTAATTCACCAGAATCCTAGTTTAATGAAGGTTCCCTCTGTGCTCAGAAAACCGGTGATAAATCTGCCAATAATCTGTTGCATGAACTTGCATCTCGCGCCTACTGAGGTGAACGTAACAAATCCTTAGACGCGTCTCTTCAAAGTAAGATCCAAAACCTGAGACGCGTCTCATCAAAGTAAGATCCAAAACCTGAGACGCGTCTCATCAAAGTAAGATCCAAAACCTGAGACACGTCTCATCAAAGTAAGATCCAAAACCTGAGCCGCGTCTCATTACGTAAGCGAGTGAGACTGGTCGCGATCTCAGCTTGAGTCGTCATGCCACACAAAAACTTGCTTGTTACAAAATATCCTGTTTCTTCACAGATTGTGTCAAAACGATTGACCCCTGGAGGCCATGGTTGGAGATCTATGATTTAGAGAGTAACAGTGATTTCAATACATTGCTATATCTTATAGTAATACAGGTTCGAATCTTTTCACGTGCAGTTAGGCTTGTCTTTCCTCCGGATTTCATCTAAAAATTATATGTGATACTGAATTCGAAGAATGGTAAACACATCTTTATTGTGTAATATATTTTATTTATTGCTATGACCTGGCATTATATTTCCAGTGTGAAAGGAAAATGGCGCAAGAAAACAGGGCGTAGCTCAGTTAAGCTGGGTTTACAATGAAGACGCAAACATGTTATTTTATTTATTAATCTCTGCCATCAACACATTTCTTTAGTGTAGAGTTTACAATGGACACATCAAAACTGTCATGCCCAAAACATAAAAGCCTTTCAGTTGTAATGTACAGTATTTAGTTAAGTTGTTTACATACACTGCGAGATCTTCCAACAGGAAACGTTACTTTTGCGTGTCAGGAATGAGGTTGTGTTTTATTTCTCTTGTAGACACATTTAATACATTTAAGTTACATATTTAGGCAGTGTTCGATGACACAAGAGTGGCAGAAGAGCATTTTATTGGAAAGCGTGCATACTATCAAGCATTTTACAAATATACCAGGCAGCTTGAGTAGTAACCAACACCTTTATGCCAAAATAAACACGTAATGCCAAATATCATAAGTGAATCCCAAACAATACGAGCGCAAACGTAACGCAAGAAGTTACCACGACTTTCTAGATCTATAAACTATGTGCAAAATCTTCTCTCGCAACGCAATTTGCGAACTGAATATCACCAGTAGTATCCAATATGAACATTCACTCAGTCTTTATAAATAAACGAAACACAAAAAGTGATTCACAAAACAAATCTCAGATCAGCATCTTCAGCACTTAAACTAGCACTGCACGGCCAAATGGAAGCGCACCGTGATAGTAGAGTAGCTGACGTAAAATCTCATATCACATCGCTTTCTCTACCTCTTCTGCAAACAAACCGTGCCGAAATATTCCTTGTTATTGGTTTCAATTTTAAAGTATATATATTTTTCTCAGACAGGAAGTGTCTGTTTTTCTTTTGTTCTACTCCTGGCCAAGCAAAGAAGCGATTTGCAACGACAATCGCATAACGATACATTTTAAAACATTTGACTATCACTTTAGCCTAGTGCATTCCCTTAGTTCCCTTCTAGCTATAAGGAATAAGTAATAAGAACATTCTGCTAATGTTCATCTCGATTAGCATTTTGTAGAAAGAAGAATAATCTTTTGTAAGAAGTTTGTTGAGCAGCTAGAGAAAGTCATGTGAGTGTAACACATCAGATTTTTATAATAAGGTACTGCGTGTCTAGGAACAGTATAACTCAAAAACAAAAGCTGGTTAAAAAGCAAAGTTGATTTAAATTCACCAGCTTTCAAGGATGTGACCCTGATATTTTCAGGAAAATCCTCTCATCACAAACCACTCTTAAACTGGAAATATTTTCAAGTTTAGATTTTATCAAAAATGGATGTAATCATTTTCATTAAAATACCATGTATTTCATACATTTCCATTACAAAATGTGTAACTTGTATTTCCTGGGAATAGTCTCTTAAGCTCTCAGGATGACTTTTGCATAATCGGTATACCGTAAAAGAGACACAAAAGCTTACGTAACCAAAAATGTAAATATCATTAAAGAAAAAATGTTTAATTTGTGGAGATTTTCTTACCACACAAAAATGAGGATCCCGTCAAAACACGCATATGTTGTCCGATTCATTTTTTGTGGAGATAAACTCTTCCGAGGTGTTCCTTGTGATTTGGTTAAATTTGCCCAAACTTATTTTTCTGAAATAAGAAATAGACCGTTTTTCTTTTATGTTTCTTATTTAATTCTGACGAAGGAAAGAATCCGGAATTTGAATGCCATTGCTTACCGCACAATCTTTAAAGGATTCATAGCTTTACCTTATTTCTCATGCGCTTTCCAATAAGTAATAAGAATATTTCTGTCGTCATTAGCATGATATAGACAGAATAACAAGCTTACTCTACACGTACTCTGTGCATAATGTATAGAGAAGGTATTGTAATGCACCCAAAAATTCGATACCGAAATTTCACAGGAAATATATGTTTTCGGACCCCCTGAATAAAAAAAAAAAAATCTTGTGCGTATGTATGTGTCTGTGTCTATGGGGTGCATAGCTCAAAAAGACAGGTCGGTATTTAAGTTTAGTATATTTCAAGGATGCGACACGAAGATTTTCAACTACCCTTTGCATGGGAAAAAATTCGAAAATTTTGATTTTCTCAAAAATGGCTCAAACGATGTTGCTTAAAATCTCCTATATTTAAGACATTTATATGACAAATAAAATGTATGTTTTGAACCTTCTGGGAATAGTCACTGAAAACTTCTTTATTCTGGATGAATTTGGCGGAATTTTGCATAACAAGTAAATCGTAAGAGTTAGACATAAACTTACTACACAAAATATGTAGATCTCATTAAAATGCACAACTTATGTCATACACCATTTTTCGGGGAGGTTATTGGTTTCAGTTTTAAAATTATTAAACTTTTCTCATTCGGAAACTTGACAACTCCCACCCACGCAAAGAAACGGATTTCAATCCCGTAGCAACCACATTTTAAAACATTTGACTGTTAGTTTAGCCTAGTTTATTCCCTTATTTTCCTTCCACTTAATAAAGAACTAAGTAATAAGACCGTTTCTGTTAATGTTTATCTCGATTAGCATGAAGTAGATAAAATAATAAACTTACTAATTCCCTTATTTTCTTCCTACTCAATAAAGAACTAAGTAATAATACTGTTTCTGTTAATGTTTATCTCGATTAGCATGAAGTAGATAGAAGAATAAAGTTACTAATTCCCTTATTTTCCTTCTAGTTAATAAATAACTAAGTAATAAGACCGTTTCTGTTAATGTTTATCTCGATTAGCATGAAGTAGATAGAAGAATAAACATACTAATTCCCTTATTTTCTTTCTACTCAATAAATAAGTAATAATAACGTTTCTGTTAATGTTTATCTCGATTAGCATGAAGTAGATAGAAGAATAAACTTACTAATTCCCTTATTTTCCTTCTACTTAATAAAGAAATAAGTAATAAGGCCGTTTCTGTTAATGCTTATCTCGATTAGCATGAAGTAGATAGGAATAAACATACTAATTCCCTTATTTTCCTCCTACTTATAAGGAACTAAGTAAAAAGACCGTTTCTGCTAATGTTTATCTCGATTAGCATGAAGCTTATTACAATAATTTGCTACAGAGAAGTAGATAAAGTCATGTGAATGTTTCCCATAGCTTTATCTCGTTGGCATATACTGCACACAAATACTACATATAAGGCTATTAAGATGGCGAGATTTTAATTATTTTTCCGAATAAGGTGAGGTCATGCACAGCTGCATCTTTGAAATGCGACCAGTGGACCTGCATGAACAGATAACCACTGTCAATAAAGAGGGGGGACCTAACCCGACCGGTTTCTTTCCCTTGAACCAACACGTAACAGTTCGATCCCCATTGGTTAAAAGTGGCGATTTGCACTGCCAATCATGTTGCCAAATGTCACCCTATTCTCCAGCAAAGTATATTTCCGAACAATACTATTTTAAAGCCAGCATTTCAATCCTTGTTAGAGATTAAAACAAAGGAAGTATACTACTAAGTTATTGCAAAACATTCTCCAAACGAACCCATATGATGAACCTGGAAGTTGGAATTCAGAATTAAGAATCAGGAAAATTGACAATTACATTGAATGTAAACAAAACCTGTCTACGTTTTCGCAAAGTGCTACATCCATTAATCAATTCACATATAGGCATCTAGAAATCAAATCGGTCACTATGTAAAACAATTGAAATTACAATCTCTTCGCTTTCCGGGAGTAAACAAACGAGAAACGAGAAGAGAGATGTCTTCCCGTGGCTAAAATTGAAACCAATAATCCGAATATCTCGAAAAAGATTAACTTTAGAAAAAAATGTATATACCATAAATTGTGTTTTAATGAGATCTACATTTTTTGTGTGATAAGTTTTTGAATATTTCTTACGGTTTGCCGGTTACATAAATCCAGATATAAGAGGTCTTCAGGGTTGTTCACAGAAAAGTCAGACACGCACACACACATACACACAAGAAGATACACACGGACATTTTCCTTAAAGTTTTTTCTTGGACTCAGGGGTCTTATAATATCTATTTCCGGTGAAATCTCGGTATCGATTTTTTGGGTGCAATATAATACATTTTCTACACATTGTACGTGTAGAGAAAGTAATTTCTTTTTGAGGGGGGGAGGTTCAGGGGACTTCAGAACATTATCTAATTGATCTTATTACTTATTTCTTTGTAAGTAGAAGGAAATAATGGGGTAAACTAGGCTAAAGCAATAATCAAATGTTTTAAAAGCCGGTTGCTATGTGAAAGAATTGAAATTTCTTTCTCTTTGCTTGTCGGGAGTAAACAAAAGGCGGACGAAAAGAAAGCTGACTCCCCGTTTGAGAAAAGTTTCATTAGCTTAAAATTGAAACCAATAACATGGAATATCTTCGAAACGGTTAATTAAAAAATAATGTAGGTATAGGTATAAGATAATATGCGAGATCTATATATTCCGTGAGTAAGCTTTTGTCTCTCTCTCTCTCTCTCTCTCTCTCTCTCTCTCTCTCTCTCTTGCGTTGTACCACATACACAAAAGCTAAGTCATCCAGTCAGTCATTCCAAAGATATCCTTTATAAATGGCTCGAATTGATCAACATTATTACTTTCTCTAGCACGTATGTACAATATACACAGTAGATAGACAAGGTATTGTATTGCAACCAAAATTCGATACCAAGATTTCACCGGAAATACATGTTTTGAGACCTCCTGAATCCAAAAAAACATTTTTAGAAACATTTCCGTGTTTGTCTTGTCATCTGCCACTCTCTCTCCCTCTCTCTCTTTGTATATATGTGGGGAGCGCATAGCTCAAAAACGAGAAATCGGTTTAATACCAAACTTGGTATTTAAGATAAGTATCTTCCAAGGATGTGACACGGAGATTATCAAGGAAATCCCCCCACCCCGAACTAATTTGAAATGTTTTAATTTCTCAGAATTGTCTCTAACGATTTAGCTAAAATATCATTATATGTTTAAGACACTTCTACGATCAATAAAATGTATATCTTGAACTTCCTGTGATAGCCTCTGAAGAACTCTTCATTCTGAATAACTTTGGCATAGGTGGTAAACCGTAAGAGGTAGACAAAACCTTAGTGCACAAATATTTTACTGTAGCTATAGCTTAGTGTATTCCCTTCTGCTTATAAGTAACAAAGTAGTAAGACAGTTTCAGTGTGACTACCTATCCAACTCCTGTCCTACACACGGCTTGTTTGAAAAAAACAATTAAATCAATTTCTGCTTTAGTTTTAAGTAGATAGAAGAGTAATCTTTTGTAAGAATAGTTTGTTTACACAACAGTATAGCAATTTATGTAAATAGAACACAAAAGATTTTTTGCGTATACTGTTCACACAGACACACAAACACGGACATTTTTCTAAAACTATTTTTTTTTCTTGTTGTCCTTTTCACTTCCTCTTAGTACATAGTACACAGCTAGAGAAGATATTGCATTTCACCAAAAACACAACAACGGAATTTCAGTGGAAATACAGCTTTAGAGTCTCCTGTGTCGTGTGTGTGTGAGTGCGCATGTGTGTGCGCGCGCGTGGTGTAGACGGAACGTCAGTTAAATACCAATGAGTTTAGCATACCAAGGATTAAGATCCCTTCAAACTATCCTTTACAAGGAAAATATTCAAACTTGTCAAACCTTTTTTGTATTCTCAAAATTGGCTCTAAAGGTTTTGATTAAAATATCGTAGGTATATTAAAGCTATTTACATCACAAATAAAATGCACATCTTGAATTCTATGGTAGTAGCCTCTGAAGACTCTTCATTATGCTTGAATTTTGCATAAGTTGTAAACTATAGAGATACAAAAAAAACTTGCTGCACAAATAATGCAGATCCCTTAAAGCAAGAGGTTATTGTCGTGAATATTTATTACTTATATTACATTGATTGCCTTTAAATTTATTAATTTTAAAAAGAGATTTTGTGTTAATTTCGTTTTAAATTTACTACTGGAAGGGTTAATAAAAGTAAAAGTGCGGTAATACCAACTAATCAAACAAATAATGGTATGCCATTTACGCCATATACGTTTTTTTTGAGTCAGCAATTTTTACTTTCTCCATACTCACTATGTACATAGTGTATAGAGAAAGTATTGCACTCCACCAAAAATTCGATACCGAGATTTCACCGGAAATATATGTTTTAGGGTCCCCAATATCCAAAAAAAGCATTTTCACAAAAAGGTCCGTCCGTCTGTGTGTGTGTGTGTGTGTGTGTGTATGTGTGTGTCCGTGTGTCTGTGAACACGAAAACTCAAAAACGAAAAGTCGGTAAAATCCAAAATTGGTATTTAAGTTTAGTATCTTCCAGGGATGCGACACGAATATTTTGAGAAAAATCCCCCCTTTACATGGAACTTTTTTCGAAATTTTTGATTTTCTCAAAAATGGCTCTAACGATTTTGATTAAAATTTCGGATATTAAACATACTTAACTGACAAATGAAATGTATATCTTGAATTTTCTGGGAGTAGTTTTCTGAAGAGTAGTTTATTCTGGATGAATTTTACTAAATTTTGAATGACTGCTAAACTAAAAAACTTACTACACAAAAAATGTAGAGCACTTTAAAACACACATTTTATGTTATATACATTTTTTTCGTGGAGTTCGTCGTTTTTGTGACATCACTTATTTTTGGTTTCTGCTATGAAAAATGTATACTTTTCTCATACAGGAACTTGTCAACTCCTATCCATATAAACAAAGGAACTTCATTGACATAGCAACCAGCTTTTGACTATCACTTTAACCTACGGTTGTCCCTTATTTCGCTTCTACTTACAAGGAAGCGAGTAATAAGACTATTTCTGTTAATTTTTTCTGATTAGCATAAAGTAAATAGAAGTATAAGTTTTTTAAGAATTATTTGTTGCAGGGATATGGAAAAAGTCATGTGAATGGTACACATCAGATTTTTTCCTTCAGTTTCTAAATACTTGAACTTTTCTCAAACCGAAATTTTAAATTCTTTTTTCTTTTGTTTTACTCCTGGCCATGCAAAGCGAACAAATCATATAGCGACCAACTTTTAAAAGATTTGACTCTCGCGTTTAGCCTTACATTTTCCCTTCAATTTTAAGCCATTAAGTAGTAGGACCATTTCTGCTAACGCTTATCTCTTTTAGCATAAAGTAAGTAGACAGAAAAAATAAGAATTTGAAAAGTAGTGTGTCAAATTAGGTAGAGAACTCGTGCGAATGGAACCAATCAAATTGTTTTATTTATTCAGGATTTCTTTGAACATGTATCGCCAGTGAGGTCTCCGTATCAAATTTCTAGGTGTATTACAAAGGGCACTTTCCCTACTATTATACATGATGCAGGGAGTAAAAAGAGTTTCCACAATTTTCAACTTAACCTGAATTTTTATTCCTTCTTTTATTGCAGCTTCAAACTAATTATGAGCTGAAACAGTTTCTATTAATTATTTCAACGCGTAAAATACACGTTGCTATTTTGATAATGTGGGATTGCTCATATTTCACATTATTTTGCAGAGGATAACAACTTGGAAGCGCAAGGACTGAGTTGCACGCCTCTCCGAACAAATACCTTACTATCGCAGACATGTGTGACGTCATCAATCCCGTAGCGTCGTTAACTTGTAATCCCCCTTTGAGCTCTTATTGCTTCAGGCTTCACACAGAAACGGACAACTCTACATAAGACAAAGTTATAGTATTAACGTTTTGATAGGACTCCATAAAAATTTACAATAGGTTCCAAACTTTTCAGCCTTTTTACTCAGAATTCTTTTTTGGCACTTAAACCCCTGGGCTTCTAGCCCCCTAATTTAACAAATGTCGGCAATTCATCGAGTACCATGTGTCCCCCTTTCTCCCATATGTGAATGCTAACTTATTGCACCATCGCCAACACCAGTCGCCTCCGTGGTGTAACGTACCCAAGAACTCGGGTTCAAACCCGGCTGAGGACGATGGCTTTTTTCGGGCGTAAAAATACCTAGCATGGCTTCCTTCAGAAGGGAAGTAAAGTCATGGATCCCGTGTTGTAGATTTACAGCACGTAAAAGAACCTCGAGCCTGATAGAGAGGCCTCTGAGCAAAATTAAGCGGTCTTTCACGCCCAGTATGGAATGGAACGCTGAGGACCAGAACAGTTAAATAGCGCCCATAAATAAAACGCCATTTTTTTCTTTCAGCACCACCGTTACCAGTCGCCTTCCGTGGTGTAATGGTTACCATGCTAACTTCATATACCCAAGGTCGCGGGTTCAAACCCGGCGGAGGACGATGCGTAAAAATCCTTGGCATGGCTTCCTTCGGAAGGGAAGTAAAGCCGTGGGTCCCGTATCGTAGATTTACGCACGTAAAAGAACCTCTAGCCTGATAGAGAGGCTTCTGAGCAAAATTAAGCGGTCTTTCAGGCCCAACATAGAATGGGACGCTGAGGACCACAGCAATTAAAGAGCGTCCATAAATAAAATGTCATTACCACCCCCGCACTGCTAAAGCTAACATTTTTAATAAGATATGCAATACCAATTGTGGATCATGAAACCCTGTAGCTACAAAAAGAAAAAGAAGAAAAAAAATCTGATGTGTACCATTCACATGACTTTCTCTATATCCCTGCAACAAATTATTCTTAAAAAGCTTATACTTCTATTTACTTTATGCTAATCAGAAAAAATGAGCAGAAATAGTCTTATTACTTGCTGCCTTGTAAGTAGAAGCGAAATAAGGGACTACCATAGGTTAAAATGATAGTCAAAAGCTGGTTGCTAAGTCAATGAAGTTCTTTTGTTTATATGGATAGGAGTTGACAAGTTCCTAAATGAGAAAAGTATAAGTTTTTCATAGCAGAAATCAAACATAAGGAATGTTTCAAAAACGACGAACTTACGAAAAAAATGTATATAACATAAATTGTGTGTTTTAACGTGCTCTACATTGTTCGTGTAGTAAGTGTTTGTCCATCTCTTACGGTTTATCAGTTATTCAAAATTCAGTAAAATTCATCCAGAATAAAGTACTCTTCAGAGGCTATTCCCAGAAAATTCAAGGTATACATTTTATTTGTCAAGTAAATATCTTTAATATACGAAAATTTAATCAAAATCGTTAGAGCCATTTTCGAGAAAATCAAAATTTTCGAAAAAAGTTCCATGGAAAGGGTAGTTAGGGGTGGGGGGATTTTTCTCAAAATCTTCGTGTCGCATCCCTGGAAGATACTAAACTTAAATACCAAGTTTGGTATTTTACCCACTTTTCGTTTTTGAGTTATCGTGTTCACAGACACACGGACACACGGACACACACACACACACACACACACACACACACACACACACGGACCTTTTTGTGAAAATTCTTTTTTTGGATATTGGGGACCGTAAAACATATATTTCCGGTGAAATCTCGGTATCGAATTTTTGGGTGGAGTGCAATACCTTCTCTATACACCATGTACATAGTGCGTATAGAGAAAGTAAAAAAGAATCTTGAACCTAATACAGAATTTTCAATATAAATCTAATTGTGGAGCGGTAAAATAAACACCAACGAAAATAGTAAAACATAATACATGAAATACGCAGTCGCTAAATTGGGACATAAAAGTCACAGAAGGCATTTTCAGCCATTTTACATAATTATGTTTCAATTTTGAAATTTTTTAAAATATTTAACCAGTTCCAGTTTTCATTTAACAAGTCCCGAATTGTTCTCCCATTTCTCCCTAATTGGTGGGATATATATGTAAATTTCTAAGTAGAAACAGTTGACATAGGCCTATCTTCCGTTCAACGACCAACTGCCTGGTACTATACCAAGTGCTGATAATAATTATAATTACCTTTGTCCGGACCGAGGTTACAAGTATCAGCTACAATCAAGATATTTCGTAAAAATTAGACAAATTTGACTGCAATTACGTTTATTTTTTCAGTGATGAATAGATCTAAAAACTCAACTGGAGAGAGGACCAAAATTGCATATTAAATAATTTGTCACTTTCTCTATACGTATTATGTAGATAATGTACTGAGAAGATATTGTAATGCACGCCAAAATTCGATACCGAGATTTTACCGGAAATACATGTTTGGGTCACCCTGAGTATGTCGACCTCCGTGGTCCCAAGGTCGCGGGTTCAAACCCGGCGGAGGACGATGGATTTTTTCGGGTGTAAAAATCCTTAGCATGGCTTCCTTCGGAAGGGAAGTAAAGCCGTGGGTCCCGTGTCGCAGATTTACGGCACGTAAAAGAACCTCAAGCCTGATAGAGAGGCCTCTGAGCCAATTTAGAATGGGACGCTGAGAATCACAGCAGTTAAAGGGCGTCCATAAATAACACGACATTTACATTTTCACCTGAATCCAAAAAAGGATATTTAGAAATAAGGTCCGTTTGTGCGTGTCTGTGGACAGCAAAGCTCAAAAACGAAAAGACCGTTAAATACCAAACTAGGTATGTATCTTCCAAGGATGCGACATAAAGGTTTTCAAGAACCCCCTCACACACCACACACACACACACACACACACACACACACACACACACACACACACACACACACACAAACTATCCTTTACATGGAAAAATGGCTCTAATGATTTTGATTAATATCCCATTTATTATAGATATTTGCATCCCAAATAAAATACATATCTTGAATTTTCTGAAGGCCTCTTTATTCTGGATGCATGTTGCCGAATTTTGCTTAACTGCTAAACCATAAGAGATAGACAAAAACTTACTGCACAAAACGTGTAGATCTCGTCAAAACCCACATTTTATGTCCTTTACGTTTTTGTTATGAAGGTAACCGTTTCGGTGATATTCATTGTTATTGGTTTCAATTGTAAGGTACTCTTGTAGTTGCCCGTATTTTTGTTTTTTTTGTTTTTTTTCTGTTGTTTTTTGTTGGTTACTTTTGTTTTCTACTTCTGGCCGAGCAAAGAAACGATTTGCTATGACAATCCCTGAACGACAGCTTTTAAAATATTTGACTATCACTTCAGCATATCGCTTTTTAGTTTCCTTCTACTTATAAGGAACTAAGTAACAAGAGCAGTGTGGTAATGTTTATCTCGAGTAGCATGGTGTAGAAAGAAAAATAATATTTTGTAAGGAGTTTGTTTGCAGAGCAGCTAGAGAAAGTCGACCTGCTGTCACTACAAAAAGATCCCAAGTCGATTGGTAACATCACTGTGACAATGTTGACCATCACTGCCAACACCAAACCCACGATCCCCTGCGCTTCGAAACACCAAAGCGAGACGCGGCGCGAGCGCGGCCATGGGGTCCCCATGAGTAACAATTGTCAAGCCTACCCCCAGATTCGGAAGTTGTGCTTCCGATCAACAAGTCCATGCCTTTGTGCAAGAATTGGCATTTCTAAGTTAGTTGCAGTTTACCAGTTGATAACCTTTGGACAGGAATGTGCGATTGGGCAGGTAACATTCCAGAGAAGGTTTACGCCTAATGAGCTATCATTAGACATGGAGACTAGGGTTGCCAGGTAGTCTACACAAACAAGTAGCTTGAGCGGTGGATGTGATACAAGAGACCAGACCGGTTCACCAACAGCAAGGATCAAATTCCAAAGCCTCCGATTAGCTATTCAACCGTACTAATGGGATATTACTGCTACTGCCAACATCAATGTCAATTTCGTTCTCTTCAAGAGTCTGCGCCCTCTGTTGATGAGTCGGCACTTCAGCAGCGAATTGGGGCGCTTTGCTCAGGGTCGTATTTACCTAACTATGCGGGCACAAAGAGGACAGAAGTGGGTGCTCAATATCTTGATCTTTTTATCTTTTCAGTAGCCATTCTTGTTTTATTTGCAATTATGGCAAGAAACTAGCTCTTTTGTTAAATTTAGTGTCTTTAATCGGTTAGGAGGTCAGGTCATATCGGAAATCTGAATGAACATTGGCGAAACAATCCTCAAGTGAGCCCAGGGTCCACACAGCTTACAGTTACCTGACAAACATATTTTACTTTCTCTAGCCCGTATGTATAATGTATATATTGGATAGATAAGGTATTGTATTCTACCCAAAATTCGATATCGAGATTTCACCGGAAATATGTTTTGATGCCCCCAGAGTCCGAAAAAAACTATTGGAAAAAGGCCCGAGTGTGTCAGTGCCTTTGGACAGCATAGCTCAAAAAGGAAAAGCCCTTAATTACCAAACTCAAGAAAATCCCCTCACTACCCTTTATATGAATTTTTTTTAATTAAAACGTTGAATATTAAAGCTATTTACATGACAAATAAAATGTATATCTTGAATTTTCTGGGAATAGCCTCTGAAGACATCTTTATTCTCGATAAATATTTCGGAATTTTGCATAGCTGGTAAACCGTAAGAGATAAATAAAAAAGTACCTAATAGAAAATGCAGAGCTCGTAAAAGTACACAATTTATGTTTTAAACATTCTTTTTTTCGTGCAGTTGATCGTTTTTGAGAAATCCCTTGTTATTGGTTTCAGCTGTAAAATACTTATACTTTTCACATATGGGAATTTGTCAACTCCTGTGCATACAAACAAAGGAGCTTCGATCTCATAGCAACCAGCTTTTGACTATCACTTTGGCCTATGGTACTCCCTTATTTCGCTGCTACTTATATGGAAGCAAATAAAAATACTATTTCTATTATTTTTATCTCGATTAGTATGAAGTAAATAAACGAATGTTTTAACAATAATTTGTTGTAGAGATGTAGAGAAAGTCATGTGAATGGAACACATCAGATTTTGAAGAAATGGGAAATTCCCCGAAAAGCTTTCGGTTAACTCAGCTTTATTGAGTTTCGAACTCAGGATCTCTTGAATGGGCTTCTCCTTGAACGTGGAGCAAACACGCTGCCCCCACATTACGAAGGTGAGCGCTAGTGGACTTCTCTGACTGGCGTTGTGCGGAGTCGCTGAATTGGGCTATTTTTATTTTCTCTATTCGTACTTTGTGCATAATGTATAGAGAAGGTGTTGAATTCCACCCAAAAATTTCAGCAGAAATCTACATTTTGAGATCCTCTGAGTCCAAAAAAAAAAATTTCTAGATAAAGGTCTGTTTGTGTGTGTCTGTGTATGTGGCTGTGGACAGCATAGCTCAAAAGCTAAATGACCCTTACACACCAAACTTGGTATTTTAGTTTGGTATCTTCCAAGGATGCGACACAAAGTTTTTCAAGAGAATCCCCACCGCTCAAACTACACTTTTCATGGAAAATGTTTTGAAAATTTTAATTTTTTCGAAAATAACTCTAACGATTTTGATTAAAATGTTCGTATATTAAAGATATTTACATGACAAATAAAACATATTTCTGGAATTTTCTGGAATAGCCACTGAAGACATCTTTATTGTGGATGAAATTTGCGTTATTTTGTATAACTGGTAAACCGTAAGAGATACACAACTTACCTACAAAAAATGAAAAGCTCGTTAAAACACAATTTACGTTATACTACACATGTTTTCGTGGAATTGCTCGTTTTTTCAGATATTCCATTTCAGCTTATACCTTTCTCATATGGGAATTTGTTAACTCCTGTCCGTACAAAGGTACCTCAATCACATAGCAACTAGCTTTCAAAAGATAATTATCGATTTAGCCTATGGTAGGTACTCCTTTATTTCCCTTCCATTTACGTGGAAGATATTAATAAGACGATTTCTCGGTTAGTATGAAATAAATAGAAGAATAACTTTTTTAATTATAATCTGTTGTAGAGATGTAGAGTCATGTGAATGGAACACATGAGATTTTTTGAGTAGTAAATGTTAATTTATCTCCCCTCGGTTTCACGTAGGAAGAGGTTTTCGGAGGCTATTCCCATAAAAATCAAATTATACATTTCGTTTGTGATGTAAATATTTTTAATATATGCACGGTACTAAGTGATAGAGCCATTTTTGAGAAAATCGAAAATTTTGAAAAAAAAAATTCCATGAAAGGAGTAGTTTGGGGTAGGGAATTTTCCTGAAAATCTTCGTGTCGTATGCTTCAAAGATCTGAACCTAGCACTAAGTTTGGTACTTAAGCGACTTTTAATTTTTGAGTTAAGCTGTGGCCCACACACAACACACGGACCTTTTTCTAAAAATACTTTTTAAATTTTTGTTTAGGGGTCATGTAATCGCTTATCGAATTACTATATTTCTTCTCTACCTACATGAACATTGCACATGGTAGAGAAAGTAAAAATTATCGGTATGCTTAATTTCAAAACTATTTCTCGTATCTTATACGTTTCATTTCGTAATCAGCATACCGTCCCTGTATTTGTAGGAATCACACTCCCTAGGACTTACAAGCCAATGACTAGGGGACAGAAGCCTGTTGGGGAGCGAACGGCATAAAACCACAGAATGGAGAGCCTGTTAGGGAGGGTGGCCAAGTATGAACATGAGCAAGTGGATGATATGAAATGTAAGTGAAATTGATGATTGGAAATGTGATAAGGGAGCAATTGGTGGAATGAGTGGCGGGGAAATCGGAGGACCCGGATAAAACTCGTCCACACTTCGCTTCTCCACCACGAATCCCACATGCGGGCGCTCGGGGGGGGGCGAGTGGTCTAACCACACCACTTGTCCAATGTATACACAATTTTGTGTCTTTCAACAGGCGAAAACTATAGGGTACATGCACCCCTACTCTTATTTTCAACCTCTGGTTCGCAAAGTCACGACGGAGGACTTTGGGCTGTTTTGGGACGTAAAATCTTTAGCATGGCTTCCTTCGGAAAGGAAGTAAAATCGTTGTTCCCGTATCGTAGATTTACGCCACATCAAAGAACCTCAAACCTGGTAAAGAGGCCTCTGAGCAAAAGTAAGTAGTCCTTCACGCCCAATATAGAATGGGACGCTGAGAACCATAACTGTTAAAGAAAGTTCACAAATAAATCTCGATTTAACTTTGAAACTTCTGCGTACAAATCTGCAATAGTTGATCAGTCCGGAAAAAATGTGAGACACTTGCATATTAGGTCTTAGGAAAAATTAGGTCACCAATGCTTTAAAAAAATCTGATGTGTCGTATTCACATGACTTTCTCTACACATTCTACAAACAAACTATTCTTAAAAAATCTGATGTGTTCCATTCACATAACTTTCTCTACATTTCTGCAACAAATTATTGTTAAAAAGCTAATGCTTCTATTTACTTCATGCTAATCGAGAAAGAAATTAGCAGAAATAATCTTATTACTTGCTTCCTTGTAAGTAGAAGCGGAATAAGGGAGTACCTACCATAGGTTAAAGTGATAGTCAAAAGATGGTTGCTATGTGACTGAAGTTTCTTTGTTTGTATGGACCCGAGTTGACAAATTTCTGTAGGAGAAAAGTATAAGTTTTTCATAGCAGAAACAAAAACAAAACAAACAAACAAAACAAAAAGGAATATCTTTAAAAAAAAAATCAACTCTACGAAAAAAATGTATATAACATAAATTGTGTGTTTTAATGTGCTCTACATTTTTGTGGTACTTTTTTTCCCATCCCTTACGGTTTAGCGGTTATACAAAATTCCGCAAAATTCAAACAATAAAGCAGTCTTCAGAGGCTATTCCCAGAGAAAGATATACATATTATTTGTCAGGTAAATATCTTCAACGTATGATATTTTAATCAAAATCGTTAGAGCCATTTTTGAGCAAATCAAAATTTTCGAAATTTTTTCCATGTAAAGGGGAGCTGGGGATTTTCTTGAAAATCGTCGTGTCGCATCCTTGGAAGACACCAAAACTTAAATACCACGTTTGGTATTTAACGGTCTTTTCCTTTTTGAGCTATGCTGTCCACAGACACACACATTCACACACAGACACACACTCACACACACACCAACGGACCTTTTTCCAGAATTTTTTTTGGATTCAGGGAGAACGAAAACATTTATTTCCGGTGAAATCTCGGTATCGAAATTTTGGGTGGAATACAACAGGGCCAAATTGATACATATGCAAAGTTTAGTCTAGATATGTAAAGCGCATTGGTCTGTACGTAAGTGGTTGAAAATAGGCGTAGCGAAAGTTTTGAAACTTGTATGGTAGCCTATTTTTACCATTCTAAAATCAAATTAAAATCTTTGTCAGCATTATACGAAAACTAATCCGTGATAAAAATGTACAGTGGCAAATTTGGTGGTCAGTTCCTCCTCCCCTTTAATAATCTCCCCTTTTAGTTTTTTAACAGGAAGTCAATACATATCCGCCATGTCGCAATAAACGGCCAAGAAAGTCCTGTGCTATTCAAATTCAACTGAAAGAGGTCAAAATTGGGTGACAAAAATATGAAAATCCCTTATCTCAAATTATAAAATTGTTGTAAATATTGTACCTATAAGAAGAATAAGGGTTTCCAATTGTGAAAGAATTCTCAAAATTAGTTAAGTGGACCTAGTAATCTACTCGGGCGCGCACTTACGCATGCACCCTTTTTGCTTTCTCTGCTGCATACAGAAAGTAGCGGAAGTAGATATTATACTGTCCCAAAAATGCCACATAGAGCTCATTAGAAACATGTATGTGCGTCTCTGCCAATGTGGCTGTGTCTTTGAACATCGTAACTCTAAATCCTTAACTGACAAACTTGGCATTTAAGTGCAGATGTGACACGAACACTTTCCAACTTCCTTTACATGGATATATTTCGAAATTATTTTACAACACATAGCTTTAATGGCTTTGATAAAAATACCATAATAAAGACATTTGCATCACAAATCAAAACTGAATTTTTAATTTTCTGGGAATATATTGTGAAGTCCTCTTATTTGAAAGAAAAGTTGCAATCTCTTTCCATAATTGGTAAACGGTATAGAGAAAGCGTACTGCAAAATATCTAGATCGTTTTAAAACACATTCAAGTACCTTTTGTTATCAGCCATTTGCGAGATATGCGTTATTTACTGTTCTAATTGTTTAATATTCTTATCATTCTTTTAAAGTTCGGTTGTTTCTCTCAATGGCATGAAAAGAGTCTGAACTTTTAGGCAGCGTATAGCGTGATACATTAAAACATTTGAGCTCACTATTCCCTGTTGTTTGTAATGAATCATGTAATGCAGATATTTCTGGAGACTTCTTCCCGGTTAAAATACATACAAAAAATCTGATGTGTTCCTTTCACATGACTTTCTCTATATCCCTGCAACAAATTATTCTTAAAAAGCTTATGCTTCCATTTACTTCATGCTCATCTAGAAAAATCTGATTTGTTCCATTCACATGACTTGCTCTATATCTCTGTAAATGATTATTGTTAATAAGCTTATCTTTTATTTATTTCATGCTAATCGAGAAAAATTAGCAGAAATAGTCTTATTTCTTGCTTTATTGTAAGTAGAAGCGAAATAAGGGAATACCATAGGTTAAAGTGAAAGCCTAAAGCTGGTTGCTATGTGATTGATGTTCCTTTGTTTGTATGGACAGAAGTTGACAAATTCCTGTATGAGAAAAGTATGTTTTTCAAAGCTGAAACCAAGAAAAAGGAATATCTCAAAAACGATCAACTCCACGAAAAAAATGTATATGACATAAATTGTGTGCTTTAACGTGCACTACATTTTTTCTGGGTTAAGTTTTTGTCTATCTCTTACGATTTAGTAGTTATGAAAAATTCATCCAGAATAAAGTAGTCTTCAGAGGCTATTCCCAGACAATTCAAAATATACATTTTATTTATCAGGTAAATAACTTTAATATACGATATTTTAATCAAAATCGTTAGAGCCATTTTTTAGAAAATCAAAATTTTCGAAAAAAGTTCTATGTAAAGGGTAGTTTGGGGTGGGGGATTTTTCTCAAAATCTTCGTGTCGCATACCTGGAAGATACCAAACTTAAATACCAAGTTTGGTATTTCACCGACTTTTCGTTTTTGAGTTATCGTGTTCACAGACACACGGACACACACACACGGACCTTTTTCTGAAAATACTTTTTTTGGATACAGGGGACCCTAAAACATATATTTCCGGTGAAATCTCTGTATCGAATTTTTTGGTGGAGTGCAATACATTCTCTATACACTATGTACATAGTGAGTATAGAGAAAGTAATAAGTTTTCGCAAGAATTACATATGTGTAGGTATACCCACAAATTCGCGATACTGCGTAGAGAGAGGCATCCAAGCTGCTTAAACATATGCACATTCAGTGAAATCTTGATAGAAAATGTTTGTGTAGAAAGCAGTATTATATTCCCTACTCGTACTATGTTTATAGTGTATAGAGAAGTTATTGTAATGCACTCAAAAGTTCGATACTGAGATTTCACGGGAAATACTTGGTTTGGGTCTCCCTGAATCCAAAAAAAAAGAGCATTTTTAGAAAAACGTTCGTGCGTGTGTGTGTCTGCCTGTATGTGGACAGCATAGCTCAAAGCAAAAAGACTGTTAAATACCAAACTTGGTATTTAAGTTTGGTATCTTCCAAGGATGCAACACAAAGATTTCCTTAATGCAACATCTTGATTTTTGTTTTTCAAAAATGGCTCTAACGCTTTTGATTAAAATACCTTATGTTTAAGACATTTTAAAGAAAAACGAAATATATATCTTGAATTTTCTGGGAATAGCCGTTGAAGACCTCTGGATGATTTTATATAACTAGCAAAACGTAAAAGATATACAAAAACTTGCTACACAAAAAATGTAGACCTCATTAAAACACACAATTTGTTATATACATTTTTTTCTTTTTTATTTATTTTTTAGAGTTGCAGGTTTTCAAAATATTTCGGATGTTTTGTTTCAATTTTAACCACTTAAAGTTTTCACAAACTGGAAGATATCTTTCTTCTCGTTTGTTTATTCCTGGCAAGCAAAAAGATTGGAATTTCATCTGTTTCACATAACGACCGGCTTTTAAAGTACGTGACTATCGCTTTAGCCTGTGCATTTTCTTATTTACCTTCTATTTACAAGGAAACTAGTAATAAGACTAATTCTGCTAATTGATTAGCATGATGTAGATAACAGATTAATGTTTTGAATAAACGGTTTGTTTACGGAACAGCTAGAGGACATCATGTGAATGCAAGACATTTGATTGTTCCCTTCTACTTACAAAGAAGTAACAAGCACAATAAGCTTTTAAACAATATTCTGTTACAAAGATGTCGAGAGAATCATGTGAATGGAACACATCAGATTGTTTTTTTTTGTTTTTTTTGTTTTTTTGCTTCAGTTACTGCTAGAGAAACTAAAATTGACAATAATGTACAGTTCCTAATGCGATTGATATGTTAAGCGTTTGAAGAAGTTTGTAAGGCATTGAACCCGGCAATTGGGAATTGAAGAAATGGCTTCCCTCCAGTAGTTTTTCGCTCTTAGCCACCTTTATCTGTTTTGCTCGTTCGTCCTGCATTTAACCACACGTATTCAAGTTGGCACAAAACGGAATAAAACGTTTTTTTTTTTTCAGGAGAAACTCATTAATCCGGACCCCATTAATCCGAACTTCTCTTAATCCGGACACCGATAACTTTCAGTCGCCCTGTCTCCCATCAGTATCAGTCGGTCAGTCATCTGTTTGTGCCGCAGCTAGTTGACCTTGCCAAGGTTGACGATAACGATGAAAACATATCTGCATGTTATGAGGCATATACGCGAGTTAATTATTAAAGAAATTATTAGTGTCAAAGAAAGACAACAAAAGATCAGGTGTTTCCCTTCTTTTTTTTTTTTTAAATACAGCTCCGGAGGCTTATCAGGACCCCGAAGCTGTATTCCTTTTTTCCTCTGTTTTTTCCAGTTTCCTACATTTCCTTGGTTGATATATTAATTTAACGTTTCTCTTTTTGCATTACATATAAAAAACATATACACGTTTACTAACACAAAAGCCCCCATACACATGGCTGGACTCGAACCGATGAACCCCTGTGCCGCGAAGCACCAAAGCGAGACCTTAGCGAGCGCGGCCACGGGACCGGCTTTCTTCAAACCATTAACCGTGTCGAATGTGATCAATGATAGTATGCCTTGATTGCATGTTCTAATTCTGTACTGCGCAATGGCAATATCCAGTATACTAAAAAACCGCTGATTTCTTAAACTTAAAATACACGTTCTTTTTGATGAACAAAGTGTTTAAATATGTACTTTGGCTCATTTCTTAGGGTTATTTTGTTTAATTCGGACAAGCTAGAGCCCCAAGTACCCCGGATTAATAAGGTTCTGCAGTATATTGAAGAGTAGTTAGGAAACATTTCAGAAATTACGGACATTGCATTTGGTTACTATGTCAGGTCTTAGCAACACAAGCCGGCTCCGGAGCAGCTAACCCTGATACTTGAGCGGAAAAAAGTAACAGAATTCTAAACTGCAATGCCAGGAAATGTCCACCACAAACAGCAACAGGGAACCACTGTTTAACCTAAAATTCTCGCAATAAACATACGTTTTAACATAAAGTGAACTTAACAAGGTTTTAAAATTAAACACCTATTCACTATACGAACCATTTAAATAAGCATGTTTATTTTATAATAATAATAATAATAATAATAATAATAATAATAATAATAATAATTATTATTATTAATATTATCATTGCTATAATCTATTATTATATAAATATTTTTACCCCAAAATCGAAACAAACGTCTGATTTTAGCTATATAACCATGGCTAATTATTCTATCACAATAAAAATGCATAAATGCAAATTTTGACTTTTATTCTCCTCTTTTATTTGCGATATAACTATGCTAACCAGCATTCACCTGACACGAACAATCCATGATATAATCAGGCTATCCAACATTCATGCTTTGTAATTCATTCTTCTTTAATCACACGTTTTTTTTAAATTTGACGACCCAATCATTAATCAAGAGCCCAGGTCTTCAAATATTAACATGGCTTGCAAATTCCACAAAACATTCACACGACTTCTGCTCCCCGCTCTTCGTTTATTAATTTTTTATATAATTATACTGCCCTAATATTCACATGTGTACACGCACCGTTATTCGATTATTAACTTATAATTTGTAATCATTCTAGCTTGCATCAAAAAACTTTCACTTTGTTTCACAATTCACATAACTTTCTCTAACTATTCTGCAACAAACTACCCTTACAAAATCTTTTTCATCTAACTACTGCATGCTAATAGAGATAAACATTAGCAGAAATGATCATATTACTTAGTTCCTTATAGGTACAAGGGAAACAAATGAATATGCTAGGTTAAAGCCACAGTTAAATGTTTTAAAATACTGGTCGCTATGTGATGCAATTGGAGTTCAGTTCTCTTTTCTTGACCAGGATGAAAACATCTGACGTGTTGCAATCACATGACTTTCTCTTGCTGTTTTACAAACAAATTCCTTGCAAAAGTTTATTCTTGTTTCTACTCAATGCTAATCGAGATAAATATTAGCATAATGTTCCTATTACTTAGTTCCTTATATGTAACAGGGAATACACTAGGCAAAAGTGATATTCAAATGTTTTAGAAACTGTTGTTATGCGATGTTACTGCAAATCGCCTCTTTGCTTGGACAGGAGTAGAAAAAACAAAGAAGAAGAAAAACGGACACTTCCTATCTGAGAAAAGTATAAGTATTTTACAATTCAATCCAATAAGAGGGAATATCTCGGAAACGGATACCTCCGTAACAAAAATGTAAAGGACATAAATGTTGTGTTTTGACAAGAGCTACATTTGTTTGTGCAGTAAGTTTTTGTCTATAACTTACGGTTTAGCAGTTAAGCAAAATTCGGCAAAATTCATCCAGAATAAAGAATTCTTATTAGGCTAATTCCAGAAAATTCAAGATATACACTTTATTTGGGATGTAAATATCTTTAATGTACGGTATTTTAATCAAAATCGTAACAGCCATTTTTGAGGAAATCAAAATTTTCGAAAAAATGTTCCATGTAAGAGTAGTTGGGGGTTTTCGTGTCGCATCCTTGGAAGATACTAAATTTAAATACCAAGTTTGGTATTTAATGATGATTTCATTTTTGAGCTATGCTGCCCACAGACAAACACACACATGCACTCACGGACCTTTTTATATATATATATTTTTTTTTTTTTGGATTCAGGGGTCTCAAAATATGTATTTCAGGTGAAATCTCAGAAACGAATTTTTGGGTACAATACAATGCCTTCACTATGCACTATGTACATAGTATGTACAGAGAAAGTAAACCGTGAAGATTTTCGTGAAAATCTTCATGTAGCATCCGGGTATTTAACGGACATTTCTTTTTACATATGCACACATACACACACGCACACGGACACATACCAGAATTCCCAAGCGACCGCATGTGAGATTTGTGGGGGACAAAGCGGCGCTGGGGCGGGTTTTCTCCGGGTACTCCGGTTTCCCCCGCCATCGCATTCCACCGGTGCTCCATCATCATTCATGTATCACCAGTGTCAACGCCTCGGTGCCATAAGAAGTTAAAGCGGGCGTTAAACACTACCAAAAAAAAAAAAAAAAAACAATACCAGAACGTCCACACACACACACACACACACACACACACACAAACACACACACACACAGACACACCAGAACGTCCACACACAGAATCATACCAATACGCAACGGCCGCTCCTGCACGTACCATCATGCCCACACTCACACACACACCAGAACGTCCACGCACAGAATCATACCAATGCGCACCGGTCGTTCTTGCACGTACCATCATGTCCACACACACACACACACACACACACACACACACACACACATACACCAGAACGTCCACGCACAGAATCATACCAATACGCACCGGCCGCTCTTGCACGTACCATCATGTCCACACACACATGGACACACACCAGTACGTCCACGCACAGAATCATTCCAATACGCACCGGTCGCTCTTGCACGTACCATCATGCCCACACTCACACACACACACACACCAGAACGTCCTCGCACAGAATCATACCAATACGCACCGGTCGTTCTTGCACGTACCATCATGTCCACACACACACACACACACATACACCAGAACGTCCACGCACAGAATCATACCAATACGCACCGGCCGCTCCTGCACGTACCATCATGTACACACACGGACACACATCAGAACGTCCACGCACAGATTCATACCAATATGCACCGACCGCTCTTGCACGTACCATCATGTCCACACACACACACCAGAACGTCCACGCACATAGAGTCAGGCACCAACACGCCCCGACCGCCCCTGCTCTTACCAACATGTACACACACACACACACACACACACACACTCTCTCTCTCTCTCTCTCCTACACGCAACCGCTCACTGTTCCGCATACGCACAGATACATTCTCTCACAACTGCCAACAGACTATAGCACGCTCTCGCATGTATCAGTACCATCTGAAGATCATGAAGGCTATATAAAGATACTCGGGAGTACAAAGAGCTCATTGTAGGTGAATTTTGTCAGGCGTGTAGCAGTGTGTTGGACGTGCATCTGCTGATTGTGACTGCAGTATCCTCTTGCATGAATCGCTGTACCCATAAGCCGGTAAGGTGCACGTTTTATAGGGAATAGTATAAGCATTAATGATACATTGTTATCACATGAATAAAAACATAATTTGGTTGTTTTATAACTTGCAGACATCGAAGGGCCTCTGGACTTGTGAAAGGATTTAACCAACGTGCAGTCCCTATAGACCTGTCAATGAGCAGGGCCCCGAAAAGATTGCGAAACCCATTAGATCTCACTGTAAAAATGTCAATGAAGGGCACCCCTGTGCCAGTGGCAAGTGATCAGGAGCCAAGTCGGTGAGATGCCGACGGCTGGCTCTACTCTTAACCATAAGCCAGAAGCAGAGGGCCCCTTTTGGGAGAATGCTTCAAGAGATGAGGCGGGTCATGCCGGAACTCCTCACCAACAACACAAAGCAGAGGGCACCGTTTGGAAGGAGACTTTGGGGTATGAGGCGTAGTACGAGGCAATTGAGATATGGGGCTTGAGATTGCGGTAGGGACCTATCAGCTGCCCGGACTGTTCCACCAACATGCACCCAACATCCGATGTGGATCCCCAGCGTTCGACCCTTCCTGCAGACGTGGCCCTGTAGAATGCAGGGAGGGACACCACAGAACAATGGGGGCTATACTCTGGTGCGGAGCTGCAGGTGCTACCTCTGCCAAATTCTCATGGGTGCAAGAGGACCTAAGAGTTATCCACAGACTCTGGTGATGACGACAGTACACCAACATCAAATGAAATTTCCAAGGCCAGTCATAGCCAACTACAGTGTGGTGTAATGGAGAAAATATTTAAAGGCCGCATTTTTAATTTTAAATTTGTAAATATCATCGAAATCAATGATCCCCAGGCATTTCTAGAGAAATTTAGGTCTCTAATAATCAATGAGATGAGCTCAATACTGGCAAGAAAGCAGTCTGGGTTTAAAATGAGCTGCTCATTACAAATTACTTTAATGATCCAGGCCCCTGATTCTGACTATATTGAGAACATCCATTTTAATAGCAATACTAATTTGGGTCCACAATAATCAGATTTACACTCTTGATTCTCCACTAGGGTGCAGGAAATGTTTGTAAACATGTCTAATTTAAGGGTAAAATCAAAATCTTTACTGTCTGTAAACTCTCTAGTTAATAGTGCAAGGTATTATACCCCTCTTAAGGTAGTACACTACATTGAGCTACCATCGTCATTAAAACTCAAGCACACATTGGTAAACATGCAGAATATAGATGCGTTTTGTTTGCATGGTGCCTGCTGGCCTCAACATATGCTCTAAAGGGTCATGTTTATAGAAACACAAAGCACCAATGAAAAAATTGCCATATGTATTTAACTATACTGACATTAATTTTGCAATCAGATACAATTTTGTAACAATTTTGCATCAGTTATACCGGACAGCAAAAAAGGAGTCACATCATGCCATTTTACTCGTGATCTCAGAGGGAGAAAACTCTCATTATTGCCTCATAAAGAACTTACCCAAGCTTAAAAGAAGTCAGTTCACGAAATAAAATAACAAGAACTGGATCTATGAACCTTGTATGATATACTCCAGCAATGAATATATACTGAAGAAAAGTCTATCCGAGGCACAATTCCTAAGATTCCTACTAATGAGGATGTTATACATTTTTCATCCTATTTAAAAAGTACGCTGACATTTAGATTGTGCTAGCAAGTGTCCACTCTTGTGAAACTTTGGCTATTGAGAGGTGGACTCGCGCTACCTAACACCACGAAGCAATGTCAATTTCGCTCAAGCTAGTATGCCGCCATGACAACTCACTATCTAAATTTACACTCTTTAGAGATCCTGATGCTATCAAAATTTCTTTATTGAGCTTAAAGTGATATCCGACATAGTAATCTCGAGTTAGAGCAAGATAGAGGAAATGAAGTTGACAGTTCAGGATTGGGCCGATTTCCGTAGCACTCGTTATTGCCACATATATAAGAAGGGAGGAACAGGAAATGAACCGCAGGGATCACTTTCAGGTGGGAGGAGCCTTCCTAGAAGCTATTCATAATGCCTGAGTAATTACCATAGCCACTTTCTAATATAACATCTAGAATACGATCACAAATGTCAAGTATCGAAACCACGATATATATCGTTTTCAGAGCAATACAGCAGCATTGATTTTGGTTTCCAGCTAGCTTCAAATTCCTGGGCGATTATCTAGTCTGGTCATTATGCATGAAAAGATGAATTCCGGATAACTAATGCAGATCTACAGCAGAAGTAACTTATGAGAGCAAAAGGTGGATTTCATTCTTACATACGTCGATACCATCGAAAACATTGAGGATACACAACTACCTCCCATTTAACTGTTTGATAGCACATCTTAAGAGGCGTATCAGCAGGCACAGGGACAAGTTCAATACACAGAATCTAGGCCAATACAGCGACCTGTACCTGAAAACCCATAAGCGATTGCTAGCTCATGTCTTTGAGCAATTTAGGGATTTCTCACTCTCTCTCTGTTCCTCTTTTTCTCTTTGGAAGTGCACAATTTAGATCACTAATAGTATTATACATTACCAGGACTTGTGTACGATGCTAAGCTGAAGATGACGAAGCTAAATCTCGACCTCATTTCCGGCCAGAAAATGTTGGAATTCTTTGAGGGAACTATCGGTGGATCAGAGGGAGGTGGAATGCGTTGCGTATCCAAACGATATGTTGCAGCAAATAATAGAGATGTTCCAGGCTACGATTCAGAACAAAATTATATATATGCTTCTTATTTAGATTTGGACAATTTATATGGAGCCTGGCGGTATCGTATCTTCCTAAGGGCAACCTAAAATGGCTGACTTAGGAAGAATTTAGCCTTTGTACCTTTCGAATCACAAACTGAATCTGTGCTAGAAGTTGATTTGGAGACCCTAGCCGTACCCATTAGGATCACAATGAGCCTGTCTCCGTCCTTAAGTAAAATATCACAACATGGGCACTACAAGAAACTGCCGGCAACTTTGGACAATAGAGAAATCACCAGTAATGCATTTATTTAGGCCTCAAATTGGAAAAGATACACCGTGTGGTGGCGTGTGATAAGGCGGATTGGCTGAAAACCTACATTAACGTAAATACGTGCAAGCGAACATTATTTGAACAGAGTCTATGGGGAAAATGAACAATTCTGTATATGGCAAATTCATTGAAAATGTGAGGAAATACGGGGACATTTGAGCTGTTTCGATTTAGAAGCGAGGCAGGAAACTGACTTTTACACAGATCTACGTTTGGAGCACTATATTTAATGACAATCTTGTAGGGATAGAGTTGAGCAAAGTGAAAGTGTACATGAATAAACCTTCTACGTAGACCAGGCAATTCTGGAAATTTCTAAATTAATAATTTACCAATTTTTCTACAAATTGATATAGTCCAATTTAAAAGATCTTGTTCTGGAGTACATGAAAACCTTCATTTTCGAGTCTTCGTCTGACATCTGTGGGTTTATGAAACAGTATGCACAACATTTCGATATTACTTCAAATTTTGCAGCAGACAACCTAAATGGAATGATACCACAAAACAAAAAAGTAATCCATTTATTCAAAGACGAGCTCGGAAGTAAGCCCATGTATTAATGTGTTGATCTAAGGTTTAAGCTGTACAGTTAGAGATATGAAGGACAGACCGTAAAGAAGGGCAATAGGTATAAAGAAAACCAGCATGAGAAATCTAAATTTTGAACACCATTTCGACTGACCTTAGAAAAAAATCTTTAGCAAACCAAACCAAATTTCGGAGCTACAAGCATTCCATACATTCAATAGAACAGAATGAAGTCGCTCTCCGTGGAAGAGAGGACAGCAGGAAACTTATTGAAGGTTCAGATTATATTCTCGCCTGGGGATATTATTCCCTGGATATGGCTCACCATTAGCGCGGAAAAATGTCCCTGCACACCTGCATTGCCTTGAATATATTTTGTGTATAATAATTATTTATTGTATTTTTGTGCATAGGAGTGAATATTGTATTACGTTTGTGAATTCTTTTAAAACGTATTGTAAACATTTCATTTGTGATTTTTGTATATATATTGATGTTAACATTTCAGTTGTGACTTCTATATATATTCATGTGTGTGTATATTTTGAGAATTTATGTATATATTTTGAATTTTATGAAAGAATGTAAAATGCATTTATTTTTTAAAATCTATGAAATTGTTCAATTATCAATGAATAAGGAAATGTGAAAGGAAAATCAGATTGAAAATAAACATATCTTAAATGAAATTGAAAAATTCTCTTTATTTCAGTATTTCTACAACAAATCTTTCCTGCAATCCATTGATTGTTAAGAAATCCACACCACTTAATAAGAAGTCTATTTCTTTGAGAAGGAATCACCTTCTCAACAAAGTAAGTGTTGGGGAACAATGTAAAATTGAGTTCATGTCCATGAAAAGCACCTTTAGTCTCCGTTCTCGTTCTTTAAAAAGTAGTTTTGGACTTCAACACTGTCGACTTTGAAGATTTCAATCCACCAATTTGCTTCGTAACTTTTTTTAAAATGTCCGTTATGCTTAGATATTCTCACATAGTCAGCAACTTTAAGCATTCTTGTATTTCTCTTCTCTCTTCGATGGTGATTATAATTGTAGATAGAAGTAGACTATTATCCTGACTTCATTCAGTATGAATAGCAGGCAGAATGTGTCATTGTATTTGGAGATAATCCGAGGCAGAAGAGCGAAGTACTTGTATGAGCATTAGGCCAAATATTCCTTATACATCATATTATTCAATGTTCTTATCAAACCTTCAACAGTTCCTTCTTCTCGTTACTATAGGTGCTGTAGTAGTTATTACTTGTCTTGTTCATGAGTAAAATGCTTATTATAAACTATTTTGTAACATCACTTTGACTATAATGTCACAGTCTCTGCATTTCATAGAGTATCTCTTCCAGAGCAACGTTAGGTCCTGTCTTGTCATTTAAAGGTCTTGCATGTGCCATTTTAGAGTAGATGTACACTGCGATGAGAATATATACTTGAATTTCTGTTGTGTTTAACATGAACAATCATTTCAACCACATCAATCTGAACCAGATCACTGAGCCTTTTGTTGATAATCTGTCGTGAAAAGTTTCTTTCTGTCAGGGCATGGAGTTCTGCTGCTATATATTTCTTCACCTCCGTTTTATTTATTTCACGTATGCGATTGGAATTTCCAGCGTTTCTAGATGCAATGAGCAGTCGCAGTTGAATCACGAATGTATTTGGATCGTTCCAGTAAATGTAAGAAGCGTTGCATACAAGGGTTTAGCTGAGTAGGTCTGGAGCAAAGAACAATCATCTGATTCGACTATGGTGAAAAGCTAGCTGCAAGATTTGTAACATGTATAATAAAACACAAAGTCGCTCTTGGAGCCTGCTCAAGAAAGAAGAAACGTGGATGATTTCTGCCTCTCATCCCTATAATCTGCATTAGGGACTGCTGCTGAAGGTGCTGCATAATTGTATCGATTTAAACAAGAAAGTTGCAGATAGATAAATTGATAAAATAGCGCGACATAACAGAACTATGGAAGCAAAGGAAAGAGTCTTCGCAAGAAAAATAAAAGGAGGATTGCTACCAATGGCAGTATCTTTAGCTGTTGCTTCTAAAATTGTTAGTGCCTTAAGAAGAAATAGGAAAACTTAAGGTAATGGTTTAATGAGAAGGAAGAAGAATCGACAGAACAGGAATAAGGAGTCAAAAATTCGCGCAGAGGCTGTACTTGTCCCACAGAAAGCCTTAAGCAATATTGTTATAGGGATGTATGCTAGACGCTTGAAGATTCCTAATTTTAGAGGCGTGACAAGCTTCCTTTAAAACAGCATTTCAGTGAAAGAATTGTTATGAATCTAGATTCGTTTGGGAACAAAGGAAGGCACTGTGTTGCCTTAAAGAAAGTTGGAAATACGGTGTTTTATTTAGATTGTTTCGGTGATTTGAAACCACCAAAGGAGATAGAGAGGTATTTAAAATGCATTAAAGTATTGTATATATGACTTTCTCTAGCCACTCTACAAACAAACTTCTTACAAGATTATTCTTCTTTCCACGCAATGTTAATCGAGATAAACAATAGCAGAATTTTCTTTTTACTTAGTACCTTATAAGTAGGAGGGAACTAACGGAATGCACTAGGCTAAACTGATAGTCAAATGTTTTAAAAGCTGTCGTTATCGATTCCTGCCTGAGAAATGAATAAGTACTTTACTTTTTGAAACCAATAGCAAGGAATATCTCAGAAACGGTTACCTCCACAACAAAAACATAATGGACATATATTGTGTGTTTTGACGACACCTAAATTTTTGTGTAGTAAGCTTTTGTCTATCCTTACGGTTTAGCAGTTAAGCAAAATTTGGCAAAATTCATCCAGAATAAAGAGGTTTACAGAGGTTATTTCCAGAAAATTCAAGATATGGTACATTTTATTTGGAATGTAAATATCTTTAATATACGGAATTTTAATACAAATTGTTAGAACCTTTTTTGAGAAAAGTTCCATGTAAAGGGTAGTTTGTGTTGGGGGGATTTTCTTGAAAATCTTCGTGACGCATCCTTGGAAGATACTGAACCTAGATGCCAAGTTTGGTTTTTAATGGTCTTTTCCTTTTTGAGCTATGCTGCCCACACACATTTTTCTAAAAATGATTATTCTTCTATCAACATTATGCTAATCGAGATAAAAATTAGTAGAAGTTGTCCTATTGCTTGGTTCCTTGTAAGTAGATGGGAAAACATCGAATGCGTTCCGTTCACATGATGTCTTCTAGCTGTTCGGCAAAGAAACCTTCTGTTCAAAAGATTGATCTGTTATCTACATCATGCTAATCAAGATAAACTAAGTAGATTTAAAGTAGTAGGGAGGTAAGAAAACGCACAGGCTAGAGTGATAGTCTCGTCCTTTAAAAGCCTGTCGCTATGTAAAACAATTAAAATTATAATATCTTTGCTTTCTAGGAGTAAACAAACGAGAATCAAGAAGAAAGATGCCTTCCTGTTTGAGAAAAGTGTCAGTGGCTAAAAATTAAAACTAATGATCCCGAATATCTCAAAAATGGTTAACTCTACAAAAAAAAGTATACGACATAATTGTGTTTTTTTAATGAGATTACATGTTTTGTGTAATAATATTTTGTATATCTCTTACGATATGCCAGTTTTACAGAACTCGTCCAGAATGAACAGGTCTTCAGAGGCTATTCCCTGAAAATCCAAAATATATATTTCGTTTGTCTAAAATATCTTAAACATACTATATTTTAATTAAAATCGTTAGAGCCATTTTTGAGAAAATAAAAAATTTCGAAAATGTTTCCATGCAAAGGGTAGTTGGGGGTGGGGATATTTTCTTGAAAATCTTCGTGTCGCATCCTTAGAAGATACAAAACTGAAATACCAAGTTTGGTATTTAACGGTCTTTTCGTTTTTGACCTAAGCTGTCCACAGACACACACACGCACGCTTTTTGGGATTGAGGGGATCTCAAAACATGTATTTCCGGTGAAATCTCGGAATCGAATTTTTGGATGCATTACAATACCTCCTCTATACACTACGTATATAGTGCTTATGGAGAAAGTAAACATTATAGGAACTCGTGTCTTCTTCTTCTTCTTCTTCCTCCTTATTCCATGGTTTAAACATCAATTTTCCGCTTTCATAGTATGTTTATAATTCAATGCTAGTTTTGGAAATCTGATTATTCATTCTTCATGTGAGAGCCAGTTTTTACTTCTCTACACCCACAGTAGGTAGAGAACATAAAGCATCCTACCCAAACATTCGATATTGAGATTTTACGAAATATATGTTTTGAGGTCCTCTGAGTCCAAAGGAATATTTTACTTTGTCTTCTTAGTTTCGTATTCGGCTTAGCCTCCCCGGATTTGTAGGACTGACATCCCCATTAGGACTTACAAGCCAAAGCCTAGAGGTCAATCCTGTTGGCAGGAAGCTACAGAATGGAGAACCTGTTGAGAGTGGTCGGCCCGTAGCCAGGCAAGAACACGAGCAAGTGGATGATATGAAATGTAAGCGACATTGATTGGAAATGTGATGATGGAGCCCAAACACCGCTTCGTCCACCACCACTACAGTTCCCTCATGCGGACGCTTGGGGTCGAACCCGGGCCGCCTAGGTGGGAGGCGAGCGGTCTAATCACTCACTCACGGCGCCGCCTCTTGTTAGTGAACAGTACATAGATAGAGAATCCATTGAAAATTTGATACCGAAACTTCATGTGAAAATACACGTTTTATGGTTCCCTGAACATGTTTCTACACCAGGGACCGCCAACTGACATGTGCCTCTCGCCTAGACGGCCCGGGTTCGATCCCAAGCGACCGCATGAGAGATTTGTGGTGGACAAAGCGGCGCTGGGGCGGGTTTTCTCCGGGTTCTCCGGTTTCCCCCGCCATCGCATTCCACCGGTGCGCCATCTTCATTCATGTATCATCAGTGTCACCGCCTGCGGTGCCATAAGTAGTTAAAGCGGGCGTTAAACACTAACAAAAAAAACTGACATGCACGGTGTACCTGCCTATACAGTTCGCATGGTGCCGGCGTGCCTGGGCTTTGCTGGCGGGTGCTAGGGGAGATATGCAGTGGCGTTCCGTAATCTGCACTTGCGTTACCATTAAATAGTAGTAGTGAAGGAACAATTAAAACACTGTGGTAGCATTCAGGGTACTTCATGGCTTCTGAACCACTGATTGGTTGATTTGGAATTGGTTGCTCCACCTATATGTATAACTATCAATGAGCATAGCATCAGGTAGAAACACTTTTGGGTTTGTTTACTAATTGGCTAACGAAGAATGGGTAGCATGGCGCTTTTGCCGAATTCTTTATCAGGAACCAATACAAAAGCGAGACACGGTACAAGACACAGCCTGTTAATGTGTTCGACAGGCAAAAACGTATGTCGCAGACACTGTTAGGCAAGTCTAGCCGCATATCGGAAATAGCGACCAGTGTAAACCTCGCTGCGATACGAAGTGGGACTGAAATATTCTGCTCTCAGAGTGCGCTCAATCATTTCTTCCATGACTGTACCTTCGCTTTCTAATCCCAAATGTGTGCGATTTTTAAACACACAGAAAACTTTAAATAGAAGAGTTTGAAAGTTGCGACATCAAGTTAAAGTGCAAGCTAATCGACTGCTATCTTCGCTTGGTGTCGTTTTGAAACAGCCTGTATATATAGGTACTATGTAGAGAAAGTAAAAATATAAATGAAACCTAACTTTTTTACTGTCTCTACTCATACTATGCACCTACATAGTGTATAGAGAAGATATTGTATTGCACCCAAATATTCGATTCCGAGATTTCACCGAAAATATATGTTTTGAGACGCTCTGAATCCAAAAAAAAAAAAAAAAAAAAGCATTTTTAGAAAAATGTCCGTGTGTGTGCATATGTGTGTGAGTGTGTGTGTCTGTAGGCAGCATAGCTCAAAAACGTAAAGTCCGTTAAATAACAAACTTGGTGGAAGGTTTTCAGAAAAAAAATTAGGCATGATGGTTTTGATGAAAACGCCATACGTTTAAGAGCAGCTTCTTATCTCATGCAGGACAATAACCTCAAAATAGAATTTCCGCACTCTCTCAACTCAATATACGCTTATTTGGTTGCGTAACTCAAATCCGTAGAGTGATATAAAGTAAAGATATTCAAGCGCACAGGAGAAACGAGTAACGCCCTTAAGGAATTACGTGGGCCCCCGCCTAAGCAGTGTAATTTATGGAACGTAAACCACAATGTTGATATTAGTGCTCGGAGTGTTCTTGTCACGAATTTCTTTGATACTGTATTACATAATTACATTTGACATCGCCCACCAGATTGTGCTGCAGAACAGAGGCTACAGGATTGGGCTCTCCCCTCTCCAAGACCCGGTTCGAGTCCAGTAGCAGCCAATGAATGGAATAGAAACAGGTTGACCAACATTGGGCGCACCCGCTGAATACTCTACGCAACGCCTCGATACCTTAGCAATGGAAGAGGGTGCAACATTCACATCAGAAATACAAGGACCCGAGAATTTGTTAAACAACACTTAGACACTTAAATATTAGTTAAATTAATTGATTAAGTAATTAAAATAATTAAATAGTAACATTTAAAATAAGATGATTTAGAGCAGCGGTTGCCCTTTGAGCGAAGCAAAGAGTGTGCTCCCTCGCCCTACTGAGCTCAGAGAAACCAACTGCACGGAACGCAACAACAGATGATAATTCCAGTGGCACAATGCAACATTCGCGTTTGAGTTACGTTATCTACCTGTCATAGGTTAATAAACCTTTTGTAGGTTCATGAGTGGTCGAACAATTCCTCTATTATGTCTCTTGCATTTGTATTTGCACTTCGGATATGAAAATAGACATATTTAATAGTTTTTTTATTTTCTCTAGCCCACAAGTACAATGTACATAGTGGATAGAGAAGGTATGTATTCCACCCAAAAATTTGATGTCAAAATTTCACTGAAATATATGTTTTGGGTCTCCTGAGTCCGAAAAAAACATTTTTAGAAGAAGGTCCGTGTGTGTGTGTGTTTGTCTTTATGTGGACAGAATACCTCAAAAACGAAAAGACCGTTAAATACTACTATCTTCAAGGATACGACACGGAGATTTTCAAGAAAATTCCCCACATCCCCAGCTACCCTTTACATGGAAAAATTTTCGGAAATTTTGTTTTTCTCAAAAATGGCTAAGGCGATTTTGATTAAAATACCATATATTAAGATGTTTACATGACAAATAAAATGTATATCTTGAATTTTCTGGGAATAGCCTCTGAAAACATGTTTATTCTGGATCAATTTTGCAGAATTTTGCATAACTAGTAAACCGTAAGAGATAGACAAAAACCTTCTCAAAAAATGCAGAGATCGTTAAATCGCACAATTTATGTTTGTTCCTTGTTATTCTTTTCAGCTTTAAAATACTTACACTTTTCTCACACAGGAATTTGTCAACTCCTGTCCATACAAACAAAGGAAGTTCAATCACATAGCAACCAGATTTTAAAATATTTGCCTGTCGCTTTAGCCTATGGTACACCCTTATCTCTCTTTTCTCTATTAGCACTAAGTAAATAGAAGAATAAGCTTTTTAACAATAATTTACTACAGAGACGTAGAGAAAGTCATGTGAATGGAACACATCAGATTTTTTTTTTTTATTTTGTAATGTAGCTTAACACCATTTACCCTGGTTGGTTATATTGGACGATGCATGAAAATGGGTGAAATGATGTACAAATGATCTCGAGGTCCATGCTTAAATTCCCCCGACATTCGTCTTTTCAGAATGCTTTCCCGCATTCCCTGAAAAAATTTATGGGTGCAATTCACCCTAAGCGAAATTCGAATTCTGATCTGTTGAATATGAAGCAGACACGCTACCCTCACACTACCTAGGCAGGCGAGTTTTTTTTTTTTTTTTGCCGTAGGTTTTTTGGTCACTTGTGGTCGTATCACAAATAATTGCAAAAAAAGTTGAAATTATTATGAAATTAATATGATAAAATGACAAGTTTCTTAATTTGGTCAGTACCATATTAATCGCATTGTATCCCCAATAGTATGGGACGCAAAACTTTCACATGTATAGCAGTGAATGTGAAGAAGCATCTTGGTAATTAATTGAGCTTGAAGACAATTTGAAAGAAGTGGACTTTTCCTTCGTAACTTCCTGAGAGCTCACATACATGAGTTGGGTAATGACGCCGCAAATGATACTGTATGAGTGCAGAACTTAGTCGAAAACTAAACCTTTATTCCGCTACTTTCTATAAGTAACCCTCTTAGGCAGGCATAAGCGTAGGAATGGATGAAAACTGAAATGGAGTTCTATTTATGGACGCTATTTAACTATTGTGGTTCTTAGTGTTCCATTTTATGTTGGAATAAATTTTGCTTAGAGGCCTCTTTATCAGGCTTGAGATTCTTTTATGTGCCGTAAATCTACGATACGGGACCAAAGGCTTTACTTCCCTTCCGAGGGAAACAATGGCTAAGGATTTTTGCGCCCAAAAAAGTCCATCGCCCTCCGCCAGGTTTGAACCCGCGACCTTGGTAACCACTACAACATGAAGAGCGACGTAGGATTGCTTTGTGTTCCTGAGATTATAAGCTGACACACCGCGCACTGTAAACTCAAAGACATTAAAGAAATCTGATGTATTACACTCACATGACTTTCTCTAGTTGCCCAACATCAAACTTCTCACAAAAGATTCTTCTTCTTTCAGCACAATTCTAATCGAGATAAACATTAGCAGAATGTTCTTATTGCTTAGTTCCTTATAAGTAAAAGGGAACTAAGGGAATGCACTACGCTAAAGTGATCGACAAATGTTTTAAAAGCTGCCGTTATGCGATTGTCATTACAAAGCGCTTCTTTGCTTGGCCAGTAGTAGAACAAAAAAAAAAAAAAAAAAAAAAAAAAAAAAAAAAAAAAAAAAATCGGACACTTTCTGTCTGAGAAAAGTATAAGTAGGTATAAACCTATAACAAGGAATATCTCGGAAACAGTTAGCTCCACAACAAAAACTTGAAGTATATAATTTGCGTGTTTTGACAAGATCTACATTTTTTGTGCAATTGGTTTTTGTACACCTCTTGTGGTTTAACAATTAAGCAAAATTCTGCAAAATTCATTCAAAATAAACCGGTACTTCATAAACTTATAAAATAAGGTATATTAGTTTCACCAATCTAATAGTGCTGATTACCAGAAATTTGGAGTTTAGATTAAGCTGAAGCCACACTTCACAACATAACAACACTTAAATTTGAAGAATTAACGAAATGTACATTCAACATGCTGAATGTAACTGTTAACACTCCACATTGTATCCACAAACAAACAAACACATAAATAAAATATTGAATACCATGGCCTGGTACCTAAGCATGCGTTTCAAACCCTAAATTTATTCATCTCTGAACTTTATATTCCATTACATTCATAAGTTAGCGGATATTTAAACACAGAACTGCACTAAAATATTTTAAATATAACAATTACTTAACCAAGGTCACGTAGTTACACAGCTCGCCTACCACCTAGGTGGCCCGGGTTCAATCCCAGGAGACCAATGCATCACCATTAGCTTTCCTGTCATCATTTTCAGCAGGCATTGGGCTGGATACTCTCCTGATGCCTAGATATGGAATAGATATGCTCCTCAAACGCCCCAGGTGTTGGCTTCCATACGAGGAGGGTAAGCAGGTGGAGAAGAACAAGCTATCACTTTAAATATTTACAATTAAGGTTTCATATTTCATAGCTTCCTAATGAATATCATATTATTTATAAACAAATTTATTTCATATTTATATAATTTAAACACAATTTTAATTATTAATTATAATTAATATTATTACTAATAGTAGAAAGGCGGCGCCGAAGTTGAGTGGTTAGACCGCTCGCCTTCCATCTAGGCGGCCCGGGTTCAATCCCGAGTTGGATTCGTGGTGGACCAAGCGGCTTCTGGGCGGGTTTTCTCCGGGTTTTCCGGTTTCCCCCGCCACTCATTCCACCAATCGCTGCATCATCACCTTTCCACACATCGCTTTCGCTTACATCTGATATCATCCATATGCCTGGCTACGAGCCGACCCCTCCTAGCATTCCGTGGTTTCGTGCCGTTGGCTCCCCGACAAGCTTCTGACCCCTAGGCATTGGCTTGTGACTCCTAGGGGAGTGTCAGTCCTGCAAACACGGGGAGAATAAGCCCATTACGAAATGAAACTAATAGTAGATATTATAATTAGATTAGTATTTTTATTGTTCCTATTTATGAATATTTATATCCCGACTAAAAGTAAAGAGAATGGTACTATAACGCTTGGCTGTTCCTATTGTGTCCGTGCATGGCATGTAAATGAAAAAGAGTAATAAAAAAAGAAAACAGATAATCAAAATACATCATTAATATTCCAATTCCTATTAAATATTCAAATACCGATTAAACCACTTTAATTTATTTAAATATGATGGAATAATTCTTTGTTCAGGTTCTTGTTTAATTCGCACAGGAGTGATGTTTGAATTACCTAAAAATTGAAGACAACTCGCATTTCTCTATCGTATTGGAAGCATTCTTTTTTTTCCAATATCAGCTCTGGAATAACCTATTGCGCATGCTTTGGTTTGATTTCCGCCTTTTTATATTGTCTCTGTGCTCTTTGTACCTAACGCTCCATAATAAAGACTTCAACAAATTAATTGATTAACATTTATTACAGAGATGTAGAGAAAGTCACGTGAATGGAACACATCAGATTTTTTTCTCGTGGTATGCAAAGAGCATGCAATATCATAGCCATTACACAGCGATCAAATTTTTAAAAATCTGATAATCGCTATAGGTTTCTGTATATTTTCTTTTTTATTATACCAATTTCTCCAATAGCCCGTTTTAAACCGGAATGATTGCATTGGCGACCTTTTATTTTTGGAACAAATTGCCTATCACCAGTGGTGTTAACTCGTGTACAGCTGTCTGTGGAGTTCTGTATCTTTCTTTGGATTTTAGGCTTTAAATATCACATACACACACACACATTCACGCATACTTTTAGATTGTAGAGAGGTTAAGAAATAATTTTGGGATTCAAACCCGGAACCCTTCGAATTTTTGTTCGTTATACCTATAACAAATGTGTAATGAATCTTGGTTTACAAGAAGTAGAATAATGAATAGTTTATTCAAGAGTGGGAAGAGAGTATCATTTGAATGCAACACGTAAGATTTATATATGGATATTTTATTACATGAATCCTATCTCCTAAGTGGTAGACAAAGTCCTTTGTGTGTTTACACGTTGTGTTTTCCTGGTTTTTTATGTATTTATTTTTGTTAATGATTCATTTGTATAGCCCCTTTAACTTCAATGGTCAACAACTCGTGTTACTGTAGGTTTTGAACATTAGGTTAGTCGATTTTTATTATCAAACACACTACCAGACTCTGTGGGGGACAGGAAAGAATTATGGTTAAGGAAAACTTCCCCGCTCCAGCCGGGAATCGAACCCGGTACCTCCGGGTTAGAAGTCAACTCGCTGACCACTCGACCACTTTTCCCTGATTTGTTGCTATACGCGGACGCTGAAACTCTACACTTGGCAGCAGTTACTCGTAAGTTGTTACACTCGCAAAAGAACAGATGAAAAGCGCTACCCATCATACTTGCTGAGCGAATCACGAAGCAGCATTGCGGGTGGTCGGTTACAAAGCGGAAGTGGCTCCGTTGCCGGATCTGGCTATTCCCATCCACGTGCTTCAGTTTCTGATCTCCATCACGTGGTGCGTCGAATTGTTTTCAATTATATCTGTATTATTCGTTATTCTTGATAGTGTATTTGTGTTTACTTGTTTTATTATAATTTACAGTAGTGGCATTAATTCTGGACACTTTCTGGTTAAATTAAGTTTCAGATTACAATATTGCATTGAACTCTTGTTGAGGATTATTCTTATCTAATAAATTATAGTCAGGAAGCGCTAGCACGATACATTATTGTACCTTTTGCCGCAAACTTGAGCCAACTTTTGAAATAGATAATTTTATGAATATAAACACACGTTCTTCATTTTAATTGTACCTAACGTGAACATTGGAACTACTGCTCTGAAATTGCATTAAATAAGTCAGAATTTAAGGAAATCTAATAGATAATATTAGGATTATGGCATTTCAATGACATGAGCACAACCACCGTAATCTTAAATATACATGATTTTCCCCAATTTTTATCCTCCTATTTATATCTTATAATCAATGAAAATTAATAAAACTATATTTGGAAATTATACTGTTTAGCTTATGGTGCGTCCAATATGAACTATAATGAATTAATACTCTCTTATAATACGGGCTCGAAATATATAATCCCAAAATTTTGTGTTTCTCTTGTATAACATGCAGCAATAATATCAATTTTCACATTAGATGGAATATGAAATAAATTATGTGTACATATTTATAAAATAATACATGTTCAACAGTTGTGCTAAATTAGGTAGTTAACTGCCAAATTATCTCCAGTTTGTGCAAAAAGCTTCAATAATATATAATGCTAACAATTCCTGGCTATAATTTATAAGATCAGAATAATCCTGGATGATAGTTTATAGCAATATTTAATCTGAAAGTTAGTTTAAACAAAAAGTGTCCCAAACTAATGAGAGTATTGTATAACATATAGTGTGCTGGTAGTCATCGTATCCTTATCCTGCAAGGTCTCTAATCGGGTAACAAAGCTCTATGGCTTTTGCTCTAACCCATGTCACCCATTTCTTTCATCGTCCCTATTAAAGGCGTTAAACTACAAAAATAAATGTAAATAAATAATAAAAATTAACTTTAAAAATTGAAGAGCGACAATTTTTCTAATGTCTCAAAAAGCCCACCACTGAGGAATTATTTAGGAAGTGCAACTCGTTTGCGTCGCGGCTTCATTGAAGAAAAATTCTTATGTATTCCATTCACATAACTTTCTCTACATCTCTACAACAAAGTATTATTAAAATTCTTATTTTTCTATTTACTTCATACTAATCGAGAAAACAAATTGTAAAAATCGTCTTATTACTTGTTTCCATGTGAGTAGAAGCGAAATAAGTCAGTACCAAAAGCTGGTTGCTATGTGACTGAAGTTGCTTTGTTTGTATGTAACAAATTCCTGTATGAGAAAAGTATACGTTTTTTAAAGCTGAAACCAATTACAAGGGCTATCTCAAAAACGGCCAACACTACGAAAAACTTGTAAATAACATAAAGTGTGTGTTTTAGCGAGCTCTACATTTTATATTAAGTAAGTTTTTGTCTGTCTCTTACGGTTTACCAGTTATGCAACATTCCAAAAAAATCATCCAGAACCGTCAGTGGCTATTCCCAGTAAATTCAAGATATGCATTTTATTTTTCATGAAAATATCTTTAATATACGACATTTTAATCACAGTAGTTAGAGGCATTTTTGAGAAAATGAAAATTTTCGAAAATTTTTCCTCGTAAAGGGTAGTTGGGGGTGGTGATTTTCTTGAAAATCTTCGTGTCGCATCCTTGGAAGATACTGAACTTAAATACTAAGTTTGGTATTTAACGGACTTTTGTTTGAGCTATGCTGCCCCTTCCCCCCTCCCATACAAAACACACTAACTGACAGACACACACGCGGACATTTTTCTAAAAATTCTTTTCTTGGATTCAGGAGGTCCCAAAACACATACATTTAGGTAATATATGCTTATAATTATATGTTTCGTATGTAACAGGGAAGTTCGCATTAATTGCTTTCTCGAGCACGTATGTACAACACAGGTTTTGTATTCTAAAATTCGATACCAAGATTTTTACCGGAACTACATCTTTTGAGACCTCCTGAATAAAAACAGCATTTTGATAAAAAGGTCTTTGTGTGTGTGTGTGTGTGTGTGTGTGTGTGTGTGTGTGTGTGTGTATTTTGACAGCATAACTCAAAACGAAAATTTGGTTAAATACCGAACTTGGTATTTAAGTTTAGTATCATCCAAGGAAGCGAAACGAAGATTTTCAAGAAAATTCCCACAACCCAGTTATCGAAAATTACGATTTCTAAAATATTGCTCTAACGATTGTTATTAAAAGATTATATTTTTAAGATAATTTAATGAGATGACAAATGAATGTGTTCTTGAATTTTCAGGGAATGGCCTCTGAAGGTCCCATCATTCTGGGTGACTTTTGTGTAACTGCTAAACCGTAAGAGATAGACAAAAACCTACTGCACAAAGAATATAAATACATTTCTGTTATATTCTTTTTCTTTCTTTATTTCTTTCTTTCTTTTTTATTTTATTTTCTTTCAGCGTTAACCTTTCCGAGATATTCCTTGTTGTTGGTTTAATATTTAAACCACTTAAACTTTTCTCAAAAGGAAATTCAGACTTTGTTCCATATTTCTTTTGCTTTACTTCTGGCCATGTAAAGAGAACCGTATTTAAATTGCTTCACATCGTGACCAACGTTTATCCCTTTAGCCCAGTGTATTGTCTGATTTCCCTTCTACTTACAATGAACTAAATAGTAATGTGATTTCTGCTAATGCTACATGATGTAGATAATAATAATAATAATAATAATAATAATAATAATAATAATAATAATAATAATAATGAGCAGACGAATTATTGATGTTCACGATTTATGTACCCTGTTTATACCTATCCAGCCTGAGATACTAAGTTGCCATTTACTAGCGGCTCTGGCAACGTCGCAACCACAAAGTAGCCAACATTACGCAAGTGCTAAGTTTGAGCGGCCGGAGTATAATGTACAATTTTCAATTTACTTAAAACACTGAAATCCTCTTCACCTCTGGAATTTCGCTATATCTGAAACGCTTCACAGCAAATAATAAATATATGGACAGGCAATTTGTTTACCGGAAGCTCTTTGGTCAGAATCTTTTTGAGAAGGAAGGAAGAGGAAAGGGTGTCACGTGGTAACACTGGCGGCTATCAAAAATTGCCGACACGCGTAACCAACTTGGGCACGAGGATTCTATTTCCTAACTTTGCCCTTTCCCCGTCTCAAAAGACTCTAACTGAGGAATATAACAGCTGCATTATTCAAGCTATTATTCTTAATGATGTAAATAATAAATCCACCGTCACCACTACAAATTATATCAGTATCTTTTGGCAGAAATGTCTGTCTGAGAAATATTACTGCTTCTTATAACGTTGAGCCGCTGCCATGTCTTCTGTCGTGCTGCGTTTCCTTCTCTTATTTCCACGATTGGCTAATATACAGGCTGCTCGTTCCTTCTAGACGAGTGTCCTTTAACGAAGATACCTACAGTGAACTAGCCTTCCCTTGACAAACAGGTCAGTGTTATAATATCAAACAGTTCTGCTTCCTTATGATTACGTTTCGAGAATAACAGTAGAGGTGAGTAAGTGACTCGCATCTGATTTCTCATTTGAAAATGTCTTTCGTGAAGATCTGGTGGGCTGATGCTAACAAGCCGTGTGCAGTACGAGAAAATATTATAAAACCGCAATAAATATCTGCTACTCTGTTGTGCGAGTGCTTCCATCACCGTGAGAGGCAGATTCTTTAATTTTTGATTTAAATAACCATTTTGTTTATTTGTGATAAGAATTTGCATGTATTATACGTGCATTAACTCTGTTGCATAACATAGATGTTTAATTTATACGGCTATGAAAATGTAAATTACACAATTCTTTTCGAATAAATTAAGATAAATGGTGATGTTAAAACGTAAACATTTTGTATCGTCCATCAATCTAGTGCACGTGATAGAAGACACGCGGTAAAGTTACGTAGAACAGACCTACAATATAGGATCCACTACCCAGATTAAGATGGACACTTTGGTTTCTTTTCTTAGCATAACGAAACATGCAAACTTAGAAGATATAAGTTTATTGACCTAATTCTAAGCGTTAACAACATCTCCGACATCCACGTCCTTTTATTTGTTTGTTTTTGTTTATCTGGTTGATTTTCAATTAATGTAAACTGACACAAACAATAGTGTTATTTCAATAAATATAGCAAAGAGGAGGAGAAATCATGAACTCCCCCTAATTATCAATACGTATTCAGAAACAATGAAATTAGGATGTTTGTTCCGCCCCAGTTGGTTTGGGTAAACAGATTATCTACTCAGATTGAAAAGGAATCAACTAAGCTAATCCTATCCCTTAGTTGGCTGCATTAGTTTGCTACATATGCCACTTTTCATCTAATTGCTAAATTGACTTTCATAACCCTGCCAAAGGTACCGTCAACAAATCGGTTCAAAAGGCCTTGAGCATTAAGGTGATAGGTAATGGTATGGCCATCCATTCAAACCCAAATGTCACGGATTTGAATACCAGCAACTACAGTCAAATGTGCCTGTGGTAGAGGATGGGGACGGCCCAAGTAAAATAACTGGCATAATCACAAGCTTGGAAGTTGGCAGCGTTACATTTGACTGTAGTTGCAGGAATTTTGCTCTCCCCCCAAAAAAAAAAATTGCCAAAACTTTTTTTGAAAAAATGAAATATTTTTACAACAGAAAACAGTCTTAATTATATGTAATTTATGGTTGAAGGTTAGTATTACATGAAATGAACCATAGAGTACAAATCCTACTTAAAACAAGCAACTTTTGAGTACCGATATGCAACAAAGGGTTAAACTAGGGTTGAAAATTAACGGGCTAGTATGGGGTGTCTCAAAAATAACTCCGCAGTTCACGCTTGTGACTGTGGTCAAGTTGGAAACAGAGCTATGGAGAAGGAGCATTATTTATGTTTGAATAATACTGTGAGAGATTTCAAATTCCCTGAAACAGAATGATACTCCGAAAGTGGTAGGTCTAAACTTTTAACAGACTAAACTGGATGTAACGTTCAGGAGCACACCTGAATGAATGCAGGGCGCAGTGTTTCTGTGTAGGGAGGAAGCAAAACTGCATCCCTATATATCTACAACTATTCCTAAATAAATATGATGAACTAAAGGAAACCACAAATTCACACGGAAATCCTACACAAAGTGTCCGAAATAGGGACAAAACACTCGAACTCTGCCTACAAGAATGAGAACATTTGCTCCTTCACAAACTGCAAAAGACAAAAAAAAAAAAAGAAAAAACTGTATATATAATTCTCTATTTATTATAACTATATAAATATATAAAATAATAAATAAAGTCAAAACAATATATTCTAATCTTAATAAAGTTATTAGTAAATGTTTACGCTTAGAAGAAAATACTCATAAACCACAAAAAAAAAATATTATTAACATTAAATGTTTTAATAGACCTTCTGTGGTAGTAGTAAGTAATGTCACCTCCATTTCCAATAACACTCGCAACTAGCGCTATCTGTTGCCAACCGAACTGTGATGAGTGAACGCGCTTGCACAGAACCTCACTGCGGAGACACATTTGAGATACCGTTATTTCGAAACCTTTAAGAATATTATTGGCTTAGATGTATCGTGGGATTATAATTTTTTTCTCTTTGAATTAAATAATATGTTCAGCCAAGTACATTTGTAATTTCATCCGGTAAATGAAATAAACAAAAGTGATTTATATAATTCATGGTATGAATATGTTGTTCGCCTGGCTGGTGAGAGTTCCTAGCTTGGAGGTTCGCTTCACAAAATGCGCAGTATCAATATTTTTGCAAAGTGATATCATTTTGGCTTACTGGGACAGTTAATCAAGCATGTCCACTGCATCGCCAGATTAAATACTTAGATCAGTACGATGATTCAAGCGATAGGAGTCAAACATACAACTTACACAAAATCAGTGATTTTCTCTGCAACCACAGAAAAATTAATGTTAATAACACAGTTACGTAGACGGCAATGTATTTACTTTATTTACCATGTAAATAGTAGGTGAGAAAGTATTGCATTCCATCAAGAGATTCGATACCGAAATTTTAATGAAATACATGTTTTGAGGACCCGTAAATGTAAAAAGTTTAGAAAAATGTGTATATATGTGTGTGAGACAGAGGGGAGAGAGAGAAACATAAATCAAAAGCGAAAGGTCGGAATGTTTGGTATCTTCCAAATATGCAACACAAGGACTTTTTAAAAAATTCTCCCATCCTAACTTATATATGGTACGTTTTTCGAAATGTTATGTTATCTCAAAATGGCTGTAACCATGTTGATTAAAATACCATATTTAAAGGATATTTACATGAAAAATAAAATCTGTAGCGTCCTCAAAAGCCCATTCGGATATTAAATCGCTTTAATTATCATACTCATATTATTTGAGATGGGGGGGGGGAAATAATCACAGTTGGGAAAAAACATTGGGCAGATGTCCGTCGTTCTCTTGTTCAACATATTCTATCTGTGACAGCATGCGCAGCATTTTGCAGATATTGTTTTGGAATATTGGCAATTTCTTGCAAGTTGGTATCTTTAGTTCAGCGGGGTTGTTGGATGTGTCAGGCAAACGCCTTCTTTAAGTTAAACCCACAACCAAAAGTCGGCGGGATTGAGATTTGAAAAGTGGAAAGTGTCTACTGATGAAAGAATCACCAAACATTTGTGTAATTGTTTTCCTGAAGTGAAATGTCTGTCATCTTGCATGAAAGTTTTGTGTTCCATATCGTGATTCCTCAGTCGAGTTAATGGACATAAATGCAGACTTTAATCAAAAAAGGACTCTGACTTTAATTCAACAAGATCTTCGTGATTTAAAAGCTACTGTAAGGTGTGCTTTCACTTCACAATTCATCATCGACCCATACTTCTTCGAAGAATGTAATAATTAAAGTTACAGTGAACGGGGAGCGCCACTGCAGCATGTTGCTGAACTTTGTCATCCCTAGACTGAGAAATCACGACATGGAAATCACTACCTTCATGCAAATGGCGCTCCACCCCATATTTACACCGCTGCAAAATAATTAGTTATACAGATGTTTGCGACCGTGATATCAATAGGCTCTTCGCAACAATGTGGCCTCAGCGATCTCCAGATCTTAATCCGGCCGACTTCTTGCTGTAGAGTTACCTTAAGAGCGATTTTCCTGACACACCCAACAACTTCACTGCAACTAAAAGATGCCTTATCGCAAGGATTGGCCAATAATCCAAGACATTTTCTGCAAAATATTGTGCATGTGTCGCAGACAGAATGTTATGTGTTGAACAAGAGAACGGTAGACATATTCCCAGTGTTTGTCTAACACTGATGTATTTTTGATCCTATTTCAAATGTCATAACATTTATAGCCAGTTAATATTTGAGATTTCTTTTAAAAGTCTCCATATCATCTTAATTTTCTGGGAAAAGCCGTCCACTTTATTGGGAAGGAATTTTGTACAAGATTATATAATTGGTATACAAGCGATAGACTAAAACGTACTCCACAAACAAACAAAAATGTAGATCTCGGTAGAACATACACATTATTATAAATAATGCTCTTTGTAATAAACCATTTCCCATATATCTGTTACTAATTGTTCGAATTGTTCAATTTACTGGCATGCGATGCCCGCCTCGGTAGTGTATGGGTAGCGTGTCTGCCTTACTTTCAAGAGGTCGCGACTTCGAATCTCGCTTAGGGTGAATTACTCGGATAAGATTTTTATCGGGTTTTCTCTTTTCCTGAGAAGCCGAATGTCGAGTTAAAAAAAAGGGAGTTCCTTTAAATCCTCTTAACTTTCAGTTGTTTCTCGCGATTGCATAGAATGAGTATAGAACTCTAAGCTAAACAAATTAAATATTTAACAATTGCTGCCATCTAAGGGTAGATAATATCATGTGAATTTAACATCAGATCTTTTCCTATTCAATTTACAAACATTATTTCTAATATGCATGTATAGAAACGTTATATGGAAACAAATATAAGTAACATTTTAATTTATCTGCTTTTTACTTTCTTGACAGGTATTATTTGTACACAGCGTATAGAGAAGATATTGCATTCCACTCAAAAATTCCACACCGAGATTTCACCGGAATAATATTTTAGGGTGCTCTGTATAAAAAGAACATTTTTAGAAAAAGGTCAGAGTGTGGGTCTGTGTGTCTTTGAACAAGATAACTCAGATAAGTCGGTAAACTACCAATCTTGGTATTTAAGTTTATTATCTTCCAGGAATGCGACACGAAGGTTTTGAGAAAAATGCCTCCGCCCCAAACTACCCTTTACATGAAAAATAAAATTGATTTTCTCAAAAATGGATATAACGATTTTAATTAAAGTACCGTATATTAAATATACATGGTAAATAAAGTGCATATTATTAATTTTGTGGGCATAGCCTCTAAGGAGTGAATTTTGCTAAATTTTGTCTAAGCGGTAGACAAAAACTGTAAATCACGCCAAAACACACACACTTCATGTCATATACGTTTTTTTTTTTTCGTGGAATTGACCACTTCTGAGATATTCCTTGTTATTTGTTTCAGATTTAAAATACTTAAACTTTTCTCACATGGAAAGTTGTAAACTCCTGCTTAGAAACGGATTTCAACCACATGGCAACCAGCCTAGTGTATTCCCTTATTTCCTTTCTACTTACAAGGAAATAGGCAATTTCTGCTAATGTTTATCTCAATTGTCATAAAGTAGAAGAATATACTTTTAACAATAATTTGCTACAACGATGTAGAGAAAGTCATGTGAGTGGAACACATCAGATTATTATACACAAAAATACCCAAGATAATAGAACGAGTAACTTAGAATGACTTACACTTTTGGTATTGTCACCAGGAAGAGTGCTGCCTGGCCTCGGGGAAATTCATGTGCAGCCTTATCAATGACTTCCTTACATGGATAGCAGCAACATGTTACAACTTTGTGGTTTGGTGCTTATAATAAAACACCACTTCGTAAACTGATGTTTTCGAAACGAGTATGAAGTTTGAGAAATAAGCAAAGTCGAGGTTTCCAACCACAGGAAGTGGGCGGGAAAACCCTGCGGATGTACGATACATGGTGTGTTTTCTTACACACACCAAAGGAGGAAGCATTAATTAGACTTAATCCCAGGGCTCGATGTCACAAAATGGAACCAGCTCTTAAAAGATTTAACTTCCCTAAAGCTAGTGCATTGTCCTAATCCCGTTGAATTTATGTACAGGTTATGAAGGTATTGCACCTAAAATTTGATATCGGAATTACACTGGAAATGCACGTTTTAGGGGCCCCTGTATTTAAAAAACATTTTTTAGAAAAAATCCTTGTGCAGTGTGTGTGCATGTGCGTAACTGTTTTTTTGTTTGTTATAGTGTTTAACGCCCCCTTTTATTACTATGGCAACGCGGGCGATGACGCTGATGAAATATGGAATGAAAATGGAGCACCGGTGGAGTGCGGTGGCGGGGAAAACCGAAGAACCCGGGGAAAACCCGCCCTTGGGGCGCTTTGTCCACTACAAATCCCACATGCGGTCGTGGGAGACGAGAGACGAGTTAGTTAAATACAAACATGATGTATAGGTTCAGAATTTCCCAGGAATGCGACACAAAGATTTTCAAGAAAATCGCTCCACAAAATTCAAACACTTTGATTTTCTTAAAAATGCCTTACGGTTTTGATTAAAATAGTATATTATAGATAATCGCTGGATAAGTAAAATGTATATCTTGGAATTTGTGGGAATGACCTGTGAAAGTTCTCTCCATTCGGAATGACTTTTGTGTGACTGGAAAACCGTAAGAGTAGACAACAACTTATTGCACAAAATGTAGATCGCCCTAGTACTCAGAATATTTATGTCATATACATTTTTTATGGAGCTAATTATTTCAGAGATATTCCTTCTTATTGGTTTTAATTTTAAAATAATTAAAATGTTCGCAAACGGGAAGTACTCACCCATTTCGTATCTCTTTTGTTTTATTACTATGGAAATTTCAATGTCAATCGCATAGCGACAGCTTTTAAAGGATTTGACTGTCGCTTTAGCCCAGTGTATTTTCTTATTTCCCTTCTATTTATAATGAACTATAAATAATGAGATTTTTTGTGGTAATAATTATCTCAATTAGCTTCATGTAGATAAAATATTAATATTTTGTTAGAACAGTTTGTTTGTAAATCAAATAGAGAAAATTAATGGAACACATCAGATATTTCGTATACTATTTACAGAAATGGTTCTTTCTTTTTAACTAATATAGCTATGTCCATGTATTATCGGTATTTTCTGTACGTAGGTCATTACGTTAAGTCTGTATTAGATTATTACACTCTCCTACTTGACTATTGCTTGAACCACTAAAAACAGGTTTCACTAAATCACTTAATTAGAGCAAATATACTTAAACTCCTTTATCAAATAAGTGTCACTCCGAGCAAGAGTTTTTATCATATTTACATTCGCCCTAAACTATGAAAAGCTTTGAGGGTTCTTACAGATAACGTTTCTTAATGCTGCAGTTTTTCAACAAAGTTTTCTAATTTTTACTACATGTTGTTTTGCAAAATAAGAGTTAGACACATCCAATCCTTGTGGAGAAAAGAATATCTGATGTGTACCGTTCACATTACACACATCTCTGTAACAAATTATTATTAAAAAGCTTATTCTTCTATCTACTTCATGATAATCGAGAAAAACATTAGCAGAAATTGTCCTTATTATTTGCTCCATTGTAAGCAGAAGCGGTAAAAAATGTAATGTGTTCCATTCACATGAAGCCCTCCAGCTGTTCGGCAAACAAACCTTTTATTCAAAAGATTAATCTGTTATCTACATAATGCTAATCAAGATAAACATAAGCACATAAGCACAAATAAGTCTTATTACTAAAAAATAGAAGGGAAATAACAAAATGTACCGGCTAAAGCAACAGTCTCGTCCTTTAAAAATCGGCCACTATGTGAAACAATTGAAATTCCAATCTCTTTCCTTGCCAGGAGTAAACAAACAAGAAACGAGAAGAAAGATGTCTTCCCGTTTGAACAAAGTTTATTGGCTAAAATTGAAACCAATTATCCGGAATATCTCGAAAACATTAACTGAAAAAAATGTATATGACATAAATTGTGTGTTTTTATGAGATATGCATTTTTTGCCTGGTAAGTTTTTCAATATCTCTTACGGTTTGCCAGTTATACAAAGGTCATCCAGAATGAAGAGGTGTTCAGAGACTATTCCCAGAAAATCCAAGATATGTATTTCGTTTGTCATAAAAATATCTTAATAAGATTTTAATCAAAATCATTAGAGCAATTTTTGAGAAAATAAAAATTTTCGAAAAATGTTCCATGTAAAGGCTAGTTTAGGGTGGGGGATTTTCTTGAAAATCTTCGTGTTGGTATCCTTGGAATTTAAATATCAAGATTGGTATTTAACGGACTTTTCTTTTTTGAGCTATGCTGCCCACTCACACACACACACACACACACACACACACACACACACACAGAGACAGAGACACATACACGTACATTTTTCTTCTAATTGTTTTTTTCTTTTTGCATTCAGGAGGCCTCAAAACATATATTTCCAGTGAAATCTCGGTATCGCATTTTTGGGTGCAATACAATACCTTCTTTATACACTATGTATATAGTACGTGTAGAGAAAGTAAAAAGTAATTACCTACACGTTAATCAATCGTTCCATGTGGTACAAAGTATTTTAAAAAGATAAGTAAGTACTAATATTAAATAAATAAGAATAAACAAATCCAGTAGAATAGCGATAGGTACATACTTATATTTTCAAAACCTCTGCAATGGCATCCATTCAATTTCCTTCTCTATACAGTAGTATATAGTATATAGAGAAACCATTGCGTTTCACCTAAAAATTCTATACCGGATTTCACTGACTGTACACGTTTTAGGGTCTCCTGTATCCTTTTTACGAAAAGGACTAAGTATGTGTGTGTGTGTGTGTGTGTGTGTGTGTGTGTGTGTCTGTCTGTCTGCCTGTGTGTGCGTCTATGTGTGTTTTGTGTCTGCGTGCGTGTGTCTGTGTGTCTCTGTGTGTATGAGTCTGTGTTGTGTGCGTGTGGCTGTATGTGTGTGTGTGTGTGTGTGTGTGTGTGTGTGTGTGTGTGTGTGTGAGAGAATAACACAAAAGTCAGCTAAATCCCAAGAAGGATAGTTACGTTCAGCATCTTTCAAAACTTTTCAAGAAATTCCTCACCCCAAACTACACTTTACATGGACAAGTTTACAAAAATTTTAATTTCTAAAAAATAGCTCTAACGATTTTGACACATAATTAATGCATATTTTGAATTTTCTGGGAATAGCCTCTGAGGACCTCTTCATTCCGGGTGACTTCTACAAAGCTAGTTAACAGCAAGATATGGACAAAAATTACTATACAAAATGTGTAGATCTCGTTAAAACACATAATGTATATAGAATACTTATTTTCCCGATATATTGCTTATTATTGGTTTCAAGTTTAAAATGTTTACACGTTTCTCAGACGGAAATTTATTATTCCTGGTTTGTTTGTTTTTGCTTTACTCCTGACCGTGCAAAGAGAAACGAATTTCAATTACATTAGCAACCAACTTTTAAAAGATTTGACAATAGCTTTAACCATGTATTCCTTTATTTCTCTTCCTTATAAGAAAATAAATATAAGATCGTATCTGCTAATATTTATCTCGATTAGCATGATAGAATATTAAGCTTTGGTGAGAATAGTTTGTTATAGTATACGAGGTACGTCCAAAAAGTAAGTTCCGTTTCAATTTATCTCCGCTGCAGCGCTGCGATCGCAGTTCCGCACATGAACTCTGTATCAAGGAGAAGAAACGTGCGTCATTTTGAGATCGCTGTCCACATACGCTTTGTTGTGCTTGTTTACAATGTCGGTGCTGATTGAAAATCCCGCCGCTTGTGAAATCAGATCTGTGATTCGTTTTTTGAATGCTAGGAAAGTGAAACCAATTGAAATTTATCGGCAAATTTGCGAAGTTTACGGACAAAATGCGATGAGCGATTCAATGATGAGAAGATGGGTCCGACAGTTCAATGAAGGACGTAGTGAAGTGCACGATGAAGAACGAAGTGGGCGTCCATCTTTGGTTACAGAAGAACTGGTTCACGCGATTGATGACAAGATCCAGGAAAACTGCAAGTTTACAATTAGTGCTCTAGCTATGGAATTTCCCCAAAGCTCACGATCACTAATTCATGAAATTGTTACCGAAAAACTGAAATTTCGTAAACTTTGCTCACGTTGGGTACCAAAGATTCTTACTGAGCAACACAAAACAAAACGAACGGGTAGTGCACTTCAGTTTTTAACCCGTTATGATGAAGACGGCGAAGAATTTCTGACACAGATACTCACAGGAGATGAGACTTGGGTTTCTTACGACACCCCTGAAAGTAAGCGGCAATCAATGGAATGGAGGCACACTTCATCCCCAGCAAAGGTTAAGCCGAAACAAATCTTGTCACCTCGAAAAATGATGTGCACAGTGTTTTGTGACTGGAAAGGCATCTAACTCATTGATTTCTTACCGCGTGGTCAAACAATCGAAGCAGATGTATATTGCGAGACACTTAGGAAATTGATTAGATTTTTTCTTTTATGTGCTCTGAATTTTGTATACAATTAAGACATGAATTATGAGGTACATTTTTATTAGCAATGTTATAAATAAGCCTATACAGCTAAATGTACAGTACAAATGCAAGGATGGGTTAAAGTACGTACCGCTCTTCTCTTGCCCTGATACCATCTAAAACATTTCCCAGGCCGTGCTGCCATCTGTGGTCAGTTTCAAACGATCACCAAACCACGATAAATTATCATAAACAACTGATGACTTCCATTCACATTACTTTCTCTACATCTCTGCAACAAATTATTGTTAAAAAGATTATGCTTCTATTGACTTTATTCTAATCGAGAAAAAAATAACAGAAATAATCTTGGTAGTATATAGAAGAGAAATAAGGGAGTACCATAGGTTAAAGTGATAATCAAAAGCTGGTTGCTATGTGACTGAAGTTCCTTTGTTTGTATGGACAGGAGGTGACAAATTCGCGTTTGAGAAAAGTATAAGTATTTTATAGCTGATAACAAGGCAGATCTCAAAAACGGTCAACTCCACGAAAAAACGTATATGACATAGATTATGTGTTTTAATGAGATCTAAATCTTCTATCAATAAAATTTTTGTCTATTTCCTACGGTTTACCAGTTATGCAAAATTCCGCAAAATTCATCCAGAATAAAGATGTCTTCAGAGACTATTCCCAGAAAATTCAAGATATACATTTTATTTATCATGTAAATATCTTTAATAAAGGAAATTTTAATCAAAATCGTTAGAACAATTTTTGGGAAAATCAAAATTTTCGAAACATTTTCCATGTAAAGGGTCGTTGGGGGGAGGATTTTCTTGAAAATATTCGTGTCGCAACCTTGGAAAATACTGAATTTAAATACCAAGTTTGGTATTTAAAGGCCTTTTCGTTTTTGATCTATGCTGCCCAGACACACACACACACAACACACACACACACACACTGAAAGATAAAACAGACATACAGGACATTTTTCAGACATTTTTTTATTCTTTTTTTTTTGGGGGGGGGGATTCAGGAGTTCTCAAAACATGTATTTCCGGTGAAAAGTCGGTATCGTATTTTTGGATGCATTACAATACCTTCTCTAAACACTTTGTACGTGATACGTATAGAGAAGGTAATAACATCGAGATGAATGCTCTGCAATCTTACGTCTTGGTTCAAAAGCAAAACAAACCTGCACGACGATGTTACTGCACGTCGTGTTTATTAAACTTGTGTGTACTCTTAGCTCCCACGTACTTGTCCCCATTTTACTTTTTGTATTTTTGTCACTCTTCGCCAAAGTTTTAACGATCATTCTTCACAGTTCGAGATTCAAAATATTTTTACGTTCTCTACGAGTTAGTTAAGAGAAAATAATACATTCCACCCAAAAATCCAATATCGAGATTTCATGTTAATAGTCGCTTTAAGGTCCCCTGTATAAAAAAAGAAGTATTTTTACTTTCTCTACATCTACTAGAGAAGGTATTGTAATGCATCCAAATATTCGATACCGAGATTTTACCGGAAATACATGTTTTGAGACTCTCTGAATACAAAAAATGCATTTTTAGAAAAATGTCCATGTGTGTGTGTGTGTGTGTGTGTGTGTGCGTGTGTCTGTGGGCAGCAGAGCTCAAAAACGAAAAGACTGTTGAATACCAAACTTGGTATTTAAGTTTGGATGAATTTTACGGAATTTTGCATAACTGATAAACCGTAAGAGATAAACAAAAACTTACCACGCAGAAAATGTAGAGCACGTTAAGACACACAATATATGTTTTACATACATTTTTTTCGTTGAGTTAATGGTTTTTGAGATATTCCTTTTTATTGGTTTCAGCTTTAAAAACATACATTTTTCTCAAACAGGAATTTATCTATTTCTGTCCATACAAACAAAGAAACTTCAGCCACATAGCAACTAGCTTTTGACCATTATCTTTTTTTTTCTTTCTTTCTTTTTTTTCTTTTTTTTTTATCTTAGCACAATACTCCCTTATTTCGCTTCTACTTACAAGGAAGCAAGTAATAAGCATATTTCTGTTAGTGTTTCTCGATTAGCATAAACTAAATAGAAGCATAAGCTTTTTAACAATAATTTGTTGCAGAGATGTAGAGAAAGTCATGTGAATGGAACATATCAGATTTTTAGATAAAGGACCGTGTGTCTGTGAACATAACTCAAAAACGAAAAGTCGCTACAATACCAAACTCAGTACCTATATAAGTTTAATATCTTCCAAGGATGTGAGACGAAGATTTATAGGAAAATCCCCCCACCCCAACTACCCTCTACATGGAAATGTCTAGAAAGTTTTGATTTTCTCAAAAATGGCTCTAACGATTTTGATTAAAATCTCATATTTTTAAGTTTTTCACGTGACAAATAAAATGTACATGGTTAATTTCCAGGGAATAACCTCTGAAGTCCTGTTTATATGAAATTTGCTAAATTTCTAGTTAACTCATAAGTGTTCGTCTCGTCAGTGATTGTCTCTGGAGTGAGGGACTCGGGTTCGGTACCAGCGTGGGGGTTTTCTTTCCTGCTATGGGTTTGTCGTCACTATCCTGAGGAAGGAAAAAACACTATCGCGGCATCATCCATTGCTTGAACCCGGGTTGTGTTCTGTCTCGCAATTCATCCCAACCAATGACCGAGCTTTCAGTTTGAATATTCGTCATCATCAGCTCATCAGAGATGCACAAAAAGTTACCGCGCAAAAGTATAGAGCTAATTAATATACTCAATTTACATAATTTGTTGTGGCATTAACCATTTCCGATACATTCGTTGTTGGTTGGAATTATCCATTACTTGATGTTTTAAAGCACTGAGTCACCATTCTTTTGTTTGTCATAATGTTACGTAGAGAGTACAATTTTCAAGCCAGCACAGAGCGACCCATTGTTTAAAGATTTGACTATCGCTTCATCCTCCTGTATTCCCCGCATAAGTGCAATTAAAATTGTAGAGACAATTTATGTTAAGCTATATATCATTAACGCTAAGCAGAAAGAAAAACAAACCGAATGAAATATAGGAGTGGGCAGAGAAAACAATCCGAAAATAAATTTCCAAACTTTTGGAAAAGAATCACTGATTTTACCAATAGGTGCCGTTAAAATCCTTTAGAATGCTTTTGACCAGAATTCCCCAAAGTGGTACTAGCTATAGATTGGAAAATTGAAATACTTTTTCTACTACAGTTGGAACCCGAACGAAAAGGCGAAGATCCCGAAAGTAGTACCGGAATACTTGAAATCCGATTTCTGATTCGAAGTGCCAATAATTCAAATTTTGGATGAACTTCTTTTGGTAAGTGCAGCCTAAGTAACACATTCGCATTGTAGTGCTTCTCCCCTTTGGAAAACCCGAAAGCCATCATAAATGCTGCTGCATCCAGCGTTGCCAACACAGAAATATTTTTTTCCGTTAAACTGGGGTTAAAATTCCGCTAAAATCCGTTAAATGTTTATTCTTCCTGTTTTCCATCTCATTAAAGGTGAAATTTCAATGCACTGATGGCTTACAAATAAATGCTATGATCGTTGTTGGTTCTTCTTCTTCTTCTTCTTATTATTATTATTATTATTATTATTATTATTATTAAAATGTTCGACTTCAATCACCATAAGTGAGGCCAAAGTATTTAATTTTCCTCGTTCTCCTGCAATAGGATATCTGGACCGGGTGCCGATTTCTCGAACAGCTTCTGGCAATCCATAACACTTACCCAGACGAGCTGTCACCATAGCAACAGTAAATATTAATGGTATCTTAGAATATATACAGCAAGGTTGGGCATAAGCGATAACATGTACAACTATATTGCCGACTATATTGCGGTAATCATGTGTATATGTTTACTTCAGTACATATAAACAAATCCCTCCCAGGGCACGAAGATATACATCATGATTCATTTGGTTTTGTGGAATGTGCACATTTCAAGATTGAAATAGGAAGTGGAGAGTTTAATTTGCAGTCCCATCAAACTAAATCTTGTTTCTAATTATATAATTGAAACATTGAATAAAAGCGAAAAATATTGTGGTCAATCCGTTGACCACTAAATGCGAAGTTTTACCCGTTGACAATGAGTAAATTCTGTCAAATTTAGCGGGAATTCCGCTAACTTGGCAACCCTGGCTGCATCACTGATTTGGATGTTAGGTCCAGTCGACAGTATCGGTCATTGGGCAATAAATGTCAAGATTTATCGGGCGGGAGAATTATGTACTACATTCTCCGCGGAGGAATACAGTAGTACATACGAGAAGTTGTTGATGCATGGATATGAATGTGTGCGATAGGCAGAGAGGATATGCACGGAGAACGATTTTGAGACGTGGAGAAAATTGTTTGTATGGAAGGAGGAAAAAGGAAGACAAAATGTTGTGAAGAGCAACGCCAGAAGTCGAATGAGAGTGTGGTGGGAGAGATAGAAAATGAGTGAAGGACGAGCACGGTGAGGAAAAGACAAGAGTTAAAAACGGGGAGTTGTTTGCGCCTGTGCGCACGCGCGGGAATGCCGCTGCCTTTCTACTTCACAACGCAACGAGCTCCTCTTTTGTTAATTGTACCAGCTTCATCAAAACTGTTTTGGTTTTAGTGGATTAATGCAGCAGAACTTCAAAAGTGTTCTCCTAGGTCCTAAAGTGCGTGCTTTGCAAACTCTTTTAATTAGTTAAAACGGCTAATTGGTTATATCGATTTAAATAGAAATGCTAAAAAAGATAGGCGTCTACAAATGAAACAAGCAGATTTGAAGATTGTATGCAGGAAATGACAGTTGTTCTAAACAGTGCTCATCTCTGTCTCACACAGTATTGATATTATTTATAGCTTTTACAATGTTACTGCTTCTGTAAAAATCAGCGCATGGGCGTTGACTATACAGAGCGTTCAGTAAGAACGTGATTCAGTTCTGTAGCGCCAGAGTAACTCAGTTACTACCACAGAATATTTAAGTATCCGTAAATTACTTAGATTATTAATCTGCGAGGAAACGTTTAACTCAACGACCTTATCTCCATAAATAGCAACATCTTTGGAGTAAAATAAATTGCAAAACCATACATGAATTACTTCAGGGAATGCCAGAAAAAAAAAATCTGATGTATTCCATTCATATGACTTCATATATCTGTTGTGCAAACAAATTATTCTTATGAAATGTTATTATTTTATATACGTCATGCTAATCCAGATAAACATGAGAAAAATGGTGTTATTATCCGCTTCCTGGTAGCTAGAAGGGAAATAAGGGAATATTCCAGGCTAAAGCGCTAATCAAGCTGGAGACCTGGGTTCGATTCCCGGAACCGGCGTGGGGAATTTTCCCCCGCTGGGAGACCTGGTCCGGGGTACACTCAGCCTCGTGAGGTCCCTGGGGGTCAATTGAGGAGATTCTTGATTGAGAAGTACTTGCTCCAGATCGAGAATACTGCCTCAACCGGCCGGGAGAAACTCGAGGCGCTGATCACATGTCACCCTCCAGCACTGTACCCCATTCATGACGCCTTCGGACCGAGATGGGGGATGCAGTGGCCGGGCGATAGGCCATGGTCCCTTATGGAAATGTTTTAAAGGCTGTCGCTATGCCATTGTTGTTAAACTTCGCGAGTTTGCATGGCCAGGAGTAAAACAAAAGGAACACGCGACTTATATTATATATAGTAAGTCTTTTAACAAGATCTCAATTTATTGTGTTGTAAGTTATTGTCTATCTCTTACGGTTTACCAGCTGTGTAAAAGTCATCCAGAAAACAAGAAAATACAAAATATACATTTCATTTGTCATGAAATTTCTTAAACATACAATATTTTAACCGAAATCGTTAGAGCCAGTTTTGAAAAAATCAAATTTCTCAAAACATGTAAAAGGTAGTTGGAGGTGGGGACATTTTTCTGAAAGATATTTAATGTAATAAGGGAAGACACTCGGCTAAAGCGATAGTTAGATATTTTAAGCGCCAATCCTATGTGAACATTGAAACTCAGTTCTCTTTGCTAATCATGAGAAAAGAAATAGAGACGAAAAGAAAGATGATTTCCCGCTTGAGAAAAGTTCAAGTAGCTTAAAATTGAAACCAATAATGCGGAATATCTCGGAAAATTTTAATTTAGGACCTAAATTGTGTGTTTTAATGAAATGTAGGTACGTTTTTTGTGCAGTAACTTTTTGTCAATCTCTTACGGTTTACCAGTTATATAAAAATTATACAAAAATCATCCAGAATGAAGAGGTCTTCAGAGGCTGTTCTCAGAAAATTCAAGATATACATTTCGTTTGTCATGAAAATATCTTAAATGTGTGAAATTTTAATGAAAATCGTTAAGAGCGATTTTTGAGAAGTTCAGAAATTTCGAAAATTCTTCCACCTAAAGGTTAATTTGATATATGATATTTTGTTTTAATCTTTGTGTCGCATTCTTGGAAGATAGTGAACTTAAATACCAAGTATGGTATTTAACCGCCTTTTCCTTTTTGAATTACACTGTCCACAGGTGCGCACACATGGACCTTTTTCTAAAAATCTGTGTGTCTGTTTTTGTTTGCTTTTATAGGTTTCAGAAGACCCTAATACATGTATTTCCGATCTATTTTTTGGGTGGAATAGAATATCTTTCCTATCCACTACATACATTGATACATGTTAGAGAAAATAACACTTTTTTTATTCTCAAAATATCTCAAAATATGTTTTGATACCCCCTTAAGGGCATTGTTGTAAACATGTCTCTGTGTGTGTCTGTCTGTCAAACAGTCAGTCTATGTGGGTGTGTGTGTGCGTGCGGGAAGCATAACTCAAAAACTAAAAGTTCGTTAAAAGTTTAGTACCTCCCAAATATGCGACACGAAGATTTTCAAGAAAATACCCCCACCCCCAACTTTCATTTACACGGAACATTTTTTGAAATTTTTGATTTTCTCAAAAATGGCTCGAACGATTTTGATTAAAATATATATTAAAGGCTTTTAAATGACAAATAAAGTGTAACTATATCTTGAATCTTCTGGGAATAGCCTCTGAAGATATCTTTATTCTGGATGAATTTTACGGAATTTTATATAACTGGTAAACCGTAAAAGGTACACAAAAACTGTAGACCTCGTTAAAACACACCATTTATGTTATATGCATTTTTTCGTGAGGTTAGCCATTTTTGAGATATAACTTATTATTGGTTTCAGCTTTAAAATACTATACTTTTTTCATATGGGAAATTGTCAACTCCTGGCTACGCAAAGAAATGGATTTCAATCCCATAGCAACCAGATTTTAAAACATTTGACTGTCAGTTTAGTCTAGTGTATTCCCATTTCTCTACTGCTTAAAAAGAACTTAGTAATAAGATCGTTTTTGCTAATGTTTATCTGAATTAGCATGAAATAGATAGAATAAGCTTATTAACAATAATTTGTAACAGAGATATAGAGAAAGTCATGCGAATGGAACGTATCAGATTTTTGTTTAATTAGGTGCTCCGCTCGCCTGTGGACCCCAAGGGATACTGGACAAAGCGGGTTTTCTTCGGGTTTATAGATTTATCCCGCTATTTAATCCACCACCTGTTCTATAATCACCGTTCCTTTCATCCATTTCATCCTCATTTCGTATCAGATTTCTAAGGGAACATGTGAGCTAAGACGCTCGCCGGGTTTTAAGTGTTAGCAGGTTCAATGCCGGGAATATGATGAAATTTATCAAGGTGACGGGACGTAATAACGAGAAATTAAATGCTGCTAAAGTGAACACCTTTAACTTAACGTCACAACAGCTCTTGATTGGTAGTTTTTGTTGTTTCATGCTACTACTTCATGGCGATTGGTTCCGCAGTAGTGCCATTATTTTTAGACACTTTTTCTCTAAACTAACTTTCAGATTAAACATCGCTTTAAATCCAGCATTATTCTGATCTAATAAATTATAGCCAGAAAGTGTTAGCATGACATATTTTTGTTGCTTTTAGCACAAACTTGAGATACTTTGGTCCTTAATTGGCTAATTTAGCACAACTGTTGAAAACATTATTTTATAAATATATGCACATAATTATTTTATATTCCATCTTATTTTAAAATTGAAATTATTGCTGCATGTTATTAAAGAGGAACACAAAATTTGGGACTTTTATTTTCTATATATATATATATATATATGGTCGTCTCCTTAGCGCGGTGGTAGCGTTGCTACTTACCAAGCGGGAGAGCTGCGTTCGATCTCCAGTACAAGCGTGGGGATTTTTCCCCCGCTGGGAGACCTGGCCCGGGGAGCACTAAGCCTCGTAAGGTCCCTGGGGGGCCAATTGAGGAGCTACTTGATGGAGAAGTAGCGGCTCCAGGTCATGAGGACCGCATTAACCGGCCGGGGGTACTCGAGGCGCTGACCACGTCTCACCCTCCAATACTGCACCCCATCCATGACGTCTGTAGTGGACCGAGATGGGGGATGCAGCGGCCGGGCGGTAGGCCGAGGTTCCCCGTGAGCTGTCGTGCCATGGAGTTTATATATATATATATATATATATATATATATATATATATATATATATATATATAAGGTGGTTCACGTCGTCCTCCGTGGTGTAACCGAGCCAACTTCATATACCCAAGATCGCGGGTTCATACCCGACAGAGGACGAGGATTTTTTTGGGGTGTAAAAATCCTTAGCATGGCTTCCTTCTGAAGGGAAGTAAAGTCGTTGGTCCCGTGTCGTAGATTTACGGCACGTAAAAGAACCTCAAGCTTGATAGAAGGCCTCTGAGAAAAATTAAGCGGTCTTTCACTATCAATTTAGAATGGAACGCTGAGAACCACAGTCTAACCTGAAAACATCGTTCCTGAGACCCATTTTCTGTGTACTAACTTTATGGACTTTGTCGCTACTAGTCACAGCTAAATAGTAGCGCATTTGATTAACGGGCGGTGTTTATAGGCTCCGAAATTTTCCTTTATTGTTTAAAGACTAGGTGAAGTTTCTATTTCAAAACAATTAGAAAGAAAGTTAAAGATCGAAGACTGAAGAACACGTAAAATGAACTTTCGTTTGTTCTTTATTAGTATACCTTTTACTTTCTCTATACGTACTATTACATAATGTATAGAGATGGTATTGTATTCCACCCAAAAATTTGATACCGAGATTTCACCGGAAATAAATGTTCTGGGTCCCCCTTAATCCCCCCCCAAAAAAAAAATTGGAAAAAGGTCCGTGTGTGTCTGTGAACAGCATAACTCAAAAACGAAAATTGGTATTTAAGTTTGTTATCTTCCAGGGATGCGACACAAAGATTTTCAAGAAAATCCTCCCACCCTCAACTACCTTTTACATGTAACTATTTTCAAAATGTTTGATTTTCTCAAAAATGGCCCTAACGATTTTGATTAAAATATCGCATTTTAAGCATATTTACATCCCAAATAAAATGCATATCTGTGTGTGTCTGTATACAGTAGAACTCAAAAACAAAAGGTCGGTTAAATACAAAACTTGAAGCTCAATATTTTTCAAGGATACTATACGAAGATTTTCAAGAAAATCTCCAGATCGCAAACTGCCCTTTATATGAAACGTTTATTTATTTTTTTTTTTCAAAAATGGCTCTAGTGATTTTGTTTAAAAAGCATATGTTTAAGGTGTCTTTATGTTATATGAAATGTTGTGAATTTCTGGGAGCAATCACTGAGGCAGAGTTTATACTGGATGACTTTTCCAGAACCTTAAGAGTTAGAGAAAATGTCATTGCCAAAAGTGCAGATTTGTTAAAACACACAATTTATGTCAAATACATATTTTAGTAGGGTTATCCGTTTCCGGGATATTCCATAGCTATTGGTTTCAATGTTAAAATAGTTTATTTCTAACATGGAAAATCGTTATTATTTTTCCTTTCTCATGGTCAAGCAAAGAACGGAATGCCAATGCATCACATAGCGACCTGCTCTTGAAAGATTTATTTCTGCAGACATAAATACAAAAATGTGAGTGTTACGCCAACATGACTTTCTCTACAAAGACACTTCTTACACAAGATTGTTCTTTTCGAGATAAACATTAGCAGAGTGCTCTTATTACTTAGTTCCTTATAAGTAAGTAGAAGGGAATGTACTAGGCTAAAGTGAAGGTAAAATGTTTTAAAAGCTGTCGTTAAGCAAATCGCTTCATTGCTTGGCCAGGAGTAGAACAAAAGAAAATCGGACACTTCCTGTCCGAGAAAAGTACAAGTGCTTTTCAATTAAAACAATAATAAGGAATATCTCAAAAACGGTTACCTCCACAAACAAAACTTAAAGGACATAAATTGTGTGTTTTGACGAGATATACATTATTGTGTAGTAAGTTTTAGCAGTTAAGCAAAAGTCGGCAAAATTCATCCAGAATCAATAGGTCTTTAGATGCTATTGCTAGAAACTTCAAGATATACATTTTATTTGAGATGTAAGTATCTTTAATATACGGATTTTAATCAAAATCGTTAGAACCATTTTTGAGAAAATCAACATTTTCAAAAATCTTTTCATCTAAGGGTAGTTCATGGTGGGTGGATTTTCTTGAGAAACTTCGTGTGGCATCCTTGAAAGATACTAAACCTAAACAGCAAGTTTGGCGGTTAACGCCCTTTTCGTTTTTGTGCTATGCTGTTCACACACACACACACACGGACATTTTTCTAAAAATGTTTTTTTGGATTACAGGGGTCCCAAAACATATATTTCCGGTGAAATCTCGGTATCGAATTTTTGGGTGCAATACGATACCTTCTCTTTACACTATGTATATTACGCCTAGGGAAAGTAGTAGTAGTAATAATAATCAAAATAATAATAATAATAATAAACATCATGTGCACAAATGACGCCATTGAAATATACAAGAAGTGGATCAAAATATTAAGGTCACCTTGCAGCGACACGCCGGGTTGGTTATGAGTGCAGCGCTGTACATGCTATCTGTAAAGCACCTAATACATCTATCGGCCGCCAGAGAACATTAGTGAGGTGAGAAAGGTTATGGTAACCCATATCTCCGAGAGATGGAGGGATTTATTGGTCCTGAAATAATCTGTTAGTTTAAGATGTGAAATTTTATCATAAATCCACAATATGGGGCAAAGGGCGATAATTCTCTTCTGAATGACCTCGTAAATACTTAGGATTTTCACATTCCAAAATACTCTAGTACTGAACACGCGACATATTATTGAAATCAGAGCACAAGGCACGATTTCAGAACGCAATGGACTATCTTTAAGAACGTAGTGTTACCTTCATATGATTTTGTCTACATATTCTGCAAAAAACAAACTATTCTTACTCATCTATATACTTTATACTAATGAGATAAGTAATAGAGTTTCCGCTGCCTGCGAGCTGATAACTGTTCTTACTTTCTGTAGCACATGTAGATACATAACAATGCACATAAGGTATTGTATTCCACTAAAAAAAATCGATGTCAAGATTTCGCCGGAAATATATGTTTTGAGGTCCCCCGATTCCGGGAAAAAATATATATACAGGATGTTAATGAACTACACCGAAATAATTTGCGGGATTGTGCACGTGACTGATATAAGTAATTTGTGATCGGCGATGCATGGTCCCCGGATAAACATAACGCACTAGATAGCTTAAACGTGCTGATAAGTCGGTATTAAAGCAAAGCAGCTTGAAAAAATGGCTTAGAATGTCTTTAAAACTGCTGCCCGAGTATAGAAATATCGATTTTTAGCAGCTCGTTACCAGCGTTCTCAACATTTACTGTCGCAAACATCTGTAGAATCTCGAACTATTCACTTGACAGGGCGACACAGCAGTCATTAACTATGTACTTGAGTTATGTAAACTTCTTTGTTAGCTAAATGCGTGACGCAGGAAGTTGATATCCCAAAGGTCATGAGTTCCATTCCTGTCATAGCGTAAACGTTTTTTTTTTTTTTTTTCATTCCAGACCAAGTACCGCGATATGTGGCGTACTGGCACTTCAGAAACTTATAGCCGTTACTTCAAAATTTCAATAAGCAGGCCATAAGTCTCCTATCTCAAATTACTTTTTTAAGTAATCTGCATATTCTGTGAAAATATTTCGGTACAGTTCATTAACACCCTTATATATATAATATAATATAAGGGTGTTAATGAATATATAAACCTCGACATCGAATTTCTTGAGGTCCTCTAAGTCCGAAAAAAGCATTTTTAGGAAAAGGTACTATGTGTGTGTGTGTGTGTGTGTGTGCGTGTGTGTGTGTGTGTGTGGACAGTATAGCTCAAAGACGAAAAGACCGTTAAATACTTTATCTGTGCTTAATGTCTTCCAAGGATGCGACACAAAGATTTTCAAGAACCCACCAAAAATTACGCTTTACGTGAAAATTTGTTTGAAAATGTTGTTTTTCTAAAATAAATCATATCTAAAAATGATTAATGATTTTGATTAAAATACCGCATATTAAATATATTTACTGTATGTACATAATACACAGAGAGATAGATTAGGTATTGTATTCCACAAAAAATTAGAAGTCGAGATTTCGCCGGAAATATATGTTTTGAAGTCCCCTGATTCCAAAAAAAAACTTTTTTAGATAAAAGGTGCTTTGTGTGTGTGCAGCATGGCTCAAAGCAAAACGACCGTTAAATATTGATCTATGTTTAATGTCTTCCAAGGATACGACACGAAGATTTTCAAGAAAATCCCCCCTCCAACAAAAATTACGCTTTACGTGGAAATTTTTTTTGAAAATGTTGTTTTTCTCAAAAAAAATCGTTTCACAAAAATGGCTTTAATGATTTTGATTAAAACACCGTATAGTAAAGATATTCACATCTGTGTACATACAATGCACATAGAGGTTGATTAATTATTGTATTCCAAAAACAAATTCGATGTCGAGATTTCACCGGAAATATATGTTTTGGGCTCCCCAGAGTTAAAAAAGAATTTAGAAAAAAGGTACTCTTTGTGCGCGTGTGTGTGTGCGTGTGTGTGTGGACAGCATAGCTCAAAGACGAAAAGACCGTTAAATACTTGATCTATGTTTAATGTCCTTCAAGGATACGACAAGAAGATTTTCAAGAAAATCCTCCTCCACCAGAAATTATGCTTTTCATTGAAACATTTTTGAAAATGTTTTTCCAAAAATGGCTCTAAGGATTTTGATTAAAATATGGTATTGAACATATTCACATCACAAATAAAATGTGTATTTCGAGTTTTGTGTTTTTAGTCTCTGAAGAGCTCTTTATTCTGGTTGATTTGTACAGTATTTTGTATAATGGTGAAATCGTAAGAGAGACATAAAGCTTACTACAAAAAATGTAAGTGTCGCTAAAACACATAATTTATGTCATATTCATTTTTCTTGTAGACAGTTTCGATATATTCCTTGTTACTGGTTCCTGTTTAGAATTAACTAGCTTTTCTCAACTGTTTTCCTATCATCTCTCTTGTTTTACTGCAGGCCATGCAATTGTTTCACATAGCGACCAGGTTTAAGATTTTTCTTCCGCGTTACCTATTTCCTTATATCCCTCCTACTTACAAGGTAGTAAGTAATAAAACGAATTCTGCTAATATTTATCTCGATTGGTATAATGTAGATAAAAGAAAAACCTTTTGTAAGAATCGTTTGTATGTTGAACAGCTGGAGAAAGTTATGTGAATAGAACATATCAGCTTTTTAATATTTGAGAGGATACATATTATATTAAGTAACAAATCCCTAAATACTTTAAGAAATAGCTAAATATTTCCTTAAAATACTAAAATTATTGGATATAAAGGATCAACACCAATACCATTAGAATAGTTCTCAATCAAAACAATAGAACAAATGAACCATTATGTTCCACATTATCATTATCAAAATACAATATTTTTACATACTCATGCAGAAATTCCAGATATGAAGAGGCAGAATTAAAGAAATCTGATGTGCTCCATTCACATAAAATAAGGAGAATAAGGAAATACAGTAGGCTAAAGTGATAGACAAATAGCTGGTTGTCATGTGGCCGAATGCATGGCATAAGTTTACAATTTTCCGTGTGAGAAAGGTTTTAGCATGTTAAATCTGAAACAAATAAGACATATCTCAGAAACGGTGAACTCCACGAAAAAAACGTACATGACATAATGTGTGTGCTTTAACGAGATCTACATTTTTTTGTGTAGAGGGTATTCCCAGAAAATTCAAACTATACATTTTATGGCCTGTAAATAATTTTAATATATCTACGTTATTTTAATCAAAATCTTTAGAGCCATTTTTGGGAAAATAAATAATTTCAATTTTTTTTGCATGTAAACGGTAGTTTGTGGTGTGTCCCCCCCCCCCAAATCTTCGTATCGGGAAGGTATTAAATTTAAATACCAAGTTTGCTATTTTACCGAATGTTCGTTTTTGAGTTATCGTGTGCACAGACACACGGACACACACACACGGACCTTTATCTGAGAATGTTTTTTTTTGTTTTTTTTTTTATGTGGATACAGGGGACCCTAAAATGTGTATTTCCCGTGAAATCTCTGTATCGCATTTTTTAGTGGAATACAATACCTTCTCTATACACTATGTACATAGTATGTGTAGACAAAGTAAAAACCTTTAGAGGAAAGATACGGACAGAAAGAGTGCTGAAATTTTTACAAAAATGGCCATAAATATGCAATTTAACTAAACAATCAGAGAAAAGAATGGAAGCAGCAGAAATGAAGCTACTTAGGCCTCTAGCAGGATACACATTGTTAACCATAAACAAGATTTACAAATCAGACCGCCTCACATTCAAGAGGTTGGGAGTTCGATTCTCGCTTAGGGGGAGCTACCGGATGAGTTTTTTTTTTTTTTTCGAGAGAGAGAAGACTAATGTCGGGATCATTTAGCATCATTTTACCAATTTCATTCATCGTGATATGTGAACAACCAGGATAAAAACGTTAAACCTATAGAAAAAAAAAGCATTAAAAAAAAAATTATCTCAAGTAAAGTTAACGTTGCACGTGGCTTTATAAACGAATACTATGTAAAAGCCGGCCAATGCCAGTGCAGTCTTGCAGTGGGAGCGGAGAGCAGGCGAACTAACGCGATGACGCAACATGACTTCGCGTATACGTCATGAAATGCTGTACAGTCTGATTTACTGCACAAGCACTCCCGTAGTTTTCAGTGACAGTGATGAAGCGCAAACCGTGTTATTCATAATGCTCTTAAGTAACGAAGAGAAGAAAGAAGCTCAGAACTATTACAAATGCTACTGAACTTGCCGTTTCTACCGGTTAGAATAAAACAACAACACGGAAGATCAGAAAGGAGGGTCGGCTTGAAGAAGGTAGGACGAGCAAAGTTATATCATCTCACAAGATTGGTAAACCTCTTACAAACAAAATCGTTTGGACGATATGGATAAGTGTCATTAGAAGAAAATATCAGGAGTATTACGGGGTTAAAAATAAATCCATGCTCTGCAAAAATGATTAAAACCTTTGCAAGAAGGAGATTCATTCCTTGGACGTAAAGAAACGCTTAGGAAAATAGTGAAATTTAAAAAATATAAAGATATACGGAGATCATTGAGAGAACGTTCTGACGTAGTGGCTCAAAGAGCACAATTTCGTAGAATGCTGTTGAGTCAATAACAGCAAATGACTGAAAAACTCGGTTCAGAAGGTGAAACATGTTCAAGAAAGATTGAAACATGTATTAATGGAAGAAGAAAAGGAAAGGATAATAATCAATCGGATTCGACAGCAAAGCTGAATCAGGAGAAGAAACGGCCACTGGATCGGAGGCAGACACGGCAAGTGAGGGAGATACGTATAATGCGAAGCACACGAGGAAGTGAAGATTTACACATTTATTGTATTGTAATGAATGTAAGAATATATTTGATTGCTTATGGTATGAATATATACAGGATTTTAGCACACACACAAGGGAAAAGCCATCAAGTATTATCGCTCGCGGTTTCCCAACTGGACTGTACAGGCGTGCGTTATGTACAAGTGGCGGGATAGAGTTGGGTCGAGCGATTCATTTTCAGTAATCGATTCATACGATTCGTTCATGCAATATGAATCGATTCATACCTTTTCTGTGTTTGACTTATATTACACACGGGGATGATCATTTTACAGTTGCTTTAGCATAAATGCAGTAATTTATATAAAAAGTCCTTCTGTTTTGCAAATATATTTGGTAAAATTTCCTCCATTATTCGATATATATGGTCTGTTTAAGTCTGAAACTGATATCTAAGCTTCGACTGCATGGCGGTATTTGTGTAATGTTAATGTGTAATTATTGTTCATTTAATTTTTATAAATACATCATTATAAGGCAACGTTAGTACCAAGACTAATTATTATTTTCTTCAAGAATACTCGAGGTAATTTGAATGTATTAGAATAGTATATTCCTATACCTATTATGTTGGAGCATAATTGCTTTATTTGTCGTACAATTTTGTTCCTGAAGCCATATATCTTGCTAATGTAGTGACGATTTAGCTGTGCATATATTATATTCAAGATATTGCAATAAACGAAACAGCTGTAAATTCTAATGCTTGCTTTCACGTGTACAAAAACTCAACCTTCAGCAACATGAAGACGTTCTGAGTGGTTTCGGCAATGATCGGCAGTCTTCGTTTTCTAATGTATATGTATGTATGTATGTATGTATGTATGTATGTATGTATGTATGTATGTATGTATGTATGTATGTATGTATGTATGTATGTATGTATGTATGTATGTATGTATGTATGTATGTATGTATGTATGTATGTATGTATGTATGTGTGTGTGTGTGTGTGTATGTATGTATGTATGTATGTATGTATGTATGTATGTATGTATGTATGTATGTATGTATGTATGTATGTATGTATGTATGTATGTATGTATGTATGTATGTATGTATGTATGTATGTATGTATGTATGTATGTATGTATGTATGTATAAGTTATAATGTTTGTTTTATATTCTATATAAGCTATATATTTTATATTTTTATATATGGCCTCAGCACTATTTAGTTTCTCACAATAAAATAAATAGATATAAATCCCTGTACACATCATCGTACGCACTCGGCAGTTTTCGTCGAAGCTCGGTACTTCGAAAGATGAAAGCAAAAGAAAAACAAACCCGAATACTTGATCACGATTCTTAAAATCTGCGATTCTTTTATGGTTGATACAATTTATATTATTCTTTTCGACTCATACGATTCTTGTCGATTCATGATGAGACTAGCACGATTCTCGCGATTCTTTTTGAACGACGATTCATGCCAAGATTGACACGATTCACACGATTATTTCCTTGCAGTCGTTCATATGAACTATTCGTTCATGAATCGCCCTATGTTTATTATCTGTCCATCCTTACTTCACCGGCGATGTAAACAAATCAGAATGTATTCTTCCGCGAACGCACATCCTCAAACCAGGTGATCCTAAGCCGGTTCGCCTGCCGTACAATTGTAAAACCGCATACCTACGTTTGGCAGGAAAAGAAATTGCTACCTATTTTCATTATTCACCGATAAAGATTAACTATGTTAAATGCCTAATAAATAAAACAGGTAGGGGAGTCGTTATGTATTCAGTACGAAATGTAAAACACTCCTGTAAAATTATAAAATGCAGACATGTTATTTTGAAAATTTGCTGAAGTATTGCATACGTACATCACTTCAACAGTTTTTGAGAATTTTAGTACTCACATATACACAACAATACACTGCACATTTCTTTAATGCAGTGCCATTATGCAGTGACTTACCGAAGAGATAATCTGAAGATGGAACTGATCTTATTCCTTTAAGATGCGAGTCATTTGCTGCAGTTGCAATCGAACTGTTTGAATCATCACAGAGATTGATATTTAGTTGGCCAAAAACAATGACCATCATTCTCTCCAAATTTCAGTTTGTTTGTTACTCCCGAACTATGTGTGACACACATTTACTGCATTTTCGGCTGTCACTTGTAAAGCCTCTCGGCTAATATAAAAGTTTGCGTCCTTTATGTTGCTTTCGGATGCATCATTAAATTCCACCATTAAGCTAAGAACATTGTTTAATGAAAAAGTAAGGTACTTTTCACAAAACTTATTATATATACTAGGAATAATTCTTTCTTTGCTTATGTTTCACTACTCTGGTATTACAATTTTATTTTCCGCCATTACTTGCTGACTAGAAGCAACCGTTAGATATAATGCATAATGGATATGCATTGTTACATAAAGAAATAATGATTAAATGAACAGTAAATTTTGTTCCTTAATCATTCACACTATATTATTTAGACAACATTGCATAGGGTAATGCGATATTTCTGAACTCACTCGGTGATTTAAGAGGCACTATTTTTGATGGAGAAAAGCAGTAAAACGTTCAGCAACCAATCATAGCCATTGCAACCTGTTGCTTTTGTTTACATTACTGGTGAAGTAAGACTGGACAGAGAATACTACAGGACTGTACTCGCCTTGGCCGGCTGAGCGCTGCCAAACACAACTGTAAACCTAAGCCCTGTACAAACGGAGACATTTCTTGTACAAGAGATGGCGTCAAATAGAAAATAGCTCCGTGCGTGCATTATCTTCCATGCCATCTACTGGCACGCTATGACATTGCAGTGCATGAGGCTATATTCTTTACCATCTGGTAGCCATTCCAATGTGCATTGTCTGACTGCAGTTTGGATTTTATAATATGTATACTGATTGCGTAAGTTACTTATTAGGCAGCAGATGCCGTATATAACTTCGTAATGTCTCACGTCTTGTATGCACAAATATGGTTAAAACCCTTACTTCAGTAAGCAATCTAGGAATTATCACAATATATGTGAAATTTGGAATCTATTTTAACCGATTTAAGATTGTGGAAGCTCGAACATGTGAGTGCAGGGCATGTGAACAATCAGTGGAGCATATCCTATGGGAATGTGGATGTTAAAAGTGAAGGAGATCTTAGAAGCAACAAGGCAATGGCGGACATAAAACATCGAACTTGTGAAAACCTTCAAAATGCAACTTCTGAAATTTGTTAACAATATCAATATGAATAATTACAAAATTTGATGGACTGTACGTTAATAAAGGATGACTAAACAAATCAGGCGAAATATAAATAAATAACACGATATAGTTCTTAAACATAACTTGAAGTATGTTGATATAATGGCAGGTAGTATTGCAATAGAATATGCGGCAATATAGATAGTGTTTAAAATATATACCTTCACACTCAGAGGATAAGATATAAACAGTGATGCCCAACCTAAAGCGGAAGAGGGGCGGGCAGTTTTACCGTAACCATTTGTTTGGTAGCAGCAGACAAAAACGTCTCAAGCTATGACGTCGCTTTCTATCAGTGGCGGGGGCTTCAGCAACGTTAATGTTGCACTGGATGGTGCAAATACCAAAAATGCTTCTTGAACGCCATTCTTGTTAGTGACTTGGTTGGCACTGTTTACTTGTAACCAATGTTTGCCACAGGATGTGCAACAGTCTTACAAGGTAGACCAATGACCCTTCCCTACTGCAATATTTGTTTTATTTGATTCATTTTTGAGAACATCTGTTCACAAATATATGTAGGACCAAATATTGATATATGCTATTGGCTTCATTATTTTTTTCACACAAGGTGTAGGACAGGAATTGGATAGGTCGAATCAGACTGAAAAATTAAATGCCACAGCCGGGATTTGAACCACGCATCTCCCGGTCTCTAGTCAGTTGCCCTTCCACTGAGCTATCATGGCAACATACCGGCATAGCATTGAACTTTTCAACTGACTGTTTCCCGGTAAACCACATGGTGATCTCAAATTGTTTTGAGATGACAACCCTAATGGCGACTTACAATGTTGCAAGGATTCATAGTACAGCCAACTATCATGGTCAATGAGTGACCATTGCGAGTCAATTGAAAAGTTCAATGCTATACCGGCAGGTTGCCATGGTAACTCAGTAGAAGAGTAACCGGCTAGAGCCCGGGAGATCCATGGTTTCAAATCCCGTCTATGGTATTGAATTTTTCAGTCTGACTCTACCTATCCAATTGATATATGCTTTCCAGGAAAATTTCGCAATTGAGAAATTATTCATTGGGAATAGATTTAAATAAACCGCAATTTTTTTTCAGAGAATTTAATGGCTGTTGAATTTTACAAAACAACTAGTTCCATTTGAAGGTTGTGGGGAGCGTCTTTGCAGACAAAATTAATTCAAATTATGTGCTGCTACTGATTGGATACCTGATAAAAATGTTTGCCATAATCTGTATTATAGTATTTTTCAAAGTGTCGTTTATTATTACATCGGAAACCCAGGCAAAAAAATATTCTTCTTCCCAATGCGATCTGTTTGGTTCGCTTGAAACCTGCCATAATGTCGAGAGTGGGACCCAGTTAAATGCCACTGAATGATTGAAGGAGAAATGCTCCTTGCCTGGCCATGCACAAAACGAAAGAGGGTGGTAACGCGAATAGGTGACGCAATTTAGCTCATAAGAGCAGAGGTTAACCACTCTGGGGTATAAACTAAAATTTGCCACTCATAACCTAGAAGCGAACTCGAAACCCTTTGCACTACAGTTACGAGGTGTATCAACCAGGCATTACTCATTAATGCAGACGTACTTGTGGTTATCTATTAGTGACGGTTACACCGGTATTCTTCGCTTCAGTAAGCTTTAATGAAAATATCTAGAACAACTGCACCATTTAGTGTGTAGAGTCGTAAGGAAAATATAAATATATATTGCAGAAATAATAACTACAAGCTACAGAATTTGCAACCTTCTATGTAAACCATTTTCCTAAAACTAATTGTCACCGAAGAGATACCATGCTATATGGCATACAACTCAGTGCCGCAAGAAGTTGTACCATTCTGTGGCGCTATTTCTTATACAAGAAATGTTTCCCTTTTACAGGGCTTAAAGGACGAGACGAAGGTGGATTGACCAATTTTAAATATTCACTCGCTTTTTGGGACAGAATAGGCTAAATGCCTAACCCCTGATGTTCATGGTGATGAATATTTAAGACCTAAAGTGCAGCTTTGAGTTGTGGTATAATTCTGGTGTTTACCTTGCGCCTGAGGGGAAACACGAAAGGAGAAAGAAACAAATCTCTGTTCCAGTCACATGATTTTATTTGCCTGTTCAGCAAACAATTATTCTTTTTTCTTTCTTCATGCTAATCGAGATAAACATTAGGTAGCAGAATAGTTAATTCCTTATAGGTAGAAGGGAATTAGGAGAATATACAAGACTAAAGCGATACTCGAATGTTTTAAAAGTTGTCGCTTTGGGTTTGCCATTGAAATTCGCTTCTTTTTGCATGGCCAGGAGTATAACAAAAGAAACACGGAGTCTTACTGTTTGAGAAAGCTATAAGTATTTTAAAAATGAAGCCAATAACAAGAATATCTAGAAAATGGCTAGTTCCACAACAACAATGTTTAGGACACAAAATGTGTATTTTGACATATGTACATGTTTGTGTAGTGCAATTTTATCAATCTCTTACGGCTTACGAGTTATACAAAAGCCATTCAAAATGTATTCAAGGGCTATTCCCAAGAAATTGAAGAAATACATTTTATTCGCACGTAAGTATCGTTAATACCTATACGGTATTTTTATCAACATCTTTACAGGCATTCTTACGAACAGCAAAGTTTTCGAAAGCTTTTTCCATGTAAAGGGTAATTTGGGGTGGGGAGATTTGCTTGATAATCTTCGTGTCGCATCCTTGGGAGATATTAAACTTAAATGCTAAGTTTGGTATTCAACGGACTTTTCAATATTTTATTATGTTGCTCACAAGCGCATACATGCACGCACACTTTTTGAGGACCTCAAAACATGTATTTACGGTGAAATCTCAGTATACAATTTTTGGGTGGAATACAATACTTCCACTACGTAATTACCATGTATATCGTACCCACGTGATAGAGAAAGTACGGAAACACCGTCAGATTGATTGAGCATGGTATTTGAACCCAGGACCCTTGGTAAATTATGTTATTTGAAACAAAATATGGGCCTGAGGCGGATGGTACAGTCATGGAAAAAATGACTGAGCGCTGTAACCTTTCAATGTCGCTTCGGGCTCACGGAAGCACACGAAGTTACACAAGCTGGGTTTACACGTGCACGTGCACTATGCTATAAAGCATGTTCTTATTCAGCGAGGTAAGACGTAGTTTATTGCTTTATAACACAAAATAGCAACCAGGAAACAATCAAAATAATTGTTTTTCGGTAACATGCACAGAAACACTAAAAAATGAACCAAAACATGATAGTTGAGCTGTCCGCTACAGTTCTTTATAAACAGGGAAGAGAGTACTCAGAGTAGAAATGGCTAGGTTCTAAAGTGCTTCGTTTGAAAGTCATTGTGATATTTAGCGTAGATTCGAGCCTAGTAGCCCCCATAATTTTTTTATTTTGTTTTTTAGTAGTACTCTTTACAACCGATGTAGATTACGTTATATAAATCATTCACTCTGTGAAATGTGAAGTCTTTTATTTGCTCTTCTCGCAAACTAGAAAACAAAGAAAAAACTGCAACCTGATCTCCGGTTGCTTTTAAATGCAAAGGCTAATAAAACAATTCTAATACTTTGTGTGTTCCCCATTATTTGCTATCACTGCATGGAATCCACTAGCGTTTGAAAATAATTAATGTTTTCTGCTAGTGGACCCCAGTGTCTGTTGTGGCACACCAGAGTTGTGTAGCATTATTTAATCTGAGACCTCGAGAAAGCCTCTGCTTTACTTTAGTCCAAACATGTTCAATTGGGTTGATATCTGCTGACTTTGTATGCCACAGTATGTGCTCCAAGATATTCGTATGCTCCGAAAACCACTTTTGAACTTTGGCCGACTTGTGACCGAATGATTATCCTGTTGGAATTTAATAATACCTTTAGGATAACGATCTTGGGCAGATGGAAGTGGAACATGTTCTAGAATTTCAGAATAGGTTTCCTTATTCAGCATTTCATGATCACGTTCCAGCATACTTGTACCTTCCCGAGATATCCATGCCCAAGAAGTAAGGTTCGTTCGACCACTTCTTGTAGCTATTGCAACATATATCAAGGAAATTCTGCAGGAGAGACATAAGTATGGCAAAATAATGATGTGAAATCAAAATAGAGATAACTCAAATTGTAGTAATTAAACAGGAAAAATGAACACCATGGTGTCATCGTCTCTTGAAGTAATGCCTCCAGCAGTTCCAAGAGACGTAATTGTATATAACGGAAGTAGGAGTTTTTAGTTGGTGAAAATCTAACTCCCAACAGAGCGGTCGGTGTCTTTGAAAGATGTTCCCCTACTATATATAAAAAAAACTCCTTGCACGAGTGGCCAAATAACGCATATCATATCGAGTACCACTAGGCCTGTAAACAAACATAGTCGAATTGACATCTCCAGTAGAACTTAGCTTCGTCGGAGAATCGAAGTTCTCGTACTGTACAGCAAATGCCAACTTGCCAATTTTGTGGGCTTCAGTTAGCACTTCCTTTACTGCCGCACCTTTACAGCGGTTGCTAACCTTCCTTGCACTACCCGGGAATAAAGATAAAGTCTTGTATTCAGCGGCCGACAGAAAGGGATCTCTGCCATGAGAGACCTGTCTTCTTTCTCGGTAAATACACGCGAGCGACCAGTGCGCTTCCTTGCAGCAGCCTGTCCCTCTTCACGACATAACTTTGTCCACCTCCTCGCAGAAGACTGTGGAACATCACAAATGCTACTCTCTCTGGTGGCCGTATAACCCTGTGAAACCAGCGTGAGAATTGCTAAAGTATGAATGAGTGCGTTGTTGTAATAGTGATTAAGGCCCTCTTTCGGCGACTAATGGAACCTGTGTTTGGCCAACACCGAAAGAAACACAATGTGGACAAAGGAATCAAGTTTATCACCATTAGTTGTAAATTTTGGCTCTTATACATAATATATATCTGCATATTATCTAATACTCAAATTATAACTAATATAACGGAAACTCTGTATTAGTATGATTAAGAAAGTGAAATACAAAATATGATAGAAGAAACAGCATAAATGGGGGAGGAAAAATGTATGCTGTTGTAGAGGTTTGAACTTAGTTCGGTAATTTTCAAAGGTCTTGCGTTACCTCTGATATATATTTGTTTGGGCCAAAAGGCGTCTGCTGACACATTCATATATACGCAGTAATACTAGTCATGGTTCTTGTGATAACGTGAATCATGAATTGTATTCAGTACTTCATGGCTTCTGAACCAATTCATTGTTGATTCAGTTGATTGGAAATTGGTTTCTCCACTACCAATTAACATAATATCAGGTAGAAACAATTTTGGGTTTGTTTACTAATTGGCTAACGAAGAATGGGTAGCATGGCGCTTGTTGCCGAATTCTTTATCAGGATCCAATACAAAAGCGAGACACAGTACAAGACACAGCCTGTTAATGTGTTCGACAGGCGATAACATATGCCGCAGACACTGTTAGGCAAGTCTAGCTGCATATCGGAAATAGCGACCAGAGTAAACCTCGCTGCGATACGAAGTGGGACTGAAATATTCTGCTCTCAGAGTGCGCTCAATCATTTTTTCCATGACTGTACAACATAACCAACCCCTGGGCCGAGCCAGGCTGGGTTCAGTTAACAAGGACCGGTGCTAACAATTTCGGGCCGTGCAGAACTCTTAAGGGCAGAGATAAAACAACATAATATACAAATTCCTTCTTTTCAATCTAATTATTATAATAAACAGTTAATATTTATACCTATATAATTATCACAGGTATACACAGAATCACAATTCTCGAACAGCATAATGTACACAGTATTGGGTGTCACATTTGTTATTACTTGCTCTGCATTACTGTGAACGTGGTACATAGAGAAGGTATTGTATTCCACCCAAGAATTCAATACCGAGATGTCACCGGAAATATATATTTTGAGACCTCCTGAATCAAAATAAATAAAAAAAAAAAAAAAAAAAAAAAAAAAAAAAAAAAAAAAAAAAAAAAAAAAAGCTATTTAGAAAAATGTCCGCGCGCGCGCGCGTGTGTGTGTGTGCGTGCAGCATAGCTCAAAAACAAAAAGTCCGTTAAATGCCAAACTTGGTATTTAAATTCAGTATCTTCCAAGGATGCGACTCGAAGATTTTCAAGAAAACCCACTACCCCAAATATCCTTTTTTCCATGGAAAATTTTTCGAAAATTTTGATTTTCTCAAAAATGCTTCTAACGAGTTTGATTAAAATGTGTCGTATATTAAAGATGTTTACATGATCAATAAAATGCATGTCTTGAGTTTTCTGGGAATAGCCTCTGAAGACATCTTTATTGTGGATGCATTTTGGGGCATTTTGCATAACGGTAAACCGTAAGAGACAGAAAAAAAACTAACTTAATAGAAAATGCGGAGCTCGCTAAAACACACAATTTATGTTAAATACATTTTTTCCTGGAGTTGATCGTTTTCGAGATATTCCTTGTTATTGGTTTCAGCTATAAAATACTTGCACTTTTCTCATAAAGGAATTGTCAACTCCTGTCCATATAAACAAAGGAACTTCAATCACATAGCAACCAGCTTTTGACTATCGCTTTAACCTATTGTACACCCTTATTTCCGTTCTACTTACATGGAAGCAAGTAATAAGACGATTTCTATTAATTTTTCTCTCGATTAGCACTAAGTAAGTAGAACAATAAGCTGTTTACCGATACTTTGAAGTAGAGTAAGTCATGTGAACGGAACACATCAGATTTTTTATTGGTGCTTTGTTACGTTTCATGCTGCCGTGGCTTAATTGTAAAGCAGAAGGCAAAAAAGTAGTTTTAGTCAAGCGATTGGGCAGTGGCTTCTACTTTTGCACCTTGAATATGGGCAATTTCAGCTACACGAAAATGATTCTAGCGGAAGCTTGCTTATCGCGTTTCGCACGAAAGCCCTAGGATAACTGCGTATGACCTTTTAATTTGTCTTCAGAATTAGCCAGGAGGAAGTTGCGGTTTTATCGTGATGTTTTCTTTTTGACGTATTTTGAATATCTGGCCTTGTAATTCGCAGATGGTCACGCAATGTTATACATATAGATTTGAGTCACTGTGGAACAGAACTGCCTGACAAAGTAGAGCCTGTAATTATGTGCCGCAATATTTCCAGAAACGGCCACCTGGAGCTCTATTGCCCTCTTGTTTTCGTTATTTTCACCAACTTTTCCTTCTTGGATTAAGCTCGTTTTTAGCCTCCGGTCCATTATCAGAAACTACAGAAAACAAATGCCACGACAGTTAGACTGAGTTTATGCACTTGCATTTTTAACCGAATCAGGTGGCCGCGGTCGTTAAGGCAGGATCTCCTTGAACATGTTTCATCAGCAAGATAAGAATCCTCAAGCAATTACATTCTAGCCATCAATACATAAGATGTACATAATAGCGACCATGATCACTGATAGCAGGTAAAACGCGGTCTCGTTATTGACCTGCGCACACCAACAGACGCGATTGCCTTGTTTTCTAAAACGTCACAGCATAAAATCCAATATCAGTTCAACCTAATTTCCTTTAGTCCTAGTTTTAATGCCCGAAAATATCTATCTTTGGTCTCACATATAGTAAAATGAAACGGAGTTTTATTTATGGATGATCTTTAACTACAGTGGTAATGTAAGCCAATAATAAGCAATATATCGAAAATAGTCAACTATAAAAAAGAACTTATTTTATACAAACAATTTCCTTTTGTATAGTAAAATTTTGTCAATCTGTTACGCTTTGCCTATTATACAGAAGTCATTCAGAATGAAGAAGGCTTCAGGGACTATTCCGAAAAATTGAATGATAAACATTTCATTTCGCCTGAATATATCTTAGCATTTATACTATAATTAAAACAAATCTGATGTGTTCTACTCACATGACTTTCTCTACATCTCTACAATGAATTATTGTTAATACACTTATTCTTCTATTTACTTCATGCTAATCGAGAAAAAATTAGCAGAAATAGTCTTATTACGGCTTCTTTGTAAGTAGAAGGGAAATAAGGGAGTACCATAGACTAAATCGATATTTAAATCTATTAAAAGTTGGTTGCTAGGTGATTGAGGTACCTTTGTTTGTATCAACAGGAGTTGACAAATTCCCGTATGAGGAAAATATAAGCATTTTAAAGCTGAAACTAATAACAAGAAATATCTCAAAAACGGTCAACTCCACTGTATATCTGTATATACTCCAAAATGTATAAAACATCTAATGTACATTTTAAGGAGATCTACATTTTTTTTTTTTTTTTCTAAGTAAGCATTTCCTTATGTCTTACGGTTTGCCAATTATGTAAAATTCCGCAAAATTCATCCAAAATAAAGATGTCTTCAGAGGCTATTCCCAGAAAATTGAAGACATACATTTTATTTGTCATGTAAATATCTTATATATAAGAGATTTTAATCAAAATCATTAGAGCCATTTTTGAGAAAATCAAAATTTTCGAATTTTTTTCCATATAAAGGGTAGTTTGGGGTGGAGGGATTTTCTTGAAACTCTTCGTGTCGCATGCTTGGCAGATACTGAGCTTAAATATCAAGTTTGGTATTTAATGAACTTTTCGCTTTTGAGCTATGCTGCCCACACACACACACACACGCGCGCGCGCGCGCGCGTGCGCACACACTCACACGTTCACACGCCCGGACCTTTGTCCAGAAATGCTTATTTGGATTCAGGGGACTCAAAACATGTATTTTCGGTGAAATCTCGGTAAAAAATTTTGGGTGCAATACAATACCTTCTCTGTACACTATGTACATAGTGCGTGTAGAGAAAGCAATAATATAGCTCTTCTAGTAGGTAAGTTTTACTACTATCAAATTAAATAAATGAACAGCGGCCTACACAACTAGATGGCGGTGTGTATTTACCAGCCACGTTTAAACCAGGAAGATTCAATCCCGGATCCACCTGCACTGTCGATTGTTTTCTTTAGCACCTGCGCCTTATCAGCGCCTTTTCTTTGACAGTAACAACCTCAATAATCGTGTGATTAACACAGCAGCTTGCTAGCGCTTTTTGTTTACTCTCTTTCTCTCCCCAGGAGGTATGCGTATGTACAAATGTGAAACGCGGCACGTGTACCTGAATACAGGCAGTTCAGAAAGTAACAAACCGTGCTGTTTGCTCTTAAAACCGTTTTACCTTCAAAATAGTTTATTTTAATGTGCGTACTTTATTATCTCTTCAAATCTATTTATTGTTCTCTTTTGCTACCATGTAAGTACATAAGAAAATTGAAAATGTACCTATTTTAATCCACCCAAAGAACATCGCTATTTCATCAGAAATACGTGTTTTGAGGCTGACCCCCTTATTTTTACTTTCTCTACACATGCTAGTGTATAGAGAAGGTGTTGTATCCCATCCAAAAATTCGAAGTCAAGATTTCACCGGAAATATATGTTTTAGGGTCCCTTGAATCCGAAAAAGCATTTGTAGAAAAAGGTACGTGTGTGGTTGTGTCTGTGGACAGCATAGTTCAAAAAAGAAAAAACCGTTATCATGCAAACTTGGAATGTAGGTTTGGTATCTTCTAAGGATGCGACACGAAGTTTTTAAAGGAAATGTCCCCACCGCCAACTACCTTTTACATGAAAAAAAAATTTCGAACATTTGATTTTCTCAAAAATGTGTAACTATTTTGATTAAAATCTCTTATACTTAAGATATTTACATGACAAATAAAATGTATATCTTGAATTCTCTGGGAAATGCCTTTGAAGACATGTTTATTCTGGATGAATTTTACATAACTGGCAAACTGTAAGAGATAGACAAAAACTTACCACACATAAATGTAGAGCTCCTTAAAACACACAATTTATGTTATATACATGTTTTATACCGTTTTTGAGATATTCCTTGTTATTAGTTTCAGCTATAAAATACTTATACTTTTCTCATATGCGAATTTGTCAACTCCTGTCCATAAAAAGGTACCTCAATCACATAGCAACCAGCTTTTAAAATATTTGATTATCGATTTAGCCTATGGTACTCCGCTATTTCCCGTTACTTACAAGGAAGCAGGTAATAAGACCTTTTCTGCCAATTTTGCTCGATTAGCATTAAGTAAATAGAAGAATAAGCTTTTTAACAATAATTTATTTCAGAGATGTAGAGAGTCATGTGAATGGAACGCATCAGGTTTTTTAATTAATGTCTTAACTACATTGTATACAATGCACTACAGTTGTGAGTAATTAGAAACAAACAAATAACATGAAACATGTGTTCGAAGTTCTGCCCAGCGGCAGTCCCGAATGTGTAGTTAAGATCTTAAATCCGAGTATTTTTTCGGTTTAATCTACTGTCTTCTGGATCTGGTGGGTAGTTTAGAGAAATTTGTTGAACTATTGGGTTGCTGAGATGTCGAACGAGTTATGAAGTTTCCTGAAAGCTCTGCTGAGGGCAACTGTTTCTTCTGGAACTTTGAAGTCTGAATTAATAGTGGAGTTTCTGACAATACCATGGTGCATTGGTGAACAAACGGAGTCATCTGCTCCGAATAGTGTGTATTCTTCGGATTTAACAATGGTTAAGCTGGGTCCCAGATTGTGCCACTGTACACCCATACAGGTCTGATCAATGAAGTGTTTGGGGACGTGGTGCGCTTTAGTTCATGTAGACGGTGACGGATGTAAACGTGGATCCAAAGCCCTTTTACCTTCAAAATATTTTATTTTAATTTACACTCGTTATTATCCCTTCACATCTATTTATTGTTCACATTTTCTACAGTGTACATAGAAGATTGAAAAGGTATTATTTATCCACCCAAAACAATTGTCGATCCCCTGATTAAGAAAAGCATTTTTACAGAAAATCCTTTTGGGTATGCATGTATAAAGAAAGTTTCAAAATAATAAAAAAGGAATCATATTAATGCAATTAATAACTGTACTTGTTAAACTCACTAAAAACAAACATTTTTATAGACGTCATGTTCAGTATCTTTCAAGGATGTGACACGAAGATTTTTAAGATAAACTCTCACCCCAACTATCCCTTTTATGGAGAAAGTTTCGAAATCTTCTATTTTCTAAAAAATTGCTCTAACGATTTTGGTTTAAATACCACATCTTTAATATATTTACATTGTGTATAAATTGTTCATAGCGTGTGCATTCACTTCAATCTGAATGGCGTTTGTATATAAAATAACTCCATGGCACGACAGCTCACAAGGAAGCTTAGCCTACCGTCCGGCCGCTGCGTCCCCCATCTCGGTCCAAGCCTAACGTCATTGGAGGGTGAGACGTGGTCAGCCCCCGTTCCTAGAGCCCTCATGACCTGGAACCGCTAATTCTCCAGCAAGTAGCTCCTTAATTGGCCACCCAGGGACCTCACGAGGCTGAGTGCACCTCAGTCCAGGTCTCCCAGCGGGGGAAAACTCCCCCACGCCGGTACTGGGAATCGAGCCCAGGCCTCCCGCTTGGCAAGCAGCATCATTTGTAAGAAACGTTTGTTTGTGAAACAGCTAGAGAAAGTTATGTGAACGAAACACATTAGAATTTTAAAAGTTGCATACAATATGTATGCAATTGTTGTAACAAAATATGATACCTATACATACAAAGCTTAACATCGTAAATATGGTTATAGCGACCCTAAATGTCAGTTAAGTACACTTAATTTATTCAAAATGAAACAATAGCTTGTTTTGTTTTGTCTGTTACCACATTTAAAGTAGTACATCTTGTAAAATTAAAAGGTAGTTCTTTGCTACTCACTCTGAAATATTAATGCGGGCAGCAGAAATAAGCCAGCACGCCGCTGCTTTTGTTTTCAGATATCTTTATGCATAAGGACTTTGACTTTCTTTTTCTACTTCAGCTTGTGTTTGTTTTTATAACTATCCTGGTGTATAAGTCGTTACCAACACCTGTTTCACAGAGAATATCGCAATCACAAGCGGAAGTCGAGTCCACTGAAATAGAACCAACCAACTGAAAACATTACACCAGCGTTTTGAAGAAAAAAAAAGATCTGATGTGTACCATTCACATGACTTTCTCCATATCCCTGCAACAAATAATTCTTAAAAAGCTTATACTTCTATTTACTTTATGCTAATCAGAAAAAAAATAGCAGAAATAGTCTAATTGCTCGCTTCCTTGTAAGTAGAAGCGAAATAAGGGACAACCGTAGGTTAAAGTGATAGTCAAAAGCTGGTTGCTATCTCAATGAAGTTCCTTTGTTTATATGGATAGGAGTTGACAAGTCCCTGTATGAGAAAAGTATACGTTTTTCATAGGAATGTCACAAAAACGACGAACTCCACGAAAAAATGTATATAACATAAATTGTGTGTTTTAATGTGCTCTACATTTTTTGAGTTTTAAGTTTTTGTCCATCTCTTACGGTTTAGCAGTTATTCAAAATTTAGTAAAATTCATCCAGAATGAACTACTCTTCAGAGGCTATTCCCAGAAAATTCAAGATATACATTTCATTTGTCAGGTAAATATGTTTAATATACGAAATTTTAATCAAAATCGTTAGAGCTATTTTTGAGAAAATCAAAATTTTCGAAAAAAAGTTCCATGTAAAGGGTAGTTAGGGGTGGGGGGATTTTTCTCAAAATCTTCGTGTCGCATCCCTGGAAGATACTAAACTTAAATACCAAGTTTGGTATTTTACCGACTTTTCGTTTTTGAGTTATCGTGTTCACAGACCTTAGACACACGGACATACGGACACACACACACGGACCTTTTTGTGAAAATGCTTTTTTGGATATTGGGGACCCTAAAACATATATTTCCGGTGAAATCTCGGTATCGAATTTTTTGGTGGAGTGCAATACTTTCTCTATACACTATGTACATAGTGCGTATGGAGAAAGTAAAAATCTGATGTAGTCCATTCACATGACTTTCTCTACATTCCTACAACAAATTATTGTTAAAAAGTTAATTCTTCTACTTACTTCATGCTAATCGAGAAAAAAATTAGCATAAATCGTCTTACTACTTGCTTCTTTGTTAGCAGAAGTTAATAAGGGAGTAGCATAGGCTAAAGTGGTAGTCAAAAGCTGCTTGCTCTGTGACTGAAGTACTTTTGTTTGTATGGACAGGAGTTGACAAATTCTCGTATGAGAAAAGTATAAGTACGAGTATTTTAAAACTGAAGCTACTCCACGAAAAAAAAAATGTATTTAATAAATTGTGTGTTTTAACGATCTGTACATTTTCTATTAAGTTTTTGTATATCTCTTACGGCTTACCAGTTATGCAAAATTCCGCTAAAATTCATCCAGGATAAAGATGTCCTTAGAGGCTATTTCCAGAAAACTTAAGATCTACATTTTATTTGTCAAGTAAATATGTTTAACATACGACAATTTAATCAAAATTGTTAGGGCCATTTTTGAGAAAATCAAAATTTTCGAAATTTTTTCCATGTAAAGCGTAGTTCGGTGGGGGGATTTTCTTGAAAATTTTCGTGTCGCATCCTTGGAAGATACCGAACTTAAATACTAGCAAGTTTCGTATTTAACGGACTTTTCCTTTTTGAGCTATGCTGCCTACACACAGACACACACACACACACTAAGTACGTGTAGAGAAAGTAAAAATAAAAAAAATCTTATGTGTTACACTCACATGACTTTCTCTAGCTGCTGTACAAACAAACTTGTTACAAAGGATTCTTCTTCTTTCTACACAATGCTAATCGAGATAAACATTAGCAGAATGTTCTTATTACTTTGTTCCTTATAAGTAGAAGGGAGCTAAGGCAATGCACTAGGCTAAAGTGATAGTCAAATGTTTTAAAAGCTGTCGTTATGCAATTGTCATTGCAAATTGCTTCTTTGTTTTTCCAGAAGTAGAACAAAAGAAATACTTCTTGTATGATGAAAAGTATAAGTCCTTTATAATTGAAATCAATAACAAGGAATGACTGCCTCCGTGGTTGAGTGGTCTGCGAGCTGACTTCTCACCCCGTTCGATTCCCGGCTGGGGCGGGGAATTTTTCTTTAACCGGAATTATTCCCTATCCCCCACAGAGTCTAGAAGTATGAATGTGTGAGTGAATGTGCGTGTGTTCAGTAATATAAAGTTTAACCTAATGTTCTGAACCTTCAGTTTCACAAGTGAAAGCCCCCGATATGACCATTGATGTTAAAGGGGCTATACAAATGAAGCAATAAAAAAAAATAACAAGGAATATCTGGGAATTAGCTCCACAACAAAAAATTTAAGGACATAAATTGTGTGTTTTGACGAGATCTACATTTTTATAAAGTAAGTTTTATAGCTAAGCAAAATTTGCAAAGTCCTTCTAGATATACATTTTATTTGGGATGTAAACATCTTTAATATACGGCATTGTAGTAAAAATAATTAGCTATTTTTGAGAAAATAACAATTTTCGAAGATTTTTTCATGTAAAGGGTAGTTTGTGGTGGTGGGATTTTCTTGATAACCTTCCCGTCGCATCGTTGAAAGATACTATACCTAAATACCGAGTTTAGTATTTAAGCTATGCTGTCCATAGACACACACATACACACGCGGACCTTTTTCTAAAATGCTTTTTTCGGACTCAGGGGAATATAGTAACTCGTCTATCCACTATGCACCTACATAGTACGTGCGGGCTAGAGAAAGTAAGACTGATGGGTTTCATTCACATGGTTTTCTCTACATCGCTGTAACAAATTATTGTTAAAAAGCATATTCATCTATGACCGTTTATGATAATCGAGATAAACATTAGCAGACATTGTCTTAATTACTTACTTCCTTGTAAGTAGAAGGAAAACAAGGGAATACATCAGAATAAAACGAACGTCAAACCCCTTAAAATTTTATTGCCATGTATTTGAAATTCGTTTCTATGCAGGGCCAGAAGTTTACAACTTTCTGTGTGAGAAGTGTTTAAGTGTTTTAAATCTGAAGCAAATAACAAGGAATATCTCAGAAATGGTCAACTTCACGAAAAATTCGTATACGACATAAATTTTGTGTTTTAAGGAGATGTCAATACAGCAGCACTCCGGTTGGCTGCCGGCCTGGTGGAGCTCAAGGAAAAACCTCATCCTACATCCTGTAGTCCTACTACAGTCACTGTAGTTTATAATTCCGCCAAAGGACACATATTGTGCTGAGTAGTAAATTTACCTTCTGTGTGAATACTTTGTAATTAGCAGAGATTTTCGCTCTCTTGTTAATAGCATTTTTACTTTGAAATACTTTGTAGTTTAACTATCTTCAGTAGGACTAAGATTTAGTAATAATAATAATAATAATAATAATAATAATAACAATAAACACTTTCATTGTACACAGTGTTGTTTAGAGAAAATTGTAAATCTCTAATCAACACTAGATGACATAAAGCAACAGTAAGGGCATTTACTGCAATTTTAGTCAAGCATATTAATTATTAGAATATTTGAATTATTGACCAACAACTAACTTTTTTTAAAAAAATGATATTTCCTGGGTGGTATAAAAAAAATACTTGCAATAAGGTTTTATACAAGGCTGCAGTGGCTTTATAATTTTAATTCATTAAATTGTGTTTGAAAACAATCTTTGATATCGATTATAAATACTTTATTGCAAAAGAAAAAGAAAAAAAAATAGGGGGGCGATTTAAAGTAACTAAAAACCAACTTCTAATTTAATTTTCATCAATTTGGCTCTTGTTGTTATCCCTAAATGAGAGCAAAGGTGAGCTTTAGGACTTTGGAACCAATTTGCCTTGTATTTCTCTTTTCAGAAAACAAACTCAACTTTGAAATCGAACCAGACCAATCCACATTGGAAGGTAAGAACCTTGTCTGCATCATCTTCATTTGGGGAAACAGATATATCTAAACTCTGGGGCCATTTATATTGATAATTTATATTAGACATGCTTCATTTTTCTATTCCTCCATTCAAAAAACCTGATGTGTGCAATTCACGTAAACTTCTCTAGCTCTTCAGATACAAACTATTCTTAGAAACATTGTTTTTTTATCTACATCATGCTAATCGAAATAAACAGTAGCATAATGGGTCTTATTACTTGCCTGTTTTTTTAAGTAAAAGAAAAATAAGGAAATATATTAGCCTAAAGCGACAGCCGAACCATTTAAAAGCTCTTTGCTATGTGGAACAATAGGGGTACAGTTAGTTTGTAAGGTCCCGTTTGAGAAAAATATAAGTATTTTAAAGCTGAAACACTAAAAATTAATATCCGAAGTGCTCCATTCACATGTCTTTCTCTATATTTCTGTAACAAATTATTGTTAATAAGCTTATTCTTCAATTTAATTTAACAGAAACGGTCTTATTACTTAGTTCCTTTATAAGTAGAACGGAAATAAGAGAATACACTAGGATAAACCTACAGTCAAAAGTTTTAAAATGTGGTTGCTATGGGATTAAATTGTGTAAACCTGACCAAGAGTTGACAGGTTCCCGTATGAGACAAATGTTAAGTATTTTAAAGCTGAAATCAATAACAAGATATATATATACAACGCCTAACTCAAAAAAAAAAAAACTTTATCACATAAGTTGTGTGTTTCATCGTGATCTACATTTTTTGGGAAATAAGTTTTTGTCTATCTCTTATGGTTTACCAGTTATGTAAAATTTCGCCACATTCACCCAGAATAAATGTCTTCAGAGGCTATTACGAGAAAATTCAAGATAAATATTTTATTTCTCATGTAAATATATCAAATATAAGAGATTTTAATCAAAATTGTTAAAGTCATTTTTGGAAAATCAAAATGTTCAAATTTTTTTCCATGTAAATGTTAGTTGTGGGTGGGGGAATTTTCCTGAAAATCTTCGTGTCGCATCTTTGGAAAATACCAAACTTAAATACCCAGTTTGGTATTTAACAGTCTTTTCGTTTTACTTTCTCTATACGTACTATGTACATAGTGCATAGAGAAGGTTCACTCAAAAATTCGATACCGAGATTTCACCGCAAATATATGTTTTGACACTCCCTGATTTTTTCTCGATTAGCATAAAGTAAATAGAAGCATAAGTTTTTAACAGTAATTTGTTACAGAAATGCAGAGAAAGTCATGTGAATGGAACACATTTTTTTTTTTACTTTCTCCACACTTACTATGTACATAGGTATAGAGAAAGTATTGCATTCCACCCAAAACTTCGATACCGAGATTTCGCCGGAAATACATGTTTTGGGCCTGCCGAGTACAAAAACAAAGCATTTTCAGAAAATTGTCAGTGTGTGTGTATATGTGTGTGAGTGTGTGTGCGCGCGCGCGCGTGCGTGTGTGGTTCTGTATGTCTGTGAACAGCATAGCTCAAAAATCTGATATCTTCCATTCAATGCTTTTCTCTACATCTCTGCAACAAATTATTGTTAAAAAGCTTGTGCTTCTATTTACTTCATTTTAATCGAGAAACAATTAGCAGATATAGTCTTATTACTTACTTCCTTGTGAGTTGACAAATTTCTGTCTGAGAGAAGTATAAGTTTTTCAAAGCTGAAACCAAAAACAAGGAGTATCTCAAAAACGATCAACTCTACGAAAAAAAATGCATGTTACATAAATTGTGTATTTTAATATGCTCTACATTTTCTGTAATGGTAAGTTTTTGTCCATCTCTTACGGTTTAGCATTATGCAAAAATCCGTAAAAATCATCCAGAATAAAATCGTCTTCAGAGACTATACCCAGAAAATTCAAGATATACATTTTATTTGTCAAGCAAATATCTTAAATATACGAGATTTTAATCAAAATCGTTAGAGCCACTTTGAAGAGAAGCAAAATTTTCTAAACTTTACCATTTAAAGGGTGGTTTGGGGTGGGGGGATTTTCTTGAAAATCTTCGTGTCGCATCCTTGGAAGATACCAAACTTAAATACCAAGTTTGGTTTTTAACGGTCTTCTCATTTTTGAGCTATGCTCCCCACAGAGATACACACACTGACACACACACAGACACACACACGGACATTTTTCTAAAAGTGCTAAAAATGCTGAAAACATATATTTCCGGTGAATACTCAGTATCGAAGTTTTGGGTGCAATACAATATCTTCTCTATACACTATGTACATAGTACGTGTAGAGAATGTAAAAACGAAAAGCTACAAGAAGTGTAGAAAATTCTAAACTTGCCTACATTTATTTCGTTTGTAACAGCAATTATTATGATTAAAATCACGGTCAAAAGTCTGGATCATATTCCCTGTGGTTCCACGAGGAATGCATTCAATTGAGCGGCAACTTTTACTTTCTCTATACGTACTAAGTACATAGTGATAAATAAGGTATTGTATTCCACCCAAATTGATACCGAGATTTCCCCGGAAATATATGTTTTGGGTCCCCTTGAATCCAAAAAATGCATTTTTGGGAAAAGGCCTGTGTGTGCGTGCTGTGTGCGTGTGTGTGTGTGTGTGTATGTGTGTCTTTGGACAGCATAGCTCAAAAACGAAAACACCGTTAAATACTAAACTTGGTATTTAAATTTCATATTTTCCAAGGATGCGACACGAAGAATTTCAAGAAAATCCCCCCACCCTCAGCTACCCTTTACATGGATGGAACTTTTTTCAAAAATTTTGATTTTCTCAAAGAAGGCTCTAACGATTTTGATTAAAATATCGTATATTAAAGACGTTTACCTGACAAATAATATGTATATTTTGAATTTTCTGGGAATAACCTCTAAAGACCTCTTTATTCTGGATGATTTTTATTGAATTTAAACCGTAAGAGACAAACAAAAACTTACTAAAAAAATTTAGATCACTATAAAACATACCATTTATGTCCTATACATTTTTTCGTGGAGTTAATTGTTTTTTTAGATATTCGTTGTTATTGTTTTCAGCTTTAAAAAACATACTTTTCTCATATAGATATTTTTCAACTCCTGTTCATACAAACAAAGGAGCTTCATTCACAAAGCAACCAGCTTTGACTATCACTTTAACCTATGGTACTCCCTTATTTGACTTCTACTTACAAGGAAGCAAGTAATAAGACTACTTTTGTTAATTTTTTTCTGTAAGCATGAAGTACATAGAAGCATATGCTATTTTAATAATTTGTTACAGAGATGTAGAGAAAGTCATGTGAATGGAACACAACAGATTTTTATAATGTATCATAAGTGTACAGTTGGTAAATCGTCTCTGACGATAAACTGTTAATACAACGAGAGAAGGTACAAATTTGTAATTAAAACCCTGCTGTCCACATTCCCAGCAACTGTGCTTAAATTACCTTAAGATTTTGTCAAATATGGGCATTTGCAGACGGATAGGAGTTGGATGTTGTTTCGTACGTTGTTTGAAAGTTTTAAATGAATTTGTTTCACGAAAGTGGGAAGTGGCTTTCTGCCATCTATTTCCATAAAAATATTTTAGTGATCATATTTGCAAGTTTACCACCTCAAAACTCTGAATAGAATTATTGTGTTTTAATCAAATATATTACATTTAAGAGAAAAATCAACATTTTCCTGACTATTCTCAGTAAACTTTAGGCAATTTTCAGGTACGGATTTTGTTTTTAAAATTTTCTTGTCGCATCCTTGGGATATGCTGAACTTTAATACCAAGTATGATATTTAACGATTTTTGTTTTTTAATTGCCATATCTACAGGAATATACACAACACACACGTACAAACGAATTTTTTTCCAAATGTTTTTTTATTATAATTTTTCTATGCGGGGATCATCATATTTGTGGTGGAATCTCGAGATCTACGTGAGGTAAGATTTTGTCTATAACTTACGGTTTACAAAGTATAAAAACAATTCCGAATGAAGAGAACTTGACAAACTATTTCAAGATAATACAAGCTATACTTTTCATTGCACTATCTTAAGCATACGACATTTTAATCAAGATCATTAGAAGCAGTTTTGAAAACACGCAAAATAATGAAACATATTCCATACAAAGTACTTTGAAAATATTCGTTCGTATGCTTAGAAGCCGAACTTAAATTCCAAGTTTAGTTTTTAAATGTATACTCATTTTGTACTTAATGCTGTTCACACATAAACACACGTGGATCTTTTACTATTTTGGAAGCAGCTTAGGAACTTCAAAACACGTATTTTGTTGAAATCTCGACATTGAATTTTTGGGTGGAATGCAAGGGCCAGGTAGCTCTGTCGGTTGAGTCCCCACCTGCTGTACGAGGGGTCCCGGGTTTGAATGCCGGCTGGGAGTAGGAATTGTTCTCCCTTCTAAGGCTATTCCCAATCATCCCCAGAGACTGATGTGTGAATGAGATTGTGAATGTATTCTGCAAGTTAAAGATAATTCACCAAAGATATGACCTATAGGTTAAAAAAGGCATACAAATGGAATAAAAAACAGAAAATAATAAAAAAACATCTGATGTGTACCATTCACATGAATTTCTCTATATCCCTGCAACAAATTATTCTTAAAAAGCTTATACCTCTATTTACTTTTTGCTAATCAGAAAACAATAGCAGAAATAGTTTTATTACTTGCTTCCTTGTAAGTTGAAGCGAAATAAGGGACAACCGTAGGTTAAAGTGATAGTCAAAAGCTGGTTGCTATGTCAATGAAGTTCCTTTGTTTATATGGACAGGAGTTGACAAGTTCCTGTATGAGAAAAGTATACGTTTTTCATAGCAGAAACCAAAAATAAGGAATGTCTCAAAAACGACGAACTCCACGAAAAAAATGTATATAACATAAATTGTGTGTTTTAACGTGCTCTACATTTTTTGTGTATTAAGTTTTTGTCCATCTCTTACGGTTTAGCAGTCATTCAAAATTCAGTAAAATTCATCCAGAATAAACTACTCTTCAGAGGCTATTCCCAGAGAATTCAAGATATACATTTTAATTGTCAGGTAAATATCTTTAATAAACGAAATTTTAATCAAAATCGTTAGAGCCATTTTTGAGAAAATAAAAATTTTCGAAAAAAGTTCCATGTAAAGGGTAGTTGGGGGTGTAGGGATTTTTCTCAAAATCTTCGTGTCGCATTCCTGGAAGATTCTTAACTTAAATACCTAGTTTGGTATTTTACCGATTTTTCGTTTTTGAGTTATCGTGTTCACAGACACACGGACACACGGACACACTGACACACGGACACACACACACACACACACACTCACACACACACATACACACACACGGACCTTTTTGTGAAAATGCTTTTTTTGGATATTGGGGACCCTAAAACATATATTTCCGGTGAAATCTCGGTATCGAATATTTGGGTGGAGTGCAATACCTTCTCTTTACACTATGTACATAGTGTGTACAGAGAAAGTAATAAATAAATAAAAATTAAAAAATCTGTCTCACGAATCCTGAGATTCCTATTTGCCCAAATAGATATGCGGAGTTTTGGTGGACACCTCCGTTTAAGCTATGTGTAGATTAAATTCCTTATTGGAAATTATTCGGTTGAGATTTTAATGGTCCATATTAATTCGAGATATACTTGGGGTACAGCGAAGGGCTCCAAATGACGAAGGGTGTCATGTTTTTCTGTTAGCACCTCTCCTTAGGATCTGAAGCAGAACAAGGACGAATATAACGAGTTGTTGCCATGGAGACCAAATGCACACACTCACACTCATTCTTCTCATTTCATCAAGTTTATGCCTAGCCAGTGGAAGGTGCTTTTACATCACGCCCACTTTAATTTTCTTTTAAATTACTAAATTCTTAATAGTGTTGAATTTAGCCAAGTTCTTGTGGCGTAACATCCAAGGTGGTTCCACCATTAAGGATTACGGGAGAGCTTTTATTTCTTTCTCTAATTACCTACAATAAGTAGAAGAAATATTGCATTCCACCCAAAAATTCGATACAGAGATTTCACCGCAACTAAACCTTTTAAGAGTTTCTGAATAAAAAAAATCTGATGAGTTCCACTCACATGACTTTCTCTACATCTCTGTACAAATTGTTGTTAAAAAGCTTATTCTTCATCTACATAACGCTGTTCGAGATAATCATTAGCAGAAATTAAGTAAAAGAGAAAAAATCTAATCTGTTCCATTCACATGATGTCTTCTAGCTTTTCGGCAAACAAACCTTATCCAAAAGATTAATGTTATGTACATCATGCTAATCAAGATAAACATAAGCACAATTAGTCTTAATTTTAGCTCCTTTCAGTAGAAGGTAAATAAGAAAATGCACTTGCTAAAGCGACAGTCTCGTCCTTTAAAACCCGGTCGTTATGTGAAACAATTGAAATTCTAGTCTCTTTGCTTACCAGGAGTAAACAAGCGAGAAACGAGAAGAAAGATGTCTTTCCGTTTGAGAAAAGTTTAAGTGGCTAAAATTCAGACTAACAATCCGGAACATCTCGAAAACGGCTTACTCTACAAAACAATTATATAACATAAATTGTGTGTTTTAATGAGATCTACATTTTTTTGTATATCTCTTACGGTTGGCCAGTTATACAAAAATCATCCAGAATGAAGAGGTCTTCAGAGGCTATTCTCAGAAAATTAAACACATGCATTTCGTTTGTCATAAACATTTCTTATATATACGGTATTTTAATCAAAATCGTTAGAGCCATTTTTGAGAAAATAAAAATTTTCGAAAAATGTTCCATGTAAAGGATAGTTGGGGGATTTTCTTGAAAATCTTCGTGTCGCATCCTTGGAAGATACAAAACTTAAGTACCAAGTTTGGTATTTAACCGTCTTTTCGTTTTTGAGCTATGCTGCCCACAGGAGACACACACACACACACACACACACACATACACTGACATTTTTCCAAAATGCTTTTTTGAATTCAGGGGATCTCAAAACATGTAATCTTTGTACCGCAGTATAATACAATACCTTCTCTATATACATAGTAAACAAAAAAGAAGCATTTTGAAAAAATTTTACTCGCACATGTGTGTGTGTGTGTGTGTGTGTGTGTGTGTGTGTGTGAACAGCATAAATAAAAAACGAAAAATTTATACATAGAGTACTTTAATTAAAATAATTGCAGCCATTTTTCAAAGAGTAAAAAACATATACACGTTTTTCACGCAAAGGGTAGTTTATGACGGGGCATTTATTATTATTATTATTATTATTATTATTATTTTTTTTTTTTTTTTTTTTAATAAGTTATGGTGTAATTCTTTGGATAGCATTACATTTAAATTGGAAGTGTGGTACTTAATCAAATTTTCGTTTTAGTTATGCTGTTCATAGATATACACAAACATACACACAAACCAGGAAGTTAATCAAGAAGTGTTTTGGTTTTAATTGTTTTTCACACAAGCCGAGTGTAGGACAGGAGTTGGGTAGGTAGAGTCACACTGAAAAATTCAATGCCATAGCTGGGATTGGAGCCACGGATCTCCCGATCTCAAGCCGGTTGCTCTTCCACTGAGCTACCATAACAACATGTCGGCATAACATTGAATTTCTTAACTGACTCGCATGTTTCCCGGTAAACCAGTAGGTAATCTCAAATTATTTTGAGATGACATGCCCCAATGGCGACTTACAATGTTGTGAGTACTTTAAGTACCAGGATTCATAGTAAAGCCAACTATTATGGTCATTTGGTATTGGTTTTTTTATTTGTTTTTCACACAAGTCGTGTGTAGGACAGGAGTTGGATAGGTAGAGTCAGACTGAAAAATTCCTTGCCATAACCGGGATTTGAACCCGCCTATGGCATTGTCATGCAACTTTAAGCTCTATGGGCCCCGAAATCATTTGAGCATCATTTCACCGATTCATTCATCGTCCGATATGGCCAATCAGGTTAAAGGACATTAAATAAATAATAAATACATAAAGGCAAGCTCCGTTAAAACGATACAAAAGCTATTAGTGTTTCTTTACAAACTTTCAGTTCTTCTAATTGTTATCTATATATCCTGAACTACAGTAAGCTTTCTGTTTACTTCTCTTATTCCGTCCATGCTAATGAAAACTCCTAAATAATGAAAATCCATAACTTATTCTATAGAGATATTATCTATCAGAATACAGGCCCTAATAGTATTCCGTCCAACAAATGCCATTATTTTTGTCTTCTCTATTGAAACCTTAGCTTACATTCACCCGTTACCTTAAATTATAGAGCACTCTTTCCGGAGTTCTTCAGTACATGTTACATCTACTTGCTCGACTGCAAAAAAAAGATATATATTATGTGACAAAATCTGAATATGTTAACCGGGATTAGAAACACATGTCTTCCATTTCCGTGTGGGTGTTCTAACCAACTAAGCTAGCATGGCAACCTATCGCATTGCATTAAATTCCCCAAATTATTTTGATTTTTACTTTCTCTACACGTACTAAAACCCAAAAATTCTATACCGAGATTTCACCGGAAATACACGTTTTAGGCTACCCTGTATCCACAAAAAGCCTTTTCAGTAAAAGGTCCGTGTGTGTGCGTGCGTCTGTGTGTGTGTGTGTGTGTGTGTGTGTGTGTGTGTGTGTGAGCACGATAACTCAAAAACGAAAAGTCGATAAAATACCAAACTTATATTTAAGTTAAGTAACTTCAAGGTATGCGACCGAAGATTTTGAAAAAAGTCCCCCCTCCTTAAACTACCATTTACATGGAAAAAAATCGAAAATTTTGATTTTTTCATAAATACCTCTAACGATTTTGATTAAAGTATCGTCCATATGGTAAAGATATTTACACAACAAATAAAATGTATATTTTGAATTTTCTGGGAATAGCCTCTAAAGACCTGTTTATTCTGAATGAATTTTGGTGAACTTTACGTAACTAGTAAACTTTAAGAGCTAGACAAAAACTTACCATACAAAACATGTAGATCACGTTAAAACACACAATTTAGGTAATATACTTTTTTCGTGGTATTGAGCATTCTGAGATATTCCTTGTTATTTGTTTCAGATTTAAAGTACTTACACTTTTTTCACACGGAAAGTTATAAACTACTGGCCCTGCACAGAAACAAATTTCATCCACATGGCAACCAGCTTTTAAAAGATTTGACTCTCGCTTTAGCCTAGTGTATCCGTTCTGCTTACAAGGATGCAAATAATTAAGACAATTTGTGCTAATGTTCATCTCGATTATCATATTAGTAGATAGAAGAATATGCTTTTCAACAACAATTTGTTACAGCGATGTAGAGAAAGTCATGTGAATGGAACACATCAGATTTTCATTATCTGTGGACAAATGGCTGAACATTTGCTATCATCATATATTTTAATGTTTACTACTTTAGGTATTTTACAGTGATGGAACTCTTTGAAAAAAGAAACTAATATCATTTCCCAAATTACATAGCTTTCATAGATTGTGTTAAATCGTTCGACAAAGTTAATAGAAATAAACTGTGGAAATTGCTGAAGAAGATAAGAATTTAAAGTAGAGGTATCGGAATTGAAATAAAATATAGGTGTTCAACAGGGCTCCACTTTCACCTTCATTATTTAATAAACTCCATGGCACGACAGCTCACAAGAAACCTTGGCCTGCCGCCCGGCCGCTGCGTCCACCATCTCGGTTCATGACAGGTGACATGGATGGTGAGACGTGGTAGGCACCGGCCGGTCAATGCGGTCCTCATGACCTGGAGCCGCTACTCCTCCATCAAGTAGCTCCTCAATTGGCCCCCCCCAGGGATCTCACGAGGCTGAGTGCACCCCGGTCCAGTGCTCCCCACGCCGGTACTGGGATTCGAACCCAGATCTCCTGCTTGGTAAGCTGCAACGCTACCCATTATTTAAAATGCAATTCGTAATTGGTAACTTGTAATTTTAAGAAGGGTAACACTGATTGGCGTCATTAGAGCATCTGCTTGCTGTGCGAGTGGTCCGGGTTCGATTCTCGGCTGGGGGTGAGTATGTTTCTCTAGCCAAGGTTATTTCCTCTCGTTCCTAGAATTTGGAACTGCGATTGAGAGTGTGAATATTTGTGATATAATGTTGAAAGAAAACGAACAGAGATCCAATTACAAGAACACACGAGTTAACACCACTGCAGATGGTCAACACGTTCCGATAGGACCACTGCCAGTTGTAATTAATGACAAGGTAGACATAAATAGAACAATAACAAAAGAGATATACTGCAGTTTCTGAGCTGGGCAAGTGTGTCTCAATAGAATTTACATTATACACATCTATGCTTGAAATATTGCATTCGGCCTAATATTACAAACAAATACATATCACCCCGCCTGGGTGGTGTGGTGGTAGCGAGCCTGTTTCACATTCATAAAGGTGTGAGTTCGAATCTCACCCGGACAAGGCCTTTTTGGTGGTTTTCTCTTATCCTGAGAAGACGAATGTAGAGTAACTTGAAGCTCCATGTACCCCGAGATCATTTGAGCATCATTTCACCAATTTCATTCATCGTCCGATATGACCAGCCGGGCTAAAGGACGTTAAGCTACAAAAAAAAAAAAAAAAAAAAATATATATATATATATATATATATATATATATATATTCCTGTATTAAATAACTTGTATTGAAACAGATCTACAGCAACTCCAAAGAGAATTCATTATTTTGTATTCTTTGTAATTTAATATGTTTTAAGTCCTCAAAAAACAATCTAGCAGCCAAATTAATGCAGAAAATATCAATTTAAAACGAAAAATTGCAATGGGAATTACAGTTTACGTCTTCTGGTAGTTTTCAGAAACTGTTTCAGGATAATTAACTTGTTAGTTTTGTAATTGTTGAAACTTAACTGCGCTTCACAAAGTTGGAAAGAATCAGACTGAAAAATGCAAATGCCGGGATTTGAACCACGGATCTCCAGATTTTCACCCCGTTGCTCTAACCAACACAGGTTCCGATAGGAAATTAAGTCCCCTAATTTAATCACAAGGCGTTCTCAAATTCATGATGATGTTAAATACTTTAAGTAGCCAGTGTTACGTATATCAGTGAATTTTTTTTTTCGATTACACACTTTTTACTTTCTCTACACGTACTACGTACATAGTGTGTAGAGAAGGTCTTGCATTCCACCCAAAAATTCGATACCGAATTTCATCGGAAATATATGTTTTAGGGTCCGCTGTACAAAAAAAATAAAAAATCAGATACATGTGTGTGTCCGTGTGTCCGTGTGTCTGTGAACATGATAACTCAAAAACGAAAATTCGGCAAAATATCAAACTTGATATTTAAGTTTAGTATCTCTCAGGGATGCAAGACAAAATTTTGAAAAAAGTCCCCCCACACCAAACTACCCTTTGCATGGAAACAATTGCGAACATTTTGAATATCTCAAAAATGGCGCTAGCGAATTCAATTAAAATATCATATATTAAAGATATTTACACCACAAATAAAATGTATATTTTGAATTTTCTGGAAATGGCCTCTAAAGACCTCTTTATTCCGAATGAATTTTGGTGAATTTTGCGTAATTGGTAAACCGTAAGAGATAGACAAAAACCTACTTGATAAAAAATATACATTACGTTAAAACGCACAATTTATGTCAAGTACATTTTTTCGTAGAATTGGTCCTTTCTGAGATATTCGTTGTTATTTGTTTTAGATTTAAAATACTCACACGGAAAGTTTTAAACTCCAGGCCCTGCATAGAAACGGATTTTAACCACATGCAACCCGCTTTTAAAAGATTTGACATTTATTTTAGCCAAATGTATATCTTTATTTTCCTTCTACCCAAAAGGAAGCAAATAATAAGACAATTTCTGCTGTTTATCTCAATTATCATAAAGTAGACAGAAGAATATGCTTATTATCAATAATTTGTTACAGTGATGTAGAGAAAGTCATGTGAATGGAACACATAAGATTGTAATTATTTCTGTATAATTCCTTACAGTCCGCCTGGGTAACGTGCTTGCTAGGTCGTGAGTTCAAATATCACTTAGGGTGAGTTGCCTAGATAAGGTTATTTTCCGAAGACGAATGTCGAGTAACTTTAAGCTCCATGGAGCCCAAGATCATTTGAGCATCATTTCTCCAATTTCATTCATCGTCCGATATGACAAACCAGGTCAAGCTACCCCCCCCCAAAAAAAACTTAATAGCTCCATTAAAGGCTTACAAAGTATTTCTGTAGATACCACACATGAAAAACACAATTATATCAAATCACCTAATTTCGCCTAAATGAAAACTGAAAGAAACAAAAACCAAAACAAACTGATGTGTTCCAATCACATGACTTTCTCTATCTGTTCTGTAAACAAACCGTTCTTATATAAGATTAATCCTTTACCTACTTCATGCAACTTGATATAAAATAGCAGAAACGTTTTATTACTTAGCTCCTTTTAACTAGAAGAAGCTAGACTAGCCTAGTTTAAGGGAAAGTTAAATATTGAAATTTGCGATTGACTTCGAAATTCCTTATCTTTGCATGATCAGGAATAAAACAAATGCACAACGGAAGAAGACTTCCTGTTTGAGAAAAGTATAAGTAGTATTTGAAATCGAAACAAATAACAAGAAACATCTCAGAAATCGTTAACTCTACCAGAAATGTATATAATATAGATTGTGTGTTTTAACGAGAGCTACATTTTTTTATGAGTAGGTATTTGTCTATTTCTTAGGTTTACCAGTTGTGCAAAAGTCATCCAGAAAGAAGAGGTCTTAGTGGCTATTGCAAGAAATTCAAGATAAACATTTTGTTTATCATGTAAATATCTTTAATATATGGTACTTTACAAAAATCTTTAGAGACATTTTTGAACAAAATAATTTTCGAAAATTTTCGATTTAAGGGCAGTTTGGGTGGGGGGATTTATTGAAAAATCTTCATGTATCATCCTGGAAGATGTTAAACTTAAGATTAAGATTGATATTTAATCGACTCTGTGTTAGTTATCGTGTTCACAGACACACGAACACACAGAGGAGATTTTCCTTTTTTCTCTTTTCTTTTCTTTCTTTATAGGGAACCCTGAAACGTGTATTTCCAGTGAAATCTCGACATCCAATTTTTTGGTGGAATGCAATACATTTTCTTCCTATGTACTATGCACGATGCATAGTCCCTTTTCCTTTTAAAAATAATAAGTTTCTCTCGTCCATTGATACAATGGTTTGAACGAACACTTTCTGAAGTTGCTAGTTATGGAATGAACTGCATGAGACCAAAAGCCCAGCGGTAGACTTTGGGGGGGGGGGATCTATTTGATTCTCATGACTTTCTCTTCGTTTTGGAAACAAAGTATTGTTAAAAAACTTATTCTTCTATCTACGTAATACTAATCGAGATAAATATTAACAAAAACGATCTTATTATTTGCCTTCTCCTAAGTAGAACGGAAATAAAGGATTAAACTCGGCTAAAGCGATGGTCAGACCTTTTAAAGCTTGTTGCCATGTGGTTGAAATCCGTTATTTTGCATTGCCAAGAATTGACAAATTCCCCATGTGAAAAGTTTAAGTATCTTAAAGCTGAAACCAATAGAAAGTAATAGCTAAAATGGTCACCTGTATGAAAAAATGTATATTATTGTTTATTTTAACGAGATATACATTTTTGTACAGTAAGTTTTTTCTGTCTATACGGTTTACCAGTTATGCAAAATTCAGAAAAATTCACTCAGAATGAAGAGCTATTCAAAGCAAATTTCATTTTAGTTATTATGTATATATCTTTAATATACAGTATTTTAATCAAAATCTTTAGAGTCATTTTTAAGAAAATAAAAAATTTCCCATGTAAAAGGTAATTTAGGGTGTGCGCATTTTCCTCAAAATCTTCGAGTCGCATCATTAACCTTTTCACTGCTAACATATTTTTAGACGAGAAAGACCTTGCTGAGTTAATGGGACACTATGGGGAAAAAATTGACAAAGATACGAAATTTGGCTTTGACCAATAACAATTGGCCGCAACTTCGCGCATTTCAAGTTGAAAATTCAATCATATGCTCCACTAACTAAAAAAGTGGGTATAGTAATACGTTTCAAAATTTACAAAACAGGCCACACACCGGGTGCTTCTACCTGCCCCCGTCACCGATTATTTAATCTGGGCCCTCCCCATCCTAAACCACAAGCGAGATTTAGCACCCGGCGGGCCTCCCCATACCCCACCGACAGCATATTTCCGACCTTGAAGTAGAAACTATTTTGGCGGCAGAATGCAGCTTGTTTCGGACCAAATGTCTTGCAGCTTTCCCTTACGTTATACATTAGTGTAAACAGTTCGTGACAGTTTTAGGTATAATTGATTGAAAAATTGCCACAGGAGAATAGGAAATTCTTACTTACAATCGCTCAAACCGCGATTGAGTTATCTCGACCGTAGCACTGAAACTAAACATAAGTATCAAGTTTGGCATTTTACCAACTTTCGTTTTTGAGTTATCGTGTTCACACACACACATACACAACACACACATATCACACTCACAGACACAACACACACACCACACACACACACACACACACGGACCCTTTTCTAAAAATGCTTTTTTATACAGGGACCCTAAAACGTGTATTTCCGGTGGAGTCTCGGTATCGTGTTTTTGGGTGGAACGCAGTACCTTTTCTATGCACTACGTACATAATACGTGTAGAGGAAATAAAACCAGGTCCTTTCATATACCCAAGGTTGCGGGTTCAAACACCGCGGAGGACGATGAATTTTTTCGGGTGTAAAAATCCTTAGCATGGCTTCCTTCGGAAGGGAAGTAAAGCCGCTGGTCCCGTGTCATAGATTTACGGCACGTAAAAGAACCTCAAGCCCGATAGAGAGGTCTCTGAGCAAAATTAAGCGGTCTTTCACGCCTAGTATAGAATGGGACGCTGAGAACCACAGCAGTTAAAGAGCGTCCATAAATAACGTCATTTACATTTAGGTCCTTTATTATTTTCTCAAATTGCTCCAGCAACTTTGACCGAAATATCACGTGTTCCAGTGAATGATACGCGTAAATAAATAATTTACTATGTATATGTAGCACATTAAATCAAATGTTTAAACGCCTTTTAAATATTTTAGTTTAAACAAATTAAAAACAATAAAACTTTTTCTAGCAAAAGATCTGGATTTCGTCGAAATATAGGATTTTGCAACTTGTTGGCTAGCAATAGGAATTTGTATAATTTGCGTTGCTACACCCTTAAATCCGCTCTATAGTAAATACTATATTTTGAAATTATAATACCATTAAATTGCTTCTTATAAACGTTGGCAAAAACGGCACAACAACTTGGTTTATAAGAGGGCGGGGAAATACGTGCCCTATATCAAACTAGATGTTGCTAAGGCAATATGTTATCACCATATGTCATTTGTTAAACGTCGCCAAAACAAATTTGGACTTTTCATAGGTTAGTTTGATTTGACAGCCACTTCAGTTAGTCGTTCAAAGTGTTTTCGGAAAACGTGCAGTAAGGTTCAATGATTCGTCCTTTACTTTAGTTGAGGAGCTCCGGGAACGCCCGACAGATTATTGAGGAAATCATTGAAGAAGCCCACGGTATGATTCTCGCAGATTGTCGAAAGAAAGTTTGCAAAGTGGCAGAGGCCATAGGTGTATCGACGGGGATTGCAATTTATATTTTACATGATAAGTTGGAGTTGGGCTGCGCCTTGGCCAAATGGTTAGACCGCTTGCCTCGCACCTAGGCGTCCCAGGTTCGATCCGAGAGGACTCCAAGTGGAATTGTGGCAGACGAAGCTTTCTGGACATGTTTTATCTGGGTTATCCGGTTTTCCCCACCATTCATTTCACCAACTGCTCCATAATCATATTTACTGTCATCCATTACACCATCATTTCGTATCATCCACTGCCTCACGCCAGGTTGATCACCCATCCTTCTCTCTGATTCAGACGGCTGATCCCAGGCGTTGGCTTGGTTGCCCTGAGGGTTGTAAGTCCTACATACGAGGAGAAAGAAAGAAAAAGACCTAAGAAAGAAGGAAGTAGTGAAGAAAATAAGGGGCAGGGCGGGATGGAGGGAGGAAGGAAGGGGAGGGAGGGAGGAGTTGGAGACGGAAAAGTTCTTGGTCCGATGGATGCCGCGAGTGTGCATTGTGTACAACAAACGAGTGCAGCTGTCAATTTCGAAGCTGTGTTTGGAGTTTTTAGGCAAAACGAACAATATACTCCGAAAATCAACAAGCAATCAAAACAACAGATTTCTTCCCGGTGAATCTCCTCCAAAGAAAGAAGATCTCATCGGCAGTAGAAGTGATGGCGAGTAGTTTTTTGGAATGTGAAGGATGTCATATTCATCCTTCTTAGAACAAGGAAAAATTATTGCTCACATTGCATGAAGCTGAAGTAGAATGTCAACATTTGGTGAAGAAAGTTTTGCGTCACCAGGACAAAGCACCAGCACATTCATCCGGTGTTCTCCCGCCATATTTTCCGAATTGCGTTATATATTACTGCTATATAGGTTATTCTTGGCTTCCTGCGATTTCTTATTGTTCTTGAGCACCAAGAAATAGCTCCCGGGAACAACATGAGGAAATCGTCGTCAAGACTGAAGCGTAGTTTGCAGAGCTTGATAATTGCTATTTTTTGAAGGGTTAAAATGACAAGAATGTTGGGAGACATTGTTGTCATTGTTCATTCCTAATACGGGTGCTTTTAGAAGTGCCCTCGTAGACTTGCAGAATGCAGCAAATTATTGGCTTATGTAATTGTTTTTCATGTTTAACTGATTGAATAAGAAAAATGATTTATTATGAATACTGTATAGTACCACCATGAATTTTAAATGGGTGTAGAATGTCATGTGTTTCTTACTAATCAGAGTTTTCAAATATACAGTCATGAAGAGATAACCGCAGCGACAGAATGTAGAAGTGAAACGGAAACTGGCAGGAAAACTTGTGGTTAAAAAATGAAAGTATATACTGTTACTTGTTCTTGCAACACAGGTAGAAATAAAACAACGCTAAAATGAAATGTAAAACGTAAATCTAGGAAGCAAAATGTTTCTTAAATAAGTTACCACTTGTGGATGAGGAGTGTGAATAAATTTGTTCTATATTAATAAATCCGAAATAAAGGTTTAGCTCCATTATCATAGAGAGAGAGAGAGAGAGAGAGAGAGATAATAAGTAGCGATTACGTAAATGCATATCTGTTTATATCAGCGCCTCTATGTCAGAAAATTCATTATTACTCCGTTGACCAAATGGCAATAATCCGCAGCATGCTATTCAAAATCAATAATGGATGGTTCATTTCTGCTACGTTTCTTTGTTTTATTCGTACCACCCATCCGTAAGCAGATATAGGAAATATGTATTTGCACATGTTGGTGTAATAGTAACTGTTCGATTGTTATTAATGCAGTTTAATATTAGATATCTAACTGGAATAAACATCTACTAAAGCAAAACTTGATACTATAAAATACGGTAACATTTGGAACAAGACTAAAAACTGATTGACCATGAAATCGGTAAATCGCTGTCATGATGAATATCGATTATATAATAAAAGCACGAAGCAGATATGACACTTTCTCGCAGTGTCACTACTTGCTACCCACATAACAACGTGTTTTTTTTTTTTTGTTTTTTTATAGCAAAGTTACATAAGCAGCTAGTATATTTTGAAAATTATTAAATACTTGCTCAACTTTAGAAGATATGACTTACACTGTAAATGAATTAGGTCAACTGCTGTATTGCCATTCGTATCTGTGATCTTATGAAGTATTTGATTAACTCTGAGTAAAAAAAGCTTAAAAAAATAAGTTCATATTTTATAGTGAGAAAAAAATATGTATTTTTACTTTCTCTATACTCACTATGTACATAGTGTATAGAGAATGTATTGCACTCCACCAAAAAATTCTATACTGAGATTTCACCGGAAATATATGTTTTCGGGTCCCCTGTATCCAAAAAAAGTATTTTCAGAAAAAGGTCCGTGTGTGTGTCTGTGTGACTGTGAACACGATAACTCAAAAACAAAAAGTTGGTAAAATACCAAACTTGGTATTTAAGTTTAGTATCTTCCAGGGATGCGACACGAAGATTTTGAGAAAAATCCCCCCACCCCAAACTACCCTTTACATGGAACTTTTTTCGAAAATTTTGATTTTCTAAAAAATGGCTCTAACGATTTTGATTAAAATATCGTATATTAAAGTTATTTACCTGACAAATAAAATGTATATTTTGAATTTTCTGGGGATAGCCTCTGAAGACTACTTTATCTGGATGACTTTTTCATAACTACTAAACCGTAAGAGATGGACAAAAATTTAACCCACAAAAAATGTAGAGCAAGTTAAAACACACAATTTAAGTTATATACATTTTTTTCGTGGAGTTGATCGTTTTTGAGATATTCCTTTTTCTTGGTTTCAGCTTTGAAAAACATACTTTTCTCATACAGGAATTTGTCAACTCCTGTCCATACAAACAAAGGAACATCAGTCACATATCAACCAGCTTTTGGCTTTCACTTCAACCTATGATACTCCCTTATTTCGCTTCTGCTTACCATAAAGCAAGAAATAAGACTATTTCTGCTAATTTTTCTCGATTAGCATGAAATAAATAAAAGATAAGCTTATTAACAATAATAATTTACAGAGATATAGAGAAAGTGATGTGAATGGAACACATCAGATTTTTAAATAAGTGATTCAACATACCTCTTGGAGTACAAGTACATTATTAAGCCCTCTAGTTTATGACAAATCTCTTGTTTATAATTTACTATATAATGCAATTTGAGATGATGATGAAACCACTTCTAGAACCAGGCACAAGAACTGTGACGATTTGAATGTTTCAAATGGTGGAAATTTAAGTGACCAAACACTAGTTATTTGGGACTTGTTAACAAGATGAAACTCACACAATGGACTTAGAATTAAGAAATCATAGAACCAAAGTCATACTCTTGATTTTTTACTTTCTCCATACGCACTATGTACATAGTGAATAGAGAAAGTATTGCACTCCACCAAAAAATTCGATACCGAGATTTCACCGGAAATATGTTTTAGGGCCCCAATATCCAAAAAAAGCATTTTCACAAAAAGGTCCGTGTGTGTGTGTGTGTGTGTGTGTGTGTGTGTGTGTCCATGTGTCCGTGAGTCCGTGTGTCTGTGAACACGATAACTCAAAAACGAAAAGTCGGTAAAATACCAAACTTGGTATTTAAGTTTAATATCTTCCAGGGATGCGACACGAAGATTTTGAGAAAAATCCCCCAACCCCAACTACCCTTTACATGGAACTTTTTTCGAAAATTTTTATTTTCTCAAAAATGGCTCTAACGATTTTGATTAAAATTTCCTATATTAAACATATTTACCTGACAAATAAAATGTATATGTTGAATTTTCTGGGAATAGCCTCTGAAGAGTAGTTTATTCTGGATGAATTTTACTAAATTTTGAATCACTGCTAAACCGTAAGAGATGGACAAAAATTTACTACATAAAAAATGTAGAGCACATTAAAACACACAATTTATGCTATATACATCTTTTCGTGGAGTTCGTCGTTTTTGTGACATTCCTTGTTTTTGGTTTCTTCTATGAAAAACATATACTTTTCTCATACAGGAACTTGTCAACTCCTATCCATATAGACAGAGGAACTTCATTGACATAGCAACCAGCTTTTGACTATCACTTTAACCTACGGTTGTCTCTTATTTCGCTTCTACTTACAAGGAAGCGAGTAATTAGACTATTTCTGCTATTTTTGTCTGATAAGCTTTTTAAGAATTATTTGTTGCAGGGATATGGAGAAAGTCATGTGAATGGTACACATCAGATTTTTAAAACTATGATGTAACGCAAATGTGTGTGTATATATATATATATTAATTATTTATAAATAATGTTATGTAGCAAGGAGTACAAGTTTGTTACCGTTATAGAAAATTAAAATCATTTATATCACTGTAAGGTCTGGAAAATTCTTCATTTTTGAGGCAGTAGCCTAAGCAATAAGTATCTGAGAAAGGTTGTACCAAAAGGGCAATTAAGAGTGTGTTACCGAAAAGCATTGTAAGCTACATTTTTTGCAACAGAAAATTCTTCCTGTTTGTAGCTTACTTTTGGTTTTGGTTTTGACTATATTTTGCTTATTTATATCAGCTTAAGGCTAAGATTAATCAAAGAAATAAACATAAGCTAAATATTCCCAATTGCAGACTAATGTTCACGCTGGACAAATCTATATTCATGTTATAAACAGAAATAATTTGTGTGGGTGTGTGTGAAAATACCATTAACCGATTATGATAATTCTTAAGTATGTTCTCGTGGATACGCTCTATAAAATTTCTTCTAATTTTATTTCATAAATTGCCAGTTTCCCAGATAAAAAGTTTTCCATCGCTTGCACTTTCTTTCCGCAGCATATTAGAGTTATATGGTTGCAAAGCAAGCATTGTATTCTAATCCAAAGTGCCATGAAGTAGAAAATAGTAGAGCCAAACTGAAAATGTGTATACCATACCCTGTCTATCCTATTATCACGGATCATCTGGTCTCCTTTCAGTTGCTCTAATCACTGAGCTACCACGACATGCCGACACGGAATAGATTCCCCAACTAACTCGCGTTTTCCCCCATAATCATTAAATCTGCTTTGAGAAAAGCAAAAATATTAGAAAATTAATGAAATAGTCTACTCAAACAAATTGTATTTAACAAGATCTACATTTTTGTGTGTAGCAAAATGCTGTCTATTTCTTGCGGTTACCAAATGATCAAAAATGCTCAAGAGGGCTTGAGGATAACCTCTATACATTTTATTTGCTATAAACATATCTGTGCTATAGGCATTTTAATAAAAAAGGTTAGTTATTTTTGAGGTAATAGAAAATTTAGAAAAATCTCCAAGTAAAGAGTAGTTTGGAGGGCGGACCTTTTTAATTTTTTTTTTTTTTTTAATCCAGGAGTCCTAAAAAAATACAATTTCTGGTGAAATCTCGGTATCGAATTTTTTAGTAGATTGCAAACCTTCGTTGCCTACTACCTACGTTATACGACGTAGAGAAATTAAAAATGTATGTAAATAAAACAAATGCCACGTATATTTAATTACAAGTAATATGTGACATAGCACAGGAGAATAGAATCGAGTCTTCTTACAACGATACATGCTATGTCAATGCCAATATGTTTTATCAACTTTCAAGTCTGACAATTTTGCTCTGCTTGTATATCATAATCAATATCGTTAGCGAGTTCTGGTAAATAATTATATAAAGAGAGAAAAGTGTGTTCAACTCCTGCTAGAATCTAGTCTATGAATCATAATTAACAATTCCAAATCTTATTTTAACGTCCTTTAACCTGGTTGTTCATATCGGACGATGAATAAAAGGTGTTCAAATGATCTTGGAGTCCATGGAGCTTAAATTTCTCGGCATTCGTCTTATCAGGATAAGGGGAAACCCCAAAAAAAACTTTATCCGAGGAACTCACTCTAAGCAAGATTCGAACTCGCGGCCTCTTGAATGTGAGGCAGAAACGTTACCCCCACACTGCAGAAAAGGGCTCAGAATATTATTACTTTTTCTAGCACGTAGATATGTATAATCTAGATAAATAGGCAGAAAAGGTATTATATTCCATGCAACAATTCTATACAACAATTTCATCGGAAATACATATTTTGAGGAGCCTCTAATCCAAATTAAGTAATTTTTATAAAAAGGTCCATGTGTGTGTGTGTCTGTAACAACATAAATCAAAAACGAAAAATCTGTTAAAAACCAAACGATCTGAAGATTTTCAAGAAACCTCCTCCCAAACTCTCCTTTATGTGGAAACGTTTTCAAATATTTTGATTTTGTAAAATGTGGCTTTTTGCTTTTAATTAAAGATGTTTTGCATTGCAATAAAATTATATCCTAAATTTTTATCCTTTTTTATTCTGGGTGGCTTTTGCATAACTGGTAAACCGTAAGAGACAGAGAAAAACTTACTGCACTGAAACATTGCAGATCTCGTTAAAACCTCTGTTTATCTCATATACCTTTGCTTTTTTGTAGCACTAACCATTTCAGGGATATTCTCTGTTATTGGTTTTAGTTTTAAAATACTGTTTTTACTTCTGGCTATGGAAAGAGAGCGGAATTAAATGACAGTCGCATAGCGACAGCTTTTATAATATTTGACTGTCGCTTTAGTCTAGTGTATCCCCCTATTTATCTTCTACTTATAAGGAACTAAGTAATAGTACCAATTGTGGTAGTGTTTTTCTTGATTAGCTTGATATAGATGAAAGAATAACATTTTGTAAAATACTTTGTCTGCAGAATAGATACAGAGAGCCTGTAAATGGAACACGTCACATTTTTTTTTCTCGGTGGTCGCATGGTATGCGCCCTTTCCGAATCGGTTGGTTAAAACTTGATTCACTTCTACCTTGTATGTGTTGAGGTTGATGTATTATGGAAAACAGAATGCAAAGGTTTATCTAAATATCTAATATATTACTTTCATTTGTCTTTCTCTACATATTCTACAACAAATTGCTCTTACAAAGGTTTATTCTTCCAGCTACTTCATGCTAATCCAGATAATCATTACACTTTTTTCCAGGAACAAAATGGTGAAAAGAAAAATGTTAAAATTTGGATGCCGTACAACATTTTTGAAGTAGTTATATACAAAAAACATTATTACATAAGTAAGCATAATCAACGTAGTTTGAAAAATTACTAAACAAGGTAACGGTGTAATTTGGAAAAGAAATAATCAGACATGAAATACTACATCGTGATTCAAGGAAAATGTTAGCATACAAATTTCATGACTAATTTACAAGCAATTAGTGATATAAACATGTTAAATCAAGTGTTAATTAACAAAATGGCTTCTATAATTATGGAACATTTAAGTGAATTTAAATAGTTAACATTTGATAAACATTGATGACATCTTTAACACAATTAAAATAAAGGAACAATCTTAACAATGAAAAAATAAAACATGTACCAATAAGAAGTATGAGCAAATGGAGTGGTTACCAAATAAGAAAAATCTTATGTGTACCATTCACATGACTTTCTCTACATCTCTGCAACAAATTGTTGTTAAAAAGCTCATTCTATTTACTTCATGTTAATCTAGAAAAAATGAGCAGAAATGCTCATATTACTTATTTCTATGTAAATAGAAGGGAAAGACCAGAGTACCATAAGCTAAAGCGATAGTCAAAAGCCGGTTGCAATGTGTTGTATCGACAGGAGTTGCATGAGAAAAGTATAACAGATGAAATCAATAACAGGGAATGTCTCAAAAAGACTAATTCCAGGAAAAATATGTATATAACATAAATTGTGTGTTTTAACGAGCTCTACATTTTTTTCTTATGTAAGGTTTTATATAGCTCTTACGGTTTACCAGTTATGCAAAATTCCACAAAATTCATCCAGAATAAAGATTTCTTCCGAGGCAATTCCCAGAAAATTCAAGATGTACAATTTATTTGTGATGTAGCCATATTTAATACACAATATTTTTATCAAAATCGTTAGAGCTATTTTTGGGAAAATAAAACTTTTCGAATTTTTTTCCATGTAAAGGATAGTTGGGAGTGAAGGTATTTACTTGAAAATTTGCGTCTTGCACCCTTCAAAGATACTAAACTTAAATTCCAACTTTGGTATTTAACGGACTTTTCGTTTTTGAGCTATGCTGCCTACAGACACACACACACACACACACACACACACACACACACACACACAGTGATATTTTTATAATTTTTTTTTTTTTTTTTTTTTTTTTTTTTTTTTTTTTATTCAGGGAGTCTCAAAAGATATATTTTCGGTGAAATCTCGGTATAGAATTTTGAGCGCAATACAATACCTTCTCTATACACTATGTACACAGTGTGAGTAGAGAAAGTAAAATAAAGAAACAGGAATATATAGATATGATTTTAACTAAACGTTTTGTGTGACGCCACAAGGATACCAATTGGACTTGAGGCGCAGTTAATAATAAAAAAACCTGATGTGTACTATTCACATGACTTTCTCTATATCCCGGCAACAAATTATTCTTAAAAAGCTTATACTTCTATTTACTTTATGCAAATCAGAAAAAATTAGCAGAAATATTCTTTTTCTTGCTTCCTTGTAAGTAGAAGCGAAATAAGGGAGTGCCATAGGTTAAAGTGAAAGCCAAAAGCTGGTTGCTATGTGGCTGATGTTCCTTTGTTTGTATGTACAGGAGTTGACAAATTCCTGTATGATAAAACTATAAGTTTTTCAAAGCAGAAACCAAGAAAAAGGAATATCTTAAAAACGATCAACTCCAGGAAAAAAATGTATATGACATAAATTGTATGTTTTAAGGTGCTCTACATTTTTTGTGGGTTAAGTTTTTGTCCATCTCTTACGGTTTAGTAGTTATGAAAAATTCATCCAGAATAAAGTAATCTTCAGAGGCTATTCCCAGAAAATTCAAAATATACATTTTATTTGTCAGGTAAATAACATTAATATACGGTATTTAATCAAAATCGTTAGAGCCATTTTTTAGAAAATCAAAATTTTCGAAAAAAGTTCCATGTAAAGGGTAGTTTGGGGTGGGGGATTTTTCTCAAAATCTTCGTGTCGCATCCCTGGAAGATATTAAACTTAAATACCAAGTTTGGTATTTTACCGACTTTTCGTTTTTGAGTTATCGTGTTCACAGACACACGGACACACGGACACACACACACACACACGGACCTTTTTCTCAAAATACATTTTTTGGATACCTAAAACATATATTTCCGGTGAAATCTTGGTATCGAATTTTTTGGTGGAGTGCTATACATTCTCTATACACTATGTACATAGTGAGTATAGAGAAAGTAAAAAGAAGATAATGAAACATGATTAAGTAATGCTATGTGGACACTATGACATTGAAAACACGCAACAGGCATCAAAAATAAGAGGAGAAAGGACAGGATAAAACATATCAACAATGGTATGTTACATAGTCTCTAAGTGCAAGGGGAATAAGAGAATATACCGTCGTGCTTAGTAGTCTAAGAGTCTCATGCCAGGCTCTAGATTCCGAGGTCTCAGGTTCAAACCCGGTAGGGGATTGGATTTCTGCTAAAAAACCCTTTGGATGCTTTTCTTTGTAACGGGAGTAAAGCCATGGCGTAGATTTGCGAGCAAATGTCCGATCTTTAATGCTGAAAATAGTATGAGACAAATAAAATCACAAATAAAATGTATATTTTGAATTTTCTGGGAATATCTTCTGAAGAATTCCGGATGAATTTTGCCTAACCAGTAAACCGTGAGAAATAGACAAACACTTACTGCACAAAAATGTTGATCTAGTTAAAACACACAATTTATGTCATATACGTTTTAATGTAGAATTGGCCGCTTTCTAGATATTTCTGTTACTGGTTTCAAGTTTAAATTACGCAACATTTCTGAAACCGAAATACCTTCTCGCTTTTGTTTACTGCTGGTCTTGCAAAGCGAACCGGACTTCAATTGTTCAAATAGCTTTTAAAAGATATCACTATTGCTTTCCGCATATTTCCTTCCTGCTTACATGGAATCAAGTAGTAAGACAATTTCCGCTAATCCTTATTTGGACTAACATGATGTAGATAAAATAATCTCTTTTGTAAGAATAGTTTGTTTGCAGAACGGGTAGAGAAGGTCATGTGAATGGAACACATACGATTTTTTTTACTTGTTATGATTTAATAACATATCTTATAATTAACTTCGGAATTTGTTTTCTCTTAACGTTGTAAGCATGGCTTTCAGTATTGTATTTTTTGCTTGTTCATAATTGTAAGATAATATTCCCATAATAATGACTGTTGTGCTTAAGAAGAATTGTTATTGTGCATTTGAATTCAGTTTGTGTACAAAATTGACGTATATAAATTGGTGTGACTGGAAGCAATTAAATAATTTTAATTACATGTTTGTTTAAGTCTGTCTTGAAACCCGTACCTACTAGAGAGAGATAATTTCACATGTTATTGTTTTTATATATTTCAATTTAAATACTTGTTTCAGGCACATTTATTAACTTATTTTCTGTCCTATAGCGAATTTTGAACGCTTCTTTTATTCCATGTTGTGTTCAAATATAAACATTTCTGAGAAAACATTTGTAATAACTGCAGGGGACGTGGTGTAACCAGCTGGTCAACAATTTCCTTTTAATACTCGCTTTATTAGATTCCATTACTGAGTGAAGTTTACTGTTTAATAAATCGAAAGCCAATGCTATTTGTTAGTAGACCTCGGTCCGGGGTCACAACATTTCCAGATTGAGGTTCGGTGCCAACAGCGTATAACTATGTCTGATGGAGAGTAGGCGTGCTCTCTATAGCCCGTTTCGAAATGTGTTGTACTATCTAGCATTGCTCACTGCATGACCTAGTTCAGTTCTTGCTAGTAGATAAACCAATGAAAACTGAAAGAGAGCGCAGAATGAAACATGTCGAAAATACGGGAATGGGAATGCATTCAAACTTGTGGATGATTCAAACACATTTTGAATGACAAAAGGAGAGTCTATTCTTTCGATACAGTAAAGATGTATCTTGTAATTCACTGCAATGAATTCTGAACGAGTCTTTGTCTTTTGTCTTTTCAAAGCTCTGCACATTATTATTCTGTATTTTTTGTATAAAGCTTTATATTTTTATTTGTAGAATTACAAGACGATTTTATTTACTAATCATACTATGAAATAATTGTTTTATTTTGCTACTTTATAATTAGAACGATGCAAATAATGTCAATACATGTAATGAACTACTTTTGTAACAGATTTTACCTCAACGTGCACATGTTTACGCTGCAGACTCCTCCCCACTCTCCTCTCTTTATACGGCTGACTGCTCGTGTGTTCCTAACTGTATATGTTTCGAAATCCAAAACTGAGTTCTGGTTATTAGCAATGACGTTTTCTTTGTAAATGTGGACAAACTGATAATTTTCCTAAAATAATTTCGTTGTTGTCGATTCAGCAAGAAATTAAAATTAAAAAAAAGTTATTAGCACTTCTTCTGTACCCGTACTATGTACATAGTGTATAGATAAGATACTGTATTTCACCTCAAAAATTCTTTAACTAGATTTCACCGGATAAACATGTTTTGAGACCCCCTGAATAAAAAAATAGAAAGAAAAAAAGTATTTTTAAAAAAAGTTCATCTGTGTGTTTGTGTGCATGTGTGACTATGGACAGCATACCACAAAAACGAAAAGGCCGTGAAATATCAACCGCGGTACATATTTAAGTTCAGTACCTTCCAAAAATGTGACACCAAAATTTCAGGAAAATCCCACACTTTTATTACCCTTTACGTGGAAAAAAATTCTAAATGTTTGATTTTCCAGAGAAAGTAATAAGTCTAAATTTAGTGCATGTAGCAAATAGTTATCACTGCTACACTACACATTATTAAATTGACTGTCGATCATGATGTGCAGCTATAACGATAGGGGCTATTTATTGCAATATCTGTGCAGATAAAAAAGGAAGGAAGGAAGGAAGGAAGGAACTACCACTGTTTTAAGAAAAAGTAATACAGAAGTTAATGTTGTAATTTTCCATGTACATTAATCAAACTTTGACCACCAATGTATAATAATAATAATAATAATAATAATAATAATAATAATAATAATAATAATAATAATAACAAACCACCATCAGTATAACTGCTTTTGTTGTGTGTGCGGTCCAATCAAGAAACCGCTTTTTATTTGAGGTCAGCGAATCACGTTGCAACATGGGCACATTCTAGTTATGTATAGATGATGCTTTTAATTAGCTAACTTGCCAACTGTATATGAATTTCTTAGCATTATTATTTTTTTTTATTAAGCTTTATTAATTGTCGTTTTAACCTCTCAAGATTTTATCACGATCTTACATAACTTACAATAATATCATTAATACAATAATAACATTTATAATTTACAATTACTAGTTTAAAATTCTTTTGAGTTCCTTGGCCATATGAATTTATATACATTTATTTCTTTGAGGTAAATAATTATTTTAGGAATAAGAGAAGCATCGTTGAGTGTTACAATATTTTTGGGTATACCAAACTGACTGCGTTGTTCATCAAATTTTGGACATATCGACATGAAATGGGCTACTGTTAATATTGTGCAACATGCTTCACTTATTGGTGGAGAACTTTTATCTCTCAACATTATTGTTATTCTTATTTTGATGTATTATTGAACCACTGGATTCCCTATAAACCCGGATGCAAAGGTTACTGGTCAATGTCTGAAATGAACGTTAATTTGCTAAACATCAATGAATGACTTATTCATTTTACGTTCTATAAACATATTATTATTATTATTATCATCACCATCAAACTTCCAGGGATTAGGTTATCCGGCCTGTCTCGGTCTTCCTGGGTTTCTTCGGCCAATTGGTCTACAAAATACTATTTTCGGAATTCTTGTAAATGCTCCTCCCAATTATATCTATATTCTCGATTTTTCCCTTATCGATAATATTTGTATTGTCCGTATGTCCTAGTTCCTAATTCTATACAAGCGCGTGTGTGCCAGTAATGACATAAGGAATTTCATTTTTGTGGATTATGATCCTTGTTATAATATTAAGGCCACAAGCCACAATTATGAAGTTAAAAGGTTTTTATTTTGTAATGTTATTAATAGGGTTAAAATTTATTTGGGCAAAAAATAGAGACTAAAACATACATTTATCTGTTAATTTGTGTTTGAATTATTATTGCTGAACTGTTATGTTTGTGTTATTGATATATTTGGAGGACGTGTTCATTCTAATACAAAACGGTCTAAGTAAAGGAGTTTCTAATGTGTTGGCTGGAGACATGACTAACAATCGCAACAATGACAGAAAGAGACGGAAGCATTTCTAAAAAACTCTTACATTGCACGGCCTGGCAATGAACATGCAGCACAAATATATAGTTTATAATTTCTTAAAAGAAAAGTCTGATGTGTTCCATTCACATGACTTTCTCTACATCTCTGCAAAAAAAAAAAAAAATTAAAAACCTTATGCTCCTATTTACTTCATGCTAATCGAGAAAAAATTAGCAGAAACAGCCTTATTGCTTGTGACTGAAGTTCAATATCTCAAAAACGATCAACTCCACGAAAAAAAATGTATGTTTCATAAATTGTGAGTTTTAACGTGCTCTACATTTTTTTTTTGTGGTAAGTTTTTATCCATCTCTTACTGTTTAACAGTTATGCAAAATTCCGTAAAATTCATCCAGAATAAAGTAAAAGTAGTCTTCAAAGGATATTCCTAGAAAATTAAAGATATACATATTATTTGTCAGGTAAATATCTTTAATATACGATATCTTAATCAAAACCGTCAGAACCATTTTTAAGAAAATAAACATTTTCGAAAAAAAGTTCCATGTAAAGTTTAGTTGAGGTGGGGGATTTTCTTAAAAATCTACGTGTGGCATCCTTGGAAGATACCAAACCTAAATACCAAGTTTGGTTTTTAAAGGACTTTTCAGTTTTGAGCTATGCTGCCCACACACACTGACACACACACACACACACACACACGCAATGACCTACAGACAGACAGACATACACACAGCCATTTTTCTAAAAATGCTTTTTTTGGATTCAAGGGGTCTCAAAACATATATTTCCGGTGAAATCTCGGCATCGAATTTTGGGTGCATTACAATACCTTCTCTATACACTATGTACATAATATGTTATGTGTAGAGAAAGTAAAATGGAAGATTGATTTTACTTAACTACGAAACAAGAAGTAAAATGTATTCTTCAGAAAAATGCGTGTTTTAACTTGATTTTGTGTATATGTGAGTCTTCAATGGTTTACAATAAATTCTAAAGAATTTAATAACAACAATTAATATTTGTTTATGGTAGTTGAAACTAAAAGAGAACGTGTCTCGTATACTACAACCTGAGAAGAGAGAAGAGTCTAAATGGTAGAAGTATACAAGTAAGAACATTAAATACATACGAACTATCTATATTCGTTGCATCATTCTGCCTCACTGTCCAGCATTCATTGTCATAAGGAAGAACCGCCACAGCCTTGACCTTGTATAACTTCAGCAGAGTAACAATCCGTGCTGTTTTCAATTTTCTTCCGACATATCCGCACATTGCCTGGTATCTTCTAAATTATTTTGCATATCTGTCATAATTATGTGAAACATCACATTCCAAGTAACTAACGTGTCATGCCTGTTCTAGAATATGATTTTTTCCATAAAAACTATAACTCATACCAACGAATATAAAGTTTCCTAAAAAACATAAAAAGAAAAACCAAATACCCATTTGATAATTAAAAAAATCCAATAAAGAATATCTTCTAATCAAGCTTTAATCTAACTGAATTGTTCCCTGAAATTCAGTGATAACTGATTTTCAGTGGAGATTTTAAAACGATATTCTTTACAACTCTGATGGAGTGGCATATATTTGAAGATTGTTTTTTGTGTATTGTATAATGACTACATTATCTGCGAATGCTAAAATATTCAGAGTAGCTTTTCCTATGTTAATTCCACGTAATGCGTGTTCCTTCCATCATTTAGATGTTAGATTTGTTCAAATAAATATTAAAAAGCATGCCTCACTTCCTGATTCATATGTCCTTTATAATTAGTTATAATCATACATCTTGTAGCGGACATTTATTTATTACTTTCTCTAGCACTTAATGTATAATGTGTATAGTAGATAGAGAAGGTATTGTATTCACCCAAAAATTCTATACTGAGATTTCACCGGAAATACACATTTTGAGTATGCCTGAATAAAGAAAAAGCTTGTTATTTTTAGAAAAAGTTCGAGCGTAGCTGTGTATGAGTGTGTGTGTGTCGGTGCGTGTATATATGTGTGACTGTGTGGGTTTTTTTTTTTTTTTGGTAGTGTTTAACGCCTTCTTTTACTACTTGTGGCATCGCAGGCGATGACACTGGTGATACATGGAATGTAGATGGAGCGCCGGTGGAATGCGATGGCGGGGGAACCTGGAGAAAAGCCGCTGCTTTGTATGTGTGTGTGTGAGAGAGAGAGAGAGAGAGAGAGAGAGAGAGAGAGAGAGAGAGAGTGTGTGTGTGTTAATGAGTGCGTATATGTAGAGAGCATGACTGAAAAATGAAAAACACCAAACTTGGTATTTAGGTTTAGTATCTACCAAGGCTGCGACACTAAATTTTTCAGAAAAATCTCTCCACTCCAAACTAGCCTTTACAAACTTTTTTCGAAATGTTTAATTTTCTAAAAAAAAAAATGGCTCTAAGGAGTTTTATTATATGATAAAGATATTTACATGGCAAATAAAATGTATATCCTGAACTTCTTGACGACAGCCGCTGAAGTCTGAGTGGTGTTTGCATAACTAGTAAACAGTAAGACATTCACAAAAACTTACCACACAAAACATGAGAGCTTGTTAAAACACACAATTCATATTATATATGGGCAGTTTAACCATTTTTGAGATAGGTATTCCTTGTTATTGGTGGTAAATTTTAAAAACTCCAACTTTTATCAAAAGAGTAGGCCTAATCCGTTTCATATCTCCTTTGTTTTACTTTCTGACCACGGAATGGGAATCGAATTTGAATGACAATAGAATAGCGACAGCTTTCAAAAGATTTGACTCTCTTTAGCCTAGTGTATTCACTCATTTACTTTCTAGTAATACGACTATTTCTGGCAATGCTTATGATTATATTGATCAGCACGATATATATATATATATATATATATATATATATATATACACATATTTATTTATTCTATCCAAAATTGTTTACTAAGATTTCATTGGAAATACCTATATGTTTTGAGACCTCCTGAATAAAAAAAAAGTTAGAAAAAGATCAGTGTGAAGATTTTCAGGAACACATCACCCCAAACTACCCTTTACATGGAACATTTTTCGAAATTTTAGATTTTGATTAAAATGCCGTAAATCTAATATGTTTCCATGGCAAATAAAATGTATATTCTAAATTTCTTGCGAATAGCCCCTGAAGTGCTCTTTATTCTGGATGACTTTTGCATAATTAATAAAATATAAGAGAAATAGACAAAACTTAACTGCACAACGAATGTAGATGTCATTTATATCACAATTTATGTCACATGCAGTTTTTTGTAGAGCTAATCATTTCACAGATATTCCCTGCTATTATTTTCAATTTTAAAATATTTTTGTGAAACGGAAGGTCTTCATTGCTTTCATATATTTTACTCCTGGTCACGAAAAATAACCGAATTTCAATGACATGTGCATAGCGACAGCTTTTAAAAGATTTGGCTTCGCTTTAACCTAGCGCATTTCTTTATTTTATTTCCATTTATAAAGAACTAAGTAATAAGACCATTTCTCGTAATGCTTGTCTTGTTTAACGTGTTGTAGATATAAACAAATTTTTCTTAGAAATATTTTTTTTCCAGAATAGCTAGAGAAATTTAATGTAAATGGAACACATCAGATTTTTACTACCATATTCCATAATCTCTGCTTTATCAAAGGGTTAATTAGATCTACAAATGTTATACAGGGAAGATTGTTATATTTTCTCTATTAATTGTTTCATAGTAAATACTTGTCAATACAGCCTCTCCATTTTGGAAATCGCTCTGTTCTCCTTGCACTACTGATTTGTTATTGCTTTAATCTATATACTATTTACATTCCAGCACTCAGTTTGTATGTTGAGTTTAATACACCTCTTTCCCCTTTCTTAAATATAGAAGAACCGTTTGCCATTAACCATGTATCGGGGATCCTGGTGGTGAGCCAACCACACGATCTGCTACATAAGTGTAGTAGTGGAGTTTAAGTAACAACCCTCCATTCTTTATTAGTTCAATATTTATTCCATCAGAGTCTGCTGATTTGTGTTTTATTCTTCGCTTACTATTGCTGCCTCTACATCTTCTAAAGTATGAGGATGGATATTTTTTTAGTATCTTCAAAACAATCTTCAGGGCTAAATCAAATGCTTTTATAATATTCTACCCATTCTTCGTGCTTTATCACATATTTTCGGCCGTAACCCCCTTTTGATTTGATTAAATTGTTTAGTAAGTGCTTATGTTTTCAGAATAAATAATGTCAGTTTTGTTTCCTAGGGACACTAATGTTATTTGAGATTTTTTAAATCTCAGTTTTATGTTTTTAGCTTTGAAAATATTTTGAAGTATTGAACGTTATCCTCTTGTCGGTCTGGGAGGCGCACGCCTTCTGACCTCAAGGTCGCGGGTTTTTAAGTTGCTTGAAACCAACAACTAACTCTATGTCGTTCCTGTGAGACGAAATTCTGGCACACGCGTCACCGATTAGATGTTAGCAGCGTCGTTAACATAATACTCATGTTATAAGACCGTCTCAATTGGGATTGCCTTCACTCTTTTTATCCGAATAGCTGGATTTTTGTGCTAAGGACTAGTTAAAAGCTACTAACATATTTGTTCTTAGTTGTGAGTTTAACAATTTAATGATAATTAATCTATAACAAGAAGAGTATACACAGATAGCAGAGTGAAACATGACATACATGGAAGTCAAAACTTGCCTAGCTAAACTATTTAATAAAACAAAAAGGAGGTTATGCTTGAAAATACGTGATAAAATATGAAGAATGGATAGAACATTATAAAGGATTTGGTTTAGCCCTGAATTAGATAACCTTAATTGTTTTGAAAATATTAAAAATATCCATTTTCTTACTTTAGAAGATGTAGATTCAGTAATAGTAAGCGAAAGAATAAAAGAAAAACAAAAAACAAAATTATTTTTTCGCTTTACCCCATAAAGATAAGATAAAAATGAATATTGTTACTTAGCACGTCAGTTATAGGTTAGTGGCATATGTTAATGGATTTTATGTTATTACTTACTATATTCTTATTCGAGAAAAGGTTTTATTCGGTATTTACTCTTCACGTGAACTCTTTCGCTCTAGTAACGTAACTCAGTACGTTTGGTCCTGCTGTATTATGGACGTATTTATGATACGTTCAAGAATACCGTACAGCTGTGCCGAATTCTGGCAGTGGTTGATTGTCTTTTTTATGCTGTTTTTAGTTGCCATTACACCTCTATTTAATTTTCCCAGTTTTAAGCAGCATGTTGTATTTTTCGTGCCTCCTGTCTCTAATTCACATTTCGTTCCATGTTCTGTGAGGAATTTCCCATACTACCTAAAAAGAATATATGGCACGGTAAACCTGCACATAAACATGTCGATTTATTAATGGACAGTTGATGGTCGTTAAATACTTAGCGTGAAATTAATAGGGAAGATATGTCGCATGACTTTCCCCACACTTTTCAGTGTTTTCGCTTTACCTCTGTGGCAAAGAGAAGGATATTTCTGAGGTGAAGGTCGCACATTCGCTTCTCGCATGTAGCAAACACTTTTTTTTTTTTTTTTAAGTGTAGCACGAAGGATTACTTTATAAAATTAAAAACTTTTCCTCTCCCCCCCCTCTCTGACATCCATTTTAGAGTGATACAATCTTATGTCAGCCTCCGAAAGCTTTAGCGCTAAATGTGACAGCTTACTCAAGATCCTACCCAATTTGCTCTGGAGTTCTACAGGGCAGCGCACTGGGGCCGCTATTGTATCTTCTCCATGCTGCTGATTTTCCTCACCCTCAACATTTTACATAACAAGTTTGTTGATGATATAGCTGTGCTATTCAAAGAAAATATTCCTACATGTTCCAGCAAGCTTCAGGAGTTTAGTAACCAAGCACAAAGTTGGAGCTGCAAATGGATAATAATCCTGAATTCCTGCAAGTCAAAAACAGCTTTGGTTAGGTGTACTCGTAATACTTGCTACTAAATGATATATTTAGGAGCAACTCCTACATCGATATCAAACACAGTGCAATGTCTCAAACTGGCACTTGAGTCTAAGCTAACGTGGAATACGTATACATATGGTTGTTCAACCAAATCAAAAGGATTCAAGTTGTACAGTACAGGTGTCTACGACTGGTGAAAGCATCACCATAGTATGTGCGTGACATAGTTCTGTACGGCTACTTGGGTCTTGCGGAGGTAACGACGATCTGCACAAATTAAACAGAGTTCAAAGAGCTTTAAAAACCATTATCATCTGATTCAACAAACACCAGATATTTGCCGCCTGACCCTCCACTCGAAAGACTAAAACGAAAATGTCATACCAACTTTCGAATTTGATCAAAGAACAACCACAGGCTTATTGTTGGATAAGAATTTAAAGACAAGTGTCTTGTTTAGTATGTTCTGAATTTAAATGCATGGAAAACTACAGTGTATTAAATTGCACGCACAGTAAAACTACCTTACGTGTGCGCGCGCGCGCGCGCGTGTGTGTGTGTGTGAGAGAGAGAGAAAGAAAGATAACATTTCACAAGTGTACTGCAATACCATATCCATACCGTTTGGTGATTCTTTAAATGTTTGTCTAGAATGGTTTCAAACTATTACATACCTACAATAATTCTAATACAAATGTATTAAAAACATTTCTTCGAGTTTTGTTAATGAACTAAGCGCGGAGATGGAAAGAATCAATTGTTATAAAACCGTTACATAAATGGCACGCTAAATCAAGCTTCCAACGATGAAAATAAATATTCAATAAAATATACTTGAAAATTGAATAATACAACACAAATATTAATAGCGTTTTTAATCTGTACAATGATTTTTCTTTCTGTAAGCTTTCCTTATCTTGTATGGTTCCAATTTATATAAATTTCCATAAGGAGGAGAACGCCAAAAATGTTTAAAGACAATTTAAGACTTTTATTTATTTATCTATCAGTATTTTATGCAAAATGTATAACCCAAGCAGTTCCCTAAAACGTAGGCAGTAATGAACAACCCCGCATAAATGCAATCATTTAATAAACATGCTAAATATATTAAATTATACTAGAGGCCATCCAAAATGAAACCAACGATAAATAATAACGAAACATTTCAACACAACACTTTATTTACATAGTTACAGTACCTTACTCTTTTTCTCCATGTTATCTCCATTCTATCAAGACATTTATTAGCACGTGGTAGGTACCAGTTTTTCAATGCCGCTGTTATATTTTATACAGACAAATAACTTATCGTTTTTACTTTCTGTACACGTCTATGTACATAGCGTATAGAGAAGATGAATTGCACCCAAAAATTCGATACCGAGATTTCACTGGAAATATTTGTTTCGAGACCTCCTGAATTGAAAAAAAAAAACATTTCAAGAAAAAAGTCCATATTTATGTGTGTGTGTGTGTGTGTGTGTGTGTGTGTGTGTGTGTGTGTGTGTGTGTGTGTGTGTGTGTTTGTGGACAGCATAGCTCAAAAACGAAAAATCCGTTAAATACCAAACTTGGTATTTAAGTTCAGTATTCAAGGATGCGATACTGTTTACCTGGGAACATTTTCGAAAATTTCGATTTTCTCAAAAATGGCACTAACGATTTTTATTAAACATATTTACATGAAAAATAGAATGTATATCTTGAATTTTCTGGGAAAAGCCTCTGAAGACATCTTTATTCTGAATGAATTTTGCGCAATTTTGTATAACTGGTAAACCGTAAGAGAGAGACAAAACTTACTGTACAAAAAATGTAGAGCTCGTTAAAACACGCCATTTGTGGTTTCCCAAGCAATGAAGATTTCAAAGTGGCAGTGACATCTTGGCTCAGACCTTTAGTGAGTAATACATCATTGAAAAACGTGACAATAAATACCTTAATAGCAATGGTGATCACGTTGAGAAATAGAATAAGGTCCTGTAACTTTGTAAATAAAGTTTTGTATTAATATCTTTCGTTATTATTTAGTTAATGCCAAATCGTTGGTTACTTTCGGGATGACCCTCGTATATTCTGCCTGTGAACATTTGTGTTTGGAATTTATGAAACTTCATCTAATTTCCTAATTTGGATATAATCTTCAGATGTAAACACTAAGAACTTACGTTTATTTTCCCGCCAAAAGCACAAGCATGTAACATTCTAAATATTTTCGAACCGTTTTTGAGAAAACAAATTATAATGAACGTAAACAGATGCTTTGGATGAGGGACATTTTTGAGAAGGTTTGTATCAGATCCATAACTTTTTAAGATAATCAAACCTAAATTTTCGCAAAATTAAAAACAACAACAACACTTTTTTTTAATCTTTTATAGTAAAAGCTGCTCAGACATTGTAATTGCGGGACGTAGTAACACTTCTGTCCTGATAACCATTTAAACAGACTCAGAAGTTTGCGTGCAAGTATGCACAAACAACACGTGAAGTTTTAAGACTTAGGTACTTTTTTTGTTCATGCTTAACGTTTAAAATGTTCCTCTTGATGCAGTTTTTATTCGTTTTCTTCCCAGTTTACAGCATAAATTCTTCGAGGATAGAAGAAGAGTTTTCATTATATTAAGCGTGGTTTAGATCTTGTGAATTTATACAGACTGATTTGTAGCAAGTTACATTCTTTTACAAAAAGTTAATGTTGTAAAGAATGTAATCGCTAATGACAGAAAACTATGTTCGAGAAATAAAATGCAGAATTTAAACATTGCAAATGTTGCTCACTTAGAGAACATGACAGGAATTTCAGTTTCTAATTTTCCCATGTACAGACAGTGTACATAGTAGGTAGAGAAGGTATTGCATTCTATCAAAAAATTCGATACCAAGATTTCATTGGAAATACACGTTTTAGGGTGTTCCCTGAATAAAAACGAATTTTGTGTGCCCACGTGTGTCTGTAAATAATAACTCAAAAATAAAAAGTCGGTTAAATTCCAAATTTGATAGTTAAGTTCAGCATCTTCTAGGGATACGCCACGAAGATTTTCAAGAACATCTCCGCACCCCAAACTGGCTTTTACATGGAAACACTTTCGATTTTTACGAAAATGGCTCTTATGATTTATATTAAAATATGTGACAAAGGGAATGTGTATCTTGAAATTTCCTGTGAATAGCCTTTGAACGCCTCTTCATTCTGAATGACTTTTGCACGACCAAAAAATGAAGATGTAAAAACACCAATTTATGTAATATATGTTTATTTATTTATTTTCTGTTGGGTTTAACCATTTCTTAAGTTAAAACCATACTAATAATAAGTTGTTTAAACGGGAGCTTGTCATTCCTGTTTCTTTTATTTTATTCCTAGCCATGCACAGAAAACCAAATTTCAATCACATGGCGACAGCTTTTGACTATATTTCCTTATTTCTCCTCAACTTATAAGGAACAAAGTAATAGGACAATTCTGTTAAGTCTGGGATAAAATATGTAATGGCCGTGTTAAAACTAAAAATTTGGGTATGCTGAAATATGGTATAAATAAAATAACACGTTTAAAATGTCCGTCTAAATTTTGAATGGAATACATTTGAGCATTACGTATAGTTGATTCTGTGAAACTCTGAATAAAATTGGTATGAAATTGTGATGGGTAGAGAAAGTCGCACGACTGAGTTGAGTAGGTATAAGGTAGGCCGGGCATGCTCTGCGGAGGGTGGACGCCACAAAGAAGGACAATAAGACAAATTCATGACAACAGCTGCCACCACGAACAAAACAGCTGACGGAAGACAGCATCTCAAAAGCGAGCCTTAACTACCACGTTGTTGAGGAAGCGTCTTAAAGTCGACATTGAAGAGGTCATAACATAATGCTCTCGTGCATTACCGTTCTTACTTACTTTGCCACTTACCTATAATAAAGGGTAGTGTTACAATCGACTTCCAGACTTCACCGGCTACATATTCTGCCCTAAAGAAAGAAACATGTATGTATTGTTTATACAAAATCTGATGTTCTGTGATCACATGACTTTCTCTACATCTCTGTAACAAGTTATTATTAGTAAGCGTATTCTTCTATTTCATGCAGAAACGATCCTATTATGTAGTTCCTTATAAGTAGGAGGGAAATAAGGGAATCCACTAGGCTGAACCGACAGTCAAATGTTTTAAAATGTGGCTGCTATGGGTTTGAAATCCGTTCCTTTGCGTGGTCAAGCGATGACAAGTTCCCGTATGAGAAAAATAAAGTATTTTAAAACTGAAATCAATAACAAGGAATATCTCGAAAGCGGCCAACTCCACGAAAAAATGTACATGAATAAATTGTAGTTTTGTCGAGATCTACATTTTTTTTTGTGTAGAAATATTTTGTCTATATCTTATGGTTTACCAATTATGCTAAAAACATCCAGAATAAAGAGATCTTCAGAAGCTATTTCCAGAAAATTCAAGATATACATTTTATTTGTCCTATAAATATGTAAAATATAAGATATTTTAATCAAAATTGTTAGAGTATTTTTGAGAAAATCAACATTTTCGAATTTTTTTCCATGTAAAGAATAGTTTGGGGTGGGGATTTTCTTGAAAATTTTCGTGTCGCATCTTTAGAAGATACCGAACTTAAATGTCAAGCTTTGTATTTAACAGACTTTTCGTTTTTAACCCCTACTGCCCACAAACAAACACACACACGGATATTTTTCTAAAAATGCATTTTTTTCAGGGGGTCCCAAAACATGTTTTTCCGGTGAAATCTCGGTAATTTTTGGGTGTAATACAATACCTTCTCTGTACACTATGTACATAGTACGTGTAGAGTAACTGTGACAGTATAATCTCGCATAAATACTTTACTTCATATTTTAAAGGATTCGGTGACATTTTCAACAAAAAAGACAAAATGTCCTAATTCTACGTTTTAGTATAAACAAAGACATGTTGTAACTCCATTTTCTGTGGGATTATGGTTCTTTGTTAAATTGCAGTATTCGATGTTAAAATGATCAGTGTGGTGGCATTTTACGTTATATTACATTGTATTGCAATCTCTGGATCCTGTTTTGAGATTAGACACAAGTACAACTCCAGGATATAGATCAAATCCTAAATTACACGAATTGGTTGTTTTTTGATAACTATTAACACATTTATTTACAAAGATTAACTGTAATATTGAATTTTTCAGAGGCCTCAATTTTTGCATAATTTACAATAATTATTGCTTGTCTGTTTCCAAAAACCAAGTTGTACAGTGTGAACCCTTAGAATACAACACTGTATTAATTATCACTACTATGTTTTGATTGAATAAAATCCTCCTCTGTATACAAGGTGTGAGTATTGAGGTATCTTTTTAATTCTGACCTAAACTTGTTTTTGTTCACATGCAATTCCTTTACAGGAGATGGAAGTGGATTAAATAATACTACCGTTGCAATAAACCGCTTTTTGGAATTTCTCAAATTATTTGTTGGTGTATGTAAGTTCTGTCAGTATCTAGCTCTTTGTTTTGTATATATGCATTTTCGTAAACTTTTCTGGGTTATTTATTACAAATAACAACACGGATACAATATATTCGCAGGCTAAGGACAAAATTCCAAACATGTTGAATAATAGTTTGCAGTGAATTGATTGTCTTGCCCCTGCTATTATATTTGCTACCTTTTTTTGCAAAATAAACATTTTTTTAAGATCTATCGGATTTGTCCAGAACATTATTCCATAGATCATCAACAAAATGAAAAAAAGAAAAAACTGGTTTTAGAATGTTCTTATTTATAAGCTGAATGCAAATCACTGAATGATCTGATTGCAATTCATGCGTTTAAAGGACACTAGGAATGACATTTAAGATGAATATGCTTTTCTGAATTTGTAATTGTGATTGCTTTGCTATTATGTTTATATGAGCACTTTGCAAGATATATATTAGTTCATAAATATTATTACCCACAGTTAAAACATTCCACATGCCTCAGACTTTTAGTTGGCATTTTCTGAGTATGAGTATGGTATTTTTTGCAAAAAATAATTGTTAATTAATATTGTTTTTAGGATAGATTTATCGCCTGTAATATTAAAATTGATACTTCTGTACATTCTGAGATATTTTAGTTGTAATTAAAAAATGCTGTTTATAAATATTATGCTAGTAAACAGGTATATTGTTCGATCTCTAAATGACTGCTGAGCCCAAAGCGGGGGAGCATAGATATGTTAGTTTTCCTTGGATGCCCTTAAATTCTAAAATAATGCACTCTACGTTTATCTCCGATAAACATATATCAGGATTAAATTGTTCCTTATGGATAGTCGTGGTACAATTTTAATTAAACATGGTCTTAATTCTAATAAAATTAAATCATAAGATTTTAATTGTATTCATAAAAATTAAAAAAGAGGTGAATCTCAAACTTAATATATATATATATATATATATATATATATATATATGTGTATAGCGCAGTTTAAATCTGTATGCTCCAAGAGGCCTTCACAGTTTAACATTGCTTGCAGTAACTTTTTGGTGAAATCTTTCATTGAAATTTTGTACATAATCATCGTCATTTTAAAGATAATGCGCTCATAACTTGAAATTTACAGAAGTGTTAAATCAGTTTAGAAGTTCTAAATCCGTCACTTTTTAACAAAAGAAGCCATCTTTTTCTTAAAACTCGCTCAAATCCGAATAAAGCTTTAGTTTGAAACGTTTCCATTACCTCGTATTTTTCAACAATGACTACGATTAGTTTTATTGACATAAAATGAAACGTATAAATTGAATATTTTTAAGTAACCTCTGAAGCTTTGTACCTATTTGATCAATGAATTTTATTAGGCTGGGAAATCAGAACAGACAAAGCTTATTGAGAGAGAAAGAGAGAGGAGAGAGAGAGAGAGAGAGAGAGAGAGAGAGAGAGAGAGAGAGAGAGAGAGAGAGAGAGAGAGAGAGCGCGAGCGAGCTTGTTTAAGAATTCGTTTTAGGCCCCCATAAAGATTTTGTAGTATTAACCGTTTTCGAAATATTCTACTTTTACATTTTCCATGCAAAGCTGCAATGTCAAACCAGCTAGCGTTTGTTTGCCCTTTTTTCTTTCAGTTCAGCCTCCACCTCACTTTCTTGAATAAAATCAAAAAATTTTTAGTGGAAATAAAGCGATTTGTGATTATCGTTCTTTTTCAATGCTCTTTATCAATAAATCTGACCTTACAAATTACAGTTTGTTATTTTACATAGTTCACCTTTTGTTATAATACACACAAGGAAAGCGCTATAAAGAAGGGAAATAAATGGTTAAAAGAAAACTGCAAAAATTGTGATTTTCTCTTTAATTCAATATTAAAGTTGGGTTTATTACCATTAGTGATTTCGAGTGACAGATACGGAGTATTTTACTAATGGACAAAACAATATCGTCTTGCAGCTGTTTGGAGAGTTTGTATCTGTGCCTCCATTGGACAAATGATTTTGGGCTGTAAGAAAGAAAGAAAGAAAGATAAAAAAGTGTAACAATAAATTCCACAGATAGCACTTCAATAATACATCCAACTTGATATATTATTGTTCCAATTATAAGACACTTTCGCGGAAAATGATTGATCCGGTTGAGCCATGCCTACCATAACTGCTCAGTGAAATACGTTTTCTCGACATTCTCAGAAACCAGACCTTTACGTTCCAGCACGTTTGCCAGCGTATACCAGAAAGAATTCAGTACTGGAGTATTTCACATTAAAACCAGATATTGCATCATAACAGTTGAAAGTACAAATTAAAGAACAATGTATCTATGATAACGCTTGAAAGTTAGTATTTATTGAATCGTTGAAAGAAGCCGTTTACAATTCGTTGATGGTTCGTGAGCAAATGTATCATTTTCCTTACCAGTTACACAAATACATTGGTATCCAGAGATTTCGTTAACTAAAAAGTGAAAAACGCAGTTTTGTTATAGAAAATTGGAAACAAGAGCGACTCGCTGCCAAAAGCTTCTGTTTTACCTATATTTACTATATTTATTACTTTCTCTACACGTACTATCTACATAGTGTATAGAGAAGGTAGGTATTGTACTGCTCCAAAAAAATTCGATACCGAGATTTCACCGGAAATACATGTTTTGGGTCCCCCTGAATAAGAAAAAAACAATGTTTAGAAAAAGGTCCGTGTGTGTGCGTGTGTATGTGTGTGTCTGTGGACAGCATAGCTCAAAAACGAAAATACCGTTGAATACCAAACATGGTATTTAAGTTTGGTATCTTCCAAGGATGCACAAGAAGATTTTCAAGAAAATCCCCCACACCCAACTACCCTTTACATGGAACTTTTTTTCGAAAAACTTGATTTTCTTAAAAATGACTAACGATTTTGATTAAAATATGGTATATTAAGGATATTTACCTGACAAATAAATGTGTATATTTGGAATTTTTTGGGAATAGTCTCTGAAGACTACTTTATTCTGTATCAATTTTACGGAATTTTGCATAACTGCTAAACCGTAAGAGATGGACAAAAACTTACCACACATAAAACGTAGAGCACATTAAAACACACAATTTATGTTGTATACATTTTTTATTGCAGTTGATCGTTTTTAATATATTCCTTGTTTTTTGGTTTCAGCTATGAAAAACTTATACTTTTCTCATACAGGAATTTGTCAACTACTGTCCACACAAACAAAGGAACTTCAGTCAGATAGCAACCAGCTTTTGATTATCAGTTTAGCCTATAGTACTCCCTTATTTCCCTTCTACTTGCCAAGTAGCAAGTAATAGGACTATTTCTGCTATTTTTGTCTCGATTAAAATGAATTAAATAGAAGAATACGCTTTTTAACAATAATTTGTTGCAGAGATGTAGAGAAAGTCATGTGAATGGAACATATCAGATTTCTTTTAATACCAATTATTGTAGTTCTGTATGGTATAGGGGTAACTAGCCTCTGGTTTCCAAGGTCACGGGTTCAAACCCGGAGGTGTACGATGGATGTTTCTCGGGGTAAAATCCTTAGCATTGCTTCCTTCGGAAGCGAAGTAAAGCCGGTGGTCCCGTGTCGTAAATTTATGGAAAATAATTTTAAGCCTGCAAAATTAAGCGAACTTTCACGTCCAAACATGAGACGCTTAGAACCGTAGCACTAAACAGTGTCCACAATAAATAAAGAAATATTAATTTCTTCGACAAATAAGGACCCATTCGTTTCATCTTGTAAAATGATTATCTTGATCAACAAAACGAGACTATCTTCATAGGAGTGGAAATAAACTACATAACATTTTGATGTGGTATGTTAACATGACTTTCTCTGCCAACTCTTAGCAAACTTATGTTAAAAAGCTCATTCTTCTATCTACCTGAGCACCTCAGATATACCTTTGTGCAGATACAATGGGATTAAGGAAATACAGTAGGCTTAAGCAATAGTCAAATCTTTAAAGAGGGCTTTGACATTCCGGTCTCTTTCCTCGACCAGCAGAGGGAAAAATAACGGCATTCCATATCAAAAAATGTTATGTGTTCCATTCCCATGGCTTTCTCTACATATCTGCAACAAATTATTGATGGAAGGCTTATGCTTCTATTTACTTCATGCTAATCAAGAACAAAATTAGCAGAAATAGTCACTTGCTGTCTTGTAAGTAGAAGCGAAATAAGGGAGCACCATAGGTTAAAGTGATAGTCAAAAGCTGGTTGCTATGTGACTGAAGTTCCTTTGTTTGTGTGGACAGGAGTTGACAAATTCCTGTGTGAGAAAAGTATGTTTTTAAAGCTGAAGCAAATAGCAAGGAATATCTAAAAAAAACAACCAACTCCACGAAAAAGTGTATTTTACATGAATTCTGTATTTAGGAATAGTCCTAGAAAATTCAAGATATACTTTTTATTTGGCATGTAAATATTAAAATTTTCCAATTTTTTTCCAAGTAAAGGGTAGTTTCGGGTGGGGGGATTTTCTTGAAAACCTTCGTGTCGCATCCTTGGAAGATACCAAACTTAAATACCAAGTTTGGTATTTAACGGTCTGTTCGTTTTTGAGCTATGCTGTCCACAGACATACACACACACACGGACCTTTTTCCAATTTTTTTTCAAGGGGACCCAAAAAATGTATTTCCGGTGAAATCTCGGTAAATCTGTTTTAGGTGGAATACATTACTTTCTCCATACACTATGTACATATTACGTATAGAGAAAATAAAACGTCTGTATGTAAAAATTGAAAGCTGAACACGAGATATCTCGGAAATGGACTATTCCAGAAAAACAATGTAGGTGATATAAATGGTGTAGTTTGATGATATCTAGAGTTTTGTTTAGCAAGTTTTTTCTCTGTCTTACAGTTTATCAATATACAAAATTCATCCAGAATGAAGAGGGCTTCAGAAACTTCAAGATATACATTTTATTTACATGACAATACCTTAAACATGTGGTATGCTAATCAAAGTCATTGCTTTCAGTTTTTAACAAAATCAACAATTTTAAAAAGAATTTCACACTATCATAGTTGGAGTGGGAGGGATTTTTTTTTTTTTTGAAGCTCTGTTTCACATCCTTCGGAGACGCTCCAAAGCCGCCCGGGTTCCATCTGAGGCGGTCGCATGTGGGATTTGTGGTGGACAAAGCGGCGCAGGGCCGAGTTTTCTCGCTGGTCTCCGATTTCCCCATAGCATTCCACCGGTGCTCCATCTTCATTCCATGTATCATCAGTGTCATCACCTGTGGTGCAATATGCAGTAAAAGCGGGCGTTAAACAGTATAAAAATTTATGAGATGCTGAACTTAAATCTTTCACTTTTAATTTATGTTGTTTACAGACACGCGCACATAATTTTTCCGAAAATACTTTTTTGATTCAAGGCACCTCAAAACAAATGTTTGTTAAAATCTCGACATCGAATTTTTGAGTGATTATATGTTTTCCCGTAATATACATATTAGAGAAAGTAAAATTCTAGTATGTTGCATCCAAAGGACTTTCTCTACTTACACTTTTACAAATTGTTCTTGCAATGGAGATTAACTTTCATTACATGGAAGGATATCTATAGTAGGCTAAAGCGATACTTAGATGTTTAAAAAAGCATATCGCTATATGAGGGCTTTGAAACGCTCTTTGGAATCCCACCTAAAAAAATATGATGTGTTACACTCACGTTCTACAAACACACCTCTTACAAAAGCCTATTCTTATCTACTTCATGCTAATTGAGATGAACATTAGGAAACGGTCTCGTTGCTTGCTTCCCTGTAAGTAGGAGGGAAATAGGCTAAAGCAAGTCAAAACTTTAAAAACCTCATCATTATGTAAAACTATTGAAATTCGTTTCTCTTTTGTATTCAAAAGGGTAAAACGAGAGTTGACTTCCTATTTGAGAAAAGTTTAAGCGTTTAAAATTGTATCAAATAACAAGGGATATCTAGGAAACGGTCAACTCTACAAAAAGCATTTTTATGATAATTATCTGTTTTATCGAGATCTTACGGTTTACCAGTTACACACAAGTCATCCAGAATGAAGATGTCTTCAGAGGCTATTGCCATAAACTTCACGATATACATTTCGTTTGTCATGAACATACGACATTTTAATCAAAATCGTTAGAGCCATTTTTGAGAGAAAAAAAAAGTCGAAAAGTGTTCCATGTAAACGGTAGTTGGGGGTAAGGAGATTCTGTTGAAAGCCTGTTTCACATCCATGGAAGATACTTAACTTATATAGCAAGTTTGGTATTTAACGAACTTTTTGGTTTTAGTTATGTTGTCCACAGTCTCACATGCACCGCACACACATACACACAGACCTTTCCCTGAATCTCGGCATCAACTTTTTGGCTGGAATACAATATCTTCTCTATGTACTATGTACATTGTACATATACACTAGAGAAAGTAAAAACACACACAAATTTGAAAAATAAAATAAATAATAAAAGTATTTCGAAAAATATTTATTTCTCGTAAATTACTTAAGTAGTTGTTCAGTCAGTTTACCTACGTCATATGTAGGACTTACACGCGAGTGTCTACCTCAGAGGCCTATTAATTAAGTCAGAGAATGAAGAACTTGGAACAGGGGATCTGCTCATAGTGAGGAAGAAGATGATTTCAAATGAAGGCAAAATGTATGAAAGGAAAGGTGATGATGGAGAATTTGGTGGAATGAAGATGGAGTAAACACACTCTGTCCACCACAAATCTCACATGCGATCCTCCGGAATCGAATTACGGAAGACATAAGAGAACATTAAAAAAACTCATATAACACATTCACACGAATTTCCTCCCCCATTCTTCAATAAACTTCTTTAATAAAGCTTATCCTTCTATTTCACATTAATCCAGATAGACATTTGCATAAATAGTTTTACTATATCCTAGGTTTAAGCAACAGTCTAATCTTTAAAGAGCTGGTCGCTATATAATGGACATTGAAATTCCGTTCTCTTTGCTTAACCAGGAGCAAGAAAAACAAATAACGACATCCCATTTAGAAAAGTATAAGTATTTTGAAATTGAAATCAATACCAAAGAATAAGCTTTTTAAGAATAATTTGTTGCAGGGATGCAGAGAAAGTCATGTGAATGGCACAGATCAGATTTTTTTTTTAATTCAGTGGACCCCAAAACATCCAATGCAATCTAGCTATCGAATTTTTGGATGCATTGCAAAAGGACCTTTTCTATCAACCTACTACATAAGAGATAGAGAATGTAAAAAGAGTTTATGCTCCATGGACTAAAGTTTTTTTACCCCAAAAATTTAAAATATTCAAGGAAATTCACAAAACAGTAAATAAAAGCTCCTGTGCGAATTCTAGAAAATATTTTTGTTGTTTTATTATTCTCCGTCTGTAATTGGCAGGACTTTATGGCTTTCCACACAAACGTTTGATATCAAGATTTCACTGAACATGTATGTTTTGAGACACCCTGAACATCTCATGAGAGAGAGAGGGAGAGAGAGAGAGAGAGAGGTGATTTTATATCTAACTTCAACAACTTCCAAATGTGCGACACGAATGTTTTCAAGAGAATCTCCCCCATACCACAAAGTACCTGTACGGAGAAGATTTTTTTTTTTTTTTTTTCAGTTTGTGGGTATTTTTTCTCAAAATGGCTTTTTACTATTTTGATAAAAATTACATATAATATATTTGTATGACTATTAAAATATACCTTTAATTTTGTTTGAACAGCCTTTAAATGGCTACTCATATTGCATTTTATAACTTTGTATAATGGTAAACCTTGATGAATTTACAAAATTGTATCCACTGCATCAAAAATGTAGAGCTTATTAAAATATACAAATTATGTCATTTTAAGTACTTTTGACTGTTATTGAAATATATTCATATCTTTAAGTTTACCTGGTTAAACTGTAGTGAGACATCTAAAGAGCATCTTAGACAACTCTTTTTACCCTGCATATATTTATTACTATAAAAATAGCTGATGTGTTCCATTCACGTAGCTTTCTGTACATCTCTGTAACAAATTATTGTTAAAAAGGTTATTCTTCTATCTACTTCATGCTAATCCAGATAAACATTAGCAAAAACGGTCTTATTTCTCAATTCTTTATTAAGTAAAAGGAAAACAAGGGAATACACTAGGCTAAACTGAAAGTCAAATGTTTTAAAATGTGGTTGCTATGGGATTGAAATTCGTTTCGTTACGTGGTCAGGAGTTGACAAGTTCCCTATGAGAAAAGTAAGTATTTTAAAACTGAAACCAATAACAAAGAATATCTCGAAAACGGTCAACCCCACGAAAAAGATGTATATGATATGATTTATGTGTTTTAATGAGATCTATGAATATTTTTGTGTAGTTTTAGTCTATGTCTTATGGTTTACTAGTAATGCAAAATTAAAAAGAAAAGAAATCATCCAGATTAAAGAGGTCTTCCGGGGCTATTCCCAGAAAATTTAAGTTATACATTTTATTTGTCATATAAATATCTTAAATGTAAGATTTAATCAAACTCGCTAGAGCCATTTCTGAGAAAATAAAAACATTCGCATTTTTTCTATGTAAAGAGTAGTTGCAGATGGGGGTATTTTCTTGGAAATATTCGTTGGAAGATACTAAACTTAAATGTCAAGTTTGGTATTTAATGGGCTTTTCGTTTTTCAGCTATTTTGCCCCCCCCCCCACACACACTAGGATATTTTTCTAAATATTTGTATTCAGGGAGTCTGAAAACATATATTTCCGGTGAAATGTCGGTATAGAATTTTTGGGTGCGTTACAATACCTTCTCTATACACTATGTACATAGTACGTGTAGAGAAAGTAAAAAACAGACGTCTCATATGCGAGCAGTTTCCTTTCTGTGTTGTGTAATGTAACCAAATCCATATTGTTTGTTTTGATATAATCTCTAACTTAAATTTTATCTCGTAACATAAGACTCACTTTTTGAGTGAACACTATAAAATGCTAAAGAATATGTGTTCAAAGCACATCAGATTTCTTCAATAAATTGGTTCTTCATTTTATGCTCATTAACTATTTGTTTATACCTTCACTCAGCTTTATTTGAGTTCTTATTTTCTTTAAGATGATATTTTATACCTAAAACAGAATGTTGAACTTGATATAACAAACAGTTTGACATTTCAAATATTTTAATTAGCACATAACACATTTAAACAAATTAAGAAAGAATTGTGATATATTGGAACTCAAAGGAGTCTTAACTCAATGGAATTTCGTGTATCACATTTATATTACATTGTCACACTAGACCAAAATTTCCATTCGATCAAATGAGTACTGCAGTGGCATATATAGATTTACTTTCTATTAGATCTAAAATCATTTCTAAATGTACAACTATTTTATATTTAACATTAAATTTGTTTTTGAATTAACGTTCAGTTGTGTTACTGGAAGTAGATGTCGCTACAGTAACATTCACATTTTTGCAACTATACCAAAGCACTTTAAACGTTTCTTTTAAAAGAACGACCAGTGACTGACAAATGAATGGTTATGAATCATGTTAGGATTGCAGTAATTTTTATGAACAGCACTTGTGTCATGAGGTTCTGGAATATAGAGCATAGAACAGCATTGAACAAAACAAATAAGAGCGCAAAAAATGCTGATAGTTTGTTATTTTGTCATATGCTGTAACATGTTTTCTGTAAACAATTAATTTTGTATAGGAAAAGTAACTCAGTCATATTTTATAATGCGATGCTTTAACCGTTTTCGGAAAACATTTATTGACAAAAGCATTTAAACAATGCACAAAAACAAACAGAGAAGATATTTGCATATATCGTGGATTTACAGTTGTACTACCAATGGCATTCTTAAGTTTAGCTCGTTTGTGACGTCTTATTTATTTATTTAGTTTAAGTTTCCTAAACTATTAATCTTATTGTATCCCATCTGCTCGAAACAATTTTATGAGAGAGAGAGAGAGAGAGAGAGAGAGAGAGAGAGAGAGAGAGAGAGTGTGTGTGTGTGTGTAATAAGAACAGTACCGTCACTGTGCGGAAAATTTAAATAGCTTTTGTGACTGCGAATGTAACTATTTGAAGGAATCTTTAACACTTACCGAGGGGTTCGCGAAAATCTGGATGAACTCCAAATAACGAGGAAAATGTTAAAGAATGTAAAAGAAAAAGAAATTGTTGACAAAAGAAAAGGAAACAGCAGTTTGATTCTAGCTAATTTATCACTAACGCATGCGCACATAAATAAATAGAAGCGTACTTTATCCGTATGCTGTTAGCTGTGTCTATGTGAGCGCGCTAACTTCAGCACATGTCTCGTTGTTTGCAAGAAGCTTGAATATCTGTATATTATATTAATATCAGCCGCCAAGAGATAACAAGTAAAGTCAATAAGTCTTTGTGAACTATGCTATTTGTAAATAAACATTTAACTAGATATATAATAATTAATAGATACGATGTATTTGAAAGTAAAGAACTAAAATATACCTGACTATAGTAACCCAAATTTAAATTGTAATCCCTGAATTAAGGGACAAATATGTTCATTTTTAACATGCATAAGCAACAAACATATTGCAGTTTACGGGTCTTGGCATTTTCAAGATTTTCTGTTTATTAATTTAATATTTTTTTTTAAAAATTACACAAAATTAATGTGTGTGGCGTTCACGTTATATGCTTTTAGTATAATAACTGAAAGTGTGGTGAAAATGGGTTTTGATTGATGGAGAAGAAATGATGACAAGCTCGGGAATTTATCAGCATTTTTTCTAAACATCAGCATTAACGCCTCTTTTTATGACTCGAAAGTTTCTTCCTCTAATAATTTATATTACATGTTGGTGACATTTTAGGTATTAAAGGAAAAAACAAGACTACTAAACTAATAAAATATTTTGCGAACGTGTATGTACAAGTTGAAAAGTTTAGTGCAATTTTAAAAATACTATAAGATAGCATTGGAAACGCTTAAAACACACTTCTTTTACACACTGGGCATAATACTTTTTAACCGTTAATTGGCTCACAAATTTAACATTCTGTAATCACTGGACATTCGCCAAGTGTCATAAATACGAGCTATTTTCAGTCTCTAAAACTTAATTATAAAGCATACTTCTGAAATATCGTATCATAACTCCTCATGTATATTTGTTTTGCTGTAAAGTATTTAATATCCCTGACTGCCCAGGCGTATGTGGATGAATTTAGTGTAATAGATGAGCCTCTACTGGAAAAAAATCTGATGTGTACCATTCACATGACTTTCTCTACATATCTGCAAAAAATATTATTAAAAAGCTTTATGCTTCTATTTACTTCATGCTAATCGAGAATTAATTAGCAGAAATAGGCTATTACCTGCTTCCTTGTAAGTAGAAACGAAATATGGGAATGCCATAGGTTAAAAAGCTGGTTGCTATGTGACTGAAGTTCCTTTGTTTGTATGGACAGGAGTTGACAAATTCCCATGTGACAAAAGTATAAGTTTTTCAAAGCTGAAAAAGAAAGGATAACTCTAAAACGATGAACTTCTCGAAAAAAATGTATATATAAACTGTGTGTTTTAATGTGCTCAACATTTTTGTGTCGTAAGTTTTTTTCCATCTCTTACGGTTTAGCAGTTATGCAAAATTCCGTAAAATTCATCCAGAATAAAGTAGCCTTGAGAGGCTATTCCCAGAAAATTCAAGATGTACATTTTATTTGTCAGGTAAATATCTTTATTATACGATATTTTAATCAAGATCGTTAGAGCCATTTTTAAAAAATCAAAATTTTCGAAATTTTTTTCCATGTAAAGGGTAGTTGGGTGGGAGGGATTTTCTTGAAAATCTTCGTGTCGCATCATTGGAAGATACCGAATTTAAATACCAAGTTTCGTATTTAACGGTCTTTACGTTTTTTAGCTATACTGCCCACAGACACAGACACACACACACACATACACACAGACAGACAGACACACACACGCACATGTTTCTGAAAATGCTTTTTTTTTATTGAGGGGGTCGTAAAACATGTATTTCCTGTGAAATCTCTGTATCGAACTTTTGGGTGCAATACAATACCTTCTCTATACACTATGTACATAGTACGTATAGAGAATGTAAAAAGCAATTGAGATTATCCCGCCTGATTGTCAATTGTTCATGATTATAAACAACTTAAAATAAAGGAAAACCCGTTCCGTGTCTGAAATGGGTTGTGTAAGTGGTTCAACAGTGCTGTGGAATGCTGTTATGGAATTCTTTTCACCAACGACTCTCGTTTGTGATTTTCCCTCGTCTTTGCTCTGCTCCAACTTATGCAATTAAGGATACGTGTAAACCATTCTCTGCCGTATAAAAATCTCTAAACATATTTAGATCATATACGTACCTTAAAATGTATTTTTGTGTGTAACTTTTGAAATTATACTCTTTTAATATTTTACGGATCAGCACAAATGAGGCGCAAGGATTCCAATACTATTATGTTCAAACTCTATATTGATCTCTATATATACATTTTTGTAGGGTTATGTCTTATTAAATACATTGAAATATTTTTTATCCGAGGCAGGTTAGCATGCTATGAACTTGCCCGCAGAAGAAGAAAAAAATTATGATGTGTTCCATTCACATGACTTTCTCTACATCTCTGCAACAAATTGTAGTTAAAAAGCATATGCTTCTATTTACTTCATGCTAATTAGCAGAAGGGGTCTTATTACTTGCTTCCTTGTAATTAGAAGCGAAATGAGGGAGTTCCATAGGTTAAAATGATAGCCAAAACTGGTTGCTATGAAACTGAAGTTCCTTTGTTTGTATGGACAGGAGTTAAGAAATTCCTGTATGAGAAAAGTATAAGCTTTTCAAAGCTAATACAAAAAACCAGGATTATCTTAAAAATAATCAACTCCACGAAAAAAACATATGACATAAATTGCATATTTTATCGTGAGCTACATTTTCTGTGTAGTAAGTTTTTAGCAGTTAAGCACAATTCCGTAAAATTCATCCAGAATAAAGTCTTAAATACCAAGTTTGGGCTTCAACGGTCTTTTCGTTTTTGAGCTATGCTGCCACAGACACATTCACATACATACAGACAGACACACACACGGACATTTTTCTAAAAATTCTTTTTTTTTCGGATTCAGGGAGTCTCAAAACATGTATTTCCGGTGAAATCTCGGTATCTAATTTTTGGGTCACACATAAGGGAGCGAGCATCTTAACCACAAAAGAAGGAACTAACTATAACTTTCGGTTCAGTGTAACATTTGCTTTGCTCAACATTTCAGTTTAGTAAATTAGTGTAAAAATTCTGCAGTTATAGCATAATAGTAGTAGGAAACTAATTGCAACACTGTACCCTCTTAGTACATTATTCCAATATGAATTATCTATTCCTAAAAGCTGAAAGTAACTTAACAAAAGGTGGCGTTGTGATACAATTTAAGCATAAACTAAGGGTAAACATTAATTCCTGTCATACACAGAACTGCTGTGGAAAAGAATTGTAAAGACCTTAAAAATAATCTTTAGAATAGTTTTGGACACAAGTACAAATGTAAATAATAATAATAATAATAATAATAATAATAATAATAACAATAATAATAATAATAATAATAATAATAATAATAACAACAACAAAAACTGTTGATCAGAGAAAAAATTGGCAGCTTGTCCGTTTTTTGAAAGGAAATCTCTAAGTGCACAAACTAGAATATTGAAGTAAAATACTCTATTATTAAAGGTTGATTTTTTAAGATCCCTGACGATGAGTTGAGGTAGAAAGCGTGGTATGGCATCTGCACATCACCAGCGGGCTTTAGAGAAAAAACACAGCATAAAAAATAAATCCCACCCTCAATGCGAGAGGGTTGTACGCCATGATGATTTCAAACCCTCACGCAGTCATACAAACCACCCTAAACTCTTCTTTTCTTTTCGCAGAGGGGAGCAAAAACCTTAAAAATGTATAAAACAACCCCCACTATATAATGCTCTGTCATATTCGCTTGACTACATCATACACACCCCTAGCTAAGCCACCCTTCGAGCGGCTTCATCCCCATTGGCCAGCTTGCGAGGCGGCCATCATGGTTAGGGCCGGTCGTACCGTGGAGGGTGAGTTCCCCCTCCCCCTTCCGCTCCTTCTCAGACGGGGTGAGTGCACACCATGTTGCCACATCTACAGTCTTGGAATATTAATTCTATTTTTTTCTCTCTCCCTCTCTCTCTCTATTCTTTCTTTTTAATCCTGGTGCAGAGGAACCGCTCTTCCGGGACATGCTGACGCGCTGTATTATATTGTTCAAGGTTGTTTGTGGCAGTACACGCTTCTTCTTCTTATTCCTTTTCTTTTCATCGTAAGCCAGGTCATGGTTGTGTACGAGTAACTCGTGGCGGTGCCGTAATTACAATGTTTCTGGGAAAAGCTCTGCTACCTGCCTGGCTATCGGAATTTCGCACACATTCCTGAAACTGTTGTCTTGTTAACAAGCTCACGGTACAAAGCTCCTCCCGCTCTGCTTTAAAGTAACAAAAGCAGCGCTATTCATTTAGTTTACTTCTAGAGAAATATCATGCTTAGTAAACTAGGACCACGTCTTTAATATACTATCGATTAGTAGTTATCGATCTTAATTTCAATTACTGACATAATTCTGAAGACTAATGAGGATTTTTTGCCAAAATTAATACATAATGATAATTATTTCCGGAACAACATTTAATCAAGGTAATGTTTTTATAAACTGGTTTTATTAATTTATTTATTCATTTTGGCAAAAATTAGTCTTCAAAATTATACCAACAACCCAAATTAAGATCGATAGTTACATTATGCCTAACAGTTACATAAGCTTCTCTTCCTATTAATATTTCATAAATATTTTATAAATTATGAGTAAGAATTATGCTATTTTATTAATGTTTTTTTAATAATTGCAAATATTTTTAAAATTACAATAATATTACAATATTCATTACTTATATGAAATCACGTCGAAGCTTTCCTAATCAAAGCGTTTGAGAAACTAAAGATAAGCTACTTATACTAAATTGTAGTGCTTAAAGCATGACAAGACATAAATTTAACAATGTAAATATTTCGAATACACTAGTCTTTTCATATTTTATGGTTACCCAGTTGTTTTCTAGATATACTTAGTGGACACAAACGCTTTTTAACCATTTTGGTCAAAAAAGTAGATTTTTGGATTCTTGGTGCAAAAATCTGCGCTACTTTAAAGCGCAAGGGAACCAAGGGAAGACTAGTTAATTTGGTGTTATACTACGTTGTTTCAAATCTTGACAATATCAAATTTTCGGACGAATATAAACAAGGGAAGACTGATAAAATTGGATTTATACTACGTTCTAAAATCTTACCTGTGCACAGATGATTACAGCCTAATTTTAGAAAATTATATAATTGAAGTATTGTGTATTGAATTAATTATTTAAAATCACATCCTGTATGCAATTGTTAGAGTGTTTAAACAAATGCTGATAGTTCATATTTTTATTTAATAAATACTATGTTATTTGTCGTGCCTAAAAAATATTCTTGGGCCTGAAAATAATACATTCACTACCTTTACTAACTAGTACCTGTTTAGTTTTCATTTTCAAAGCTTAATACATTTATGCTCAATAAATGTCAGGATACTTGGGTAAACTTTATCTTCTTTTGTTTACACAGATGGATATTAAATAAACTTCAACACTACATAATTTTCAAGGATTCAAATTATAGCAGTTGTTTAACTGCCACCTTAAATATTAGTGGCTATGAGGAACATTAAAAAGAGAAGAAAAAAATATTATATGCTCAATTTATTGACTTTCTCTGGTTGTTCTACAAGCAAACTTTTCTTGAAAAAGATTATTCTTTTATCTACGTAATGCTAATCGAGATAAACATTAGCAGCAACTGTAAGTAAAAGAGAAATAAGGTAATACACCAGTTAAAGCGACAATCAAATATTTTAAAACCTGGTCGATGTGTGAAACAACTGAAATTTGGGTTCCCTTTGTACGGGCTGGAGCAAAACAAAAGAGATATGAAAAGAAAGATGATTTTCCGTTTGAGAGCATTTTAAGTAGTTAGTTTAAAATATAAGTCAACAATATGGAATATCTCGTAAACAGTTGATTCTACCCCCCCCCCCAAAAAAAAGAAACTAATAACAACGATATCTATATTTAATGTGGTAAGCCTTTTTCTTCTCTTGCAGTTTACCAGCTATACTAACGTTATTCAAAAAGAAGAGATCTTCAAAAACTATTCTGAGAATATTTGAGTTATACAGTTCATTTATTCTGGTATTTTAATCATGATCGTTGAGCCCTTTTTGAGAAAATAACAATGTACCATGTAAAGCATAGTTGGGGTGGGAGGATTTTAAACATGTATTTCCGGTGAAATTTCGGCATCGAACTTTGAGGTGGAATACAATGCCTTCTCTACTTCTTTTGTACATTTTGCATACGTGCTAGAGAAAGTAAAATATGATTTTGTCCATTCACATATTCTTACCTATTCTGAAACAAATTATTCTTAAATGGCTATTCTGTTCTCTACTTCATGCTAATCGAGATAAACATTAACACAAATGGCTTTATTGCTTAACTCATTGTAAGTAGAAACGAAATAATGCAATACACCAAGCTAAAGCAATAATCAAATCGTTTACAAGTTGTCGCTATGCGATGTAACTGGTATTTCCTTCATGACCATGATGAAAAAAGTGAATAACGACTCTTGTGAGAAATGCCAAAATATTTAGAATTTTAAAACCAATAATAAAGAAATCGTTTGCTCTAAAAAGTATATTATATAAATTGTGTGTTTAAAGATATATACAGTTTTTGTTGTTGTTTTTTTCCCCTAATAAGTTCTTGTTTCTTACGCTTTACCAAAAAATCATTTTACATAAAAGTCATACAAAATAAAGAGGTTTTCAGACGCTATACCCAAGAATTTCAAGATATAGTTTCAAGATGTCATTTTGTCTGTAGTACGTGATATTTTAATTAAAATCCTCAGGGTCACTTTTAAACAAATTGAAAATTTCGAAAAAAATGTTCATGTTAAGGATAGTTTGGGCTGGGGGGATTTTGCTGAATATCTTCATGTTCTATCTTAAAATATTAATCTTAATTATAGAGTTTGGTATTTAATGGACTTTTCGTTTTTAACTAGACACACACACACACACACACACACACACACAGCCACACCACACACACACTCACACACACACTCACACACACTCGTTTAGGTACATAGTTGATGTGAAATACTTTTTTGTAACCATAATCATTGTCGAAATATTCTTTGCCATTTATTTGAATTGGCAAATACTTATCCTTTTTGGAGCGGTAAGTCGCCCTTCGTTTTTTCTAGTGATCATGTAAATGTATTTTCAAAGCAGTCACATAACGACTCGTTTTTTAAAATATTTCGCTACTGCTTTAGGCTGCTATGTCTTTGTCAATTAATGTGTGAATGCTTAATGAAAGTTTATCTCGTTTTTAGAAGAATAAAGTATTTGTAAAAATGCGATTTGTTTCATACACGTAACTTTCTCTACTAACTGTCGTTATAAAAGATTATTCTTTTATGCGATCATGTTCGTCTGGGTAGCTCAGTTGATTAGGGGCTGGGTTCTGAACTCAAGGTCGCGGGTTCAAACCCGGGCCTGACCGATGGTTTTTAAGTGTGCTTAAAATCAACAGCTCCATGTTAGAAAATTTACTGGAACGTTAAAAATACTTCTGTGGGACGAAATTCCGCACACGGGCTACGCTGATGTGATCCTGCCTATTAACAGTGTCGTTTAATAAACAAATGGTTTTTTTTAATTTTATCTAATCATGATAATCGAGATAAACATTACCAGAAATTGTTTTATTATTTGCTTCCCTGTAAGCAGAGGAGAAATAAGGAATAACGTAAAGCGATAGCCGAATACCTAAAACTTATTCACTATGTGAAATAATTGAAATTCGGTTTTCTTTTGTAAGTATAAAAATGATATGAAACGAAATTTTATTTCCCGTTTGAGAAAAGTTTAAGTAGTTTAGAATTAAAACCATTAACAAGGAATATGTTTACCTCAAAAAATGTATATGACATAAATTAAGTTTATTTTTTTCTGTAGAGAGGTTTTGTCTCTCTTTTTTTACGGTCTACGAGTTATACAAAAGATTCAGTATGAGGAGGTTATTCGCAGATAAACATTTCCTTTGCGATAAAAATATCTTAAACATATGGTATTTTAATCAAAATCGTTAGATATTTTTGAGAAAATCAAAATATCCGAAAAATGTTTCCTGTAAGGGGTAATTAGGTGATTATCTCTGTTGGCATCCTTAAATACCAATTTTAGTATTCATCACACCTTTCATTTTTAGTTATGCCATCCAGACACACTCACACACACACACACACACACATATATATATATATATATATATATATATATATGAAAATGTTTGTAAACACCTTTTTTTATTCAGTAAGTCTCAAAACATATATTTCCAGTGAAATCATGGTATGGATGACATCGAATGGGATACATTTCCTGCTCTATCTCCTATGTACATTGTACTGTAGAAAGTAATAATCGGTTTTGGAAGTGTGAGTAGATAGTCATGTGATTGTTGGAATTACTAGTGTTGTTATGTTTTATCAACACCAACATTCTAAGAGATTTGGGGTATTTTATAATGTAAACCTAATGGTCATATTCACAAAAAATCCAATGTGTTCCATTTACATGACTTTCTCTACATCTCTGCAAAAATTAATTGTTAAAACGCTTATTCTTCTATTTACTTTATGCTAATCGAGGTAAAAATAGCAGAAATAGTGTTATTACTTGCCATAGGCAGTACCATAGACTAAAGTGATAGTCAAAAGCTGGTTGTTATGTGATTGAAGTTCATTTGTCTGTATGGAAAGGAGTTGACAAATTCTCGTATGAGAAAAGTATTAGTATTTTATAGGTGAAACCGATAACAAGAATAACTCAAAAACGATCAACTCCAAGAAACAAATGTATGTGGCATAAGTTGTTTTTTAACGGTCTGTACATTTTCTGTTAAGTTTTTGTCTATCTCTAATGCTTTACCAGTTATGCAAACTTTCACCAAATTCCTCCAGAATAAAGATGTTTTCTGAGGCTATTCCCAGAAAATTCAAGATATACATTTTATTTCTCATGTAAATATCTATAATACACGACATTTTCATCATTTTTAAGAAAATCAACATTTCCGGATTTTTTTCTACGTAGAGGGTAGTTGCGGGTGTGGGAAATCTTCACGTTGTATCCTTGGAAGATACTGAACTTAAATACCAAGTTTGGTATTTAACGGACTTTTCATTTTTGAGCTATGCTGTCCACAGACATACACACAGGATATATATATATATATATATATTTTTTTTTTTTTTTTTTTGATACAGGAGGTTTCAAAATATATATTTCCGGTGAAATCTTGTTATCGAATTATTACTCTATGCTCTTTGTTCATAGTACGTGTGGAGAAAGTAAAAAGAAAACTTATGTAAAATCTGGTATAAATAAATGGACCTGGCAGTTTTGGCTCTTGCTTCCTTGTTTGTTAATGGGGTTAACGGAACCGTGTTTAACTTCAAATAAGTACACAAAAAGTACCGTTTTTTGGCCTTTGGACTCATCTCTCAATCTCTTTGTCAACATATTATCGTATTTTGACCATATCCCGAACCCATTATTGTCCTCCTTTGTGTACACAGATTTCTTCACGTCTAAGAGATCCTAGCTGATGGCAACCACTCCTTAAAGGCAGTGTTTTTCTTTCTGGCTCTCCTTTATCATCTTTTCACTTGTAATGGGAACAAAGCTTACGTCACTAACCATACAACTTCTTTAGGAAAATACTCTCCTTTTAGCTACAGCCTCCAGAAATTTGGAATTTCCAATCACTGCAGTGTTTATTACACGGAAAATTAGCAGAAAAGGTCTTACTACTTGCTTCCTTGTAAGTAGAAGGGAAACAGGGAAGTACCATAGGCTAAATCGATAGTAAAATCTTTTAAAAGCTGGTTGCTATGTGATTGAAGTATCTTTGTTTGCATGGACAGGAGTTGAAAAATTCCCGTATGAGAAAAGTATAAGTATTTTAAAGCTGAAACTAATAACAAGGAATATATCAGAGATGGTTAATTGAATGGAAAAAACATATATGATATAAATTGTGTGTTTTAACGTGATCTACATTTTTTATGTGTAAGCTTTCGTCTATCTCTTACGGTTTACCAGTTACTCATAATTCAGCAAAAGTCATTCACAATAAAAAAGGTCTTTAGAGCCTGTTCCCAGAGAATTCAAGATATAAATTTTATTTGCCATATAAATATCTTTAATATATGGTATTTTAATGAAAATAGTTAGAGCCATTTTGAGAAAATCAAACTTTTCAAAATTTTTTGTAAATAAAGGGTAGTTTTGTATGGGGATTCTTCTCAAAATCTTCGTGTCGCATCCCTGTAGGATAGCAAGTTTGGTATTTTATCGAGTTTTCGTTTTTGAGTTAGCGTGCTCCTGACACACTGACACACACACGCACGGACCTTTTTCTAAAAATAAATTTTGGTTACAGGGGAAGCTAAAACTTCTATTTCCAGTGAAATCTCGGTATTGAATGCAATACAATACCTTCTCTATACACTATGTAAATAGTATGGATAGCGAAAGTAAAAAATAAAACTTGGACGACGGGTGAGAAGTCTAACATGCTTATACCTTAAGGTGGCGTTTTTTACTTTTTTTTTTACCGTGCATGCACAAAGTACCCAGGGAGAGAAGGTATTATATTCCACTCAAAAATTCCATAAATTAGCGATTCTTCACATGGAACATTTTTCGAAGATTTTGATTTTCTCATATGTTTGCTATATTTTCATGAAAAATGAAATGAACATCTTGAATTTTCTGTGAATCGACTCAGAAGAACTCTTCATTTTGGATGAGTTTTGCACTAGTAAACCGTAAGAGATAAAACACCAACTTACCATTAAATTTTCTTTTTTTATTATTCCAGGTCATGCACATAAAACTTATTTTCAATATATATCAGGCTGACCAGCTCTTAAAACATTCGACTTTGGCTTTAGTCTAATGTATTTCCTTATTCCCCTTGTACCTAAAAGAAATATATGATAAAACAATTTCTGCTGAACCTAAAAAGAATTATTTTCACTTTCTTTATAGGTACTTGTTAAGTACATGGTACGTAGAGAAGGTATTGTATTGCACCTACAAATTCAATACCCAGATTTCACCGGAAATATATGTTTTAGGTCCTCCTGAATCCAAAAAAGAAAAACATTTTTGGAAAAAGGTGCCTTTGTGCGTGACTGTGGATAGTGCAGCTCAAAAAAGAAAAGACTTGATATTTAAGTTTGGTATTTTCCAAGGATGCGACACGAAAATTTTCAAAAAAAAATCCCCCATCACAAACTACCCTTTACATGAAAAAAATTTCGAAAATTTCGTTTTTTTAAAAATGGCTCTAACAATTTGTATTAAAATCTCATATATTTAAGATATTTATATGTCAAATAAAATGTATATCTTAAATTTTCTGGGAATAGCCTCTAAAAACCTCTTTATTCTGGATGGTTTTAATTGAATTTTGCATAACTGGTAAACTGTAAGAGATAGACAAAAACTTACTGCAGAAAAATTGTAGATCGCGACAAAACACACAATCTATGTCATATACATTTTTTTTTTTTTTTTTTTTTTTTTTGTAGAGCTGATCGTTTTTTAAGATATTCCTTGTTATTGGTTTCAGCTTTTACACAAGATTTTGTCAACTCCTGTCTATACAAACTGAGGAACTTCAGTCACATAGCAACCAGTTTTTTACTGTCACATTAACCTAAGGCACTCCCTTATTTCGCTTCTACCTACAAGGAAGCAAATAATAAGACTATTTCTGCTAATTTTTTCTCCATTAACATGAAATAAATAGAAGTATGAGCTTTTTAACAACAATTTATTGCAGAGATGTAGAGAAAGTCATGTGAATGGAACACACCAGATTTTTTTCTAAACAACTTTTTTTTTTTTTTTTTTTTTTTTTTTTTTGTAGCTTAAGCTGTATCGAGGATATTCGTTATTATTGGATGTAATTACTCAAGATTTTATCATTATTTTAAAGTCCTCTTTTCAACTTGTTTCTCGCGAGTGAATGGAAACCATGTGGAATATTAAAGTCACCTTACAACGACCCGTTCCTAAATGTTTGGATATCGTCGTTTACTTTGTACCCATAACGGTATATGTAAAGGTTTACCTCGAAGAAAATGAAGTAGGCTGAATAAAAATTCTGATATGATTCTTTTTCTACTCACTCTTCAGGAAAGTACTCTTAGCCTTAGGTACTCTTCTATTTACTTTGCAATAATCGATATCAAATTTTGAAGAAATACTTTAATGCTGTTTCCTTCGTGATAAAACGTAAATAAGGGAGTACGATAGACTTAAACGTTACTCAAATCTTTTAAGATTTGGTTGCTAAGTAATGTTTTTAAAATTTCATTTTCATTTTTTAACCAAGAGAAATGAAAACGATTAATGACTTCACATTTAAGAAAAGTTTAAGTATTTTTAAATTGAATCCAATAACAAGGAATTTCCAGAAAATGGTTAACCTCCCCCAAAATTATTTGACATATTGTGTGTTTTCGTAGATTTATAATTTATGTTTAGTAAGATTTTGTCTTCCTTTTATGGTTTACTAGTAATGGTAATTAAATTCAGTATGAATGGGACTTCTGAAGCTATTGCCAGAGAATTCAAGATCTACATACCTGATGAAAATATCTTAAAAGTTAATTGCTGGAAAGTTTTTTGTGAAATCACCAATTTCGACAAATGCTCCATATTTAGGGTAGCTTTGGGATGGAGAATTTTCAAATATTTTCGTGTCGGATCCTTGGAAGATGCAGAACTTGTTGCTAGGTTTGGTATTTAACTAACCAACTTTTCGTTTTTAATACACACACACACGCACACACGCACACACGCACACGCACAAACCACTTGAAGTAATTTTTCTAAAAAGCCTTTTTTTATTCAAGGGACCTCCAAGTATTTGCGGTGAAGTCTTGAGATCGAATTTTGGGTGGAATACAGTACTTCCCGTAATTATTATACGTAGTAGAGAAAGTAATAGTTTTAGTAAGCGTAGTTTGTATAGGCAGTAATAAACGATAAAGGTAGAAAAATTCATGTGAATGTGAACATATATTTTAAAGTTTGATAATAAATAAATCCTCCACATCGCCCATAGGATCAAAGTTAAATCTGATTGTTTATACGCCTTTTTGTTATATCTTTTTCTTCACCTTTCACTGTTTTACGTACTCTTTTCACACCGGTTGAAGGGTGGATCGTAGCAACACAAACTTCACATGTAAACAATCTTCCCACTGTGGTTCATAATCGTAGCTATTCAACAATTTTTTATAAAGTGCTATTTACTTTCTCAATAGATACATAGTGTATACAGAAGGTATTGTATTGCACCCAAAAATGAGATACTGAGATTTCATCGGAGCTATATGTTTTAAGATCTCCTGAATCCAAGGAAAAAAAAAAAAATTAGAAAAATGTCCTTGTGTGTCTGTGAGTGTGAGTGAGTGAGTGTGTGTGTGTGTGTGTGTGTGTGTGTGCACGCTCCCGTGGGTGGTCTATGGACAGAATAGCTGAAAAACGAAAAGTCCGTTAAATACCAAACTACTGTTTACATGGACAAATTTTCGAAAATTTGTGTTTTCTCAACAATGAGTAACTATTTTGATTGGAAATATATGTTTTAAGACCTCCTGAACAAAAAAAAAAAAAAAAAAAAAAAAAAAAAAAAAAAAAAAAAAAAAAAAAAAACATTTTTGAAAATATGTCCGTATGTGTGTCTGTCTGACCGTGTGTGTACGTGTGTGTGTGTGTGTATGTGTGTGTCTGTGTAGGTGGTCTATGGTCATCATAGCTCAAAACGAAAAGTTCGTTAAATACCAAACTTGGTATTTAAGTTTAGTATCCTCCAAGGATGCGACACGAAGATTTTCAAGAAAATCCCCCCATCCCCAACTACCGATCACATGAAAACATTTCCCAAACATTTTGATTTTCTCAAAAATGGCTGTTCTGATTTTGATTAAAATGTCATATATTAAAGATATTTACATGACAAATAAAATGTATATCTTGAATTTTTTGGGTAGCCTCTAAAGACATCCTTATTCTGGATGAATTTTACGAAAGTTTGCATAACTGGTAAACCGTAAGAGATTGACAAAAACTTACTCGATAGAAAATGTAGAGCCCGTTAAAATACACAATTTATGTTATATACATTTTTTCGTGGAGTTCTTCCTTTTTGAGATATTATTTGTTGTTGGTTTCAGCTATAAAGTACTTATACTTTTCTCATACGGGAATTTGTCAACTTCTGTCTATACAAGCAAAGGAACTGCAATCACATAGGAACCAGCTTTTTTTTTTTTTTTTTTTTTTTTTTTTTTTTAGTTTTTATTTATTTATTTATTTATTTTTGTAGTTTAAAGTCCTTTAACGTGATTGGCCATATCGGACGATGAATGAAATTGGTACAATGATGATTATATAATCTCGGGGTCCATTCGACATTCGTCTTCTCAGAATATGGGAAAACCCCGAAAAGAACATTATCCGGGTAACTCACTCTAAGCGAGATTCGAACTCACGACCTGTTGAATATGAAGCAGACACGCTACCACCACACTACCCAGGCGGGCTAAACCAGCTTTTGATTATCACTTTAGCCTATGGTACTTCTTTATTTCCCTTCTACTTACAAGGAAGCAAGTAATAAGACGATTTGTGCTAATTATTTCTCTATTAGCATGAAGTAAATAGAAGAATAAGCTTTTTAACAATAATTTGTTGCAGAGATGTAGAGAAAGTGATATGAATGGAACACATCAGAATTTTTTTATGTTTATTTCATGTCAATCATTACAAATTTAACCACTATTGTTGCAACACACAGTTGGTTCTGTAGGAAGCTTCGAGAAGTATTAAATGTTTAAAAGCAGGTGGTTTATATACTGGTGCTGATATTGCACATTCTTTATATGACCTTTAAAAACAAACTGTGTCTTGATGACAAATGGTGCTACTAAAAGCATGGAAATATTTTAGCAAACAGCTTCAAATAATTCTGAAATTGTTATTGTTAGGAAAAGTTTTGTCTGGCATAGTTTGCACATTTACACACACACACACACACACACACACACACACACACACACACACACACATTCACACACACACACACACACACACACACATATATATACCTACACTTACTTAAACTTTTATGTCTATCTCGTACTGTTTATCTATACTGCAATATGTAGATAACTTCACAGTCTGTTAACTGGAAGTTCAACACATAAGGTATAGCTTGCTTTTCAGACAGTATTTAAAACACATAATTTTTAATATTTTAACTAAACTCTTTGATACTACTAAAACTAAATGGTATTTGTTCAATGTAAAGAACAATTTTCGGAAGGGAATTCGTAAAAAATATTTATTTCATGGACTTAATTACGAACCCATTCTCGAAGTTTCCTGTATAAGATATGTTAATCTCTCTCTCCCTTTTTCTCTCTCTCTCTCTCTATTTATTTCTCTTTCCTTCTCTCTTCCCCACAAACACAGACATAACCACAGAAGCGTTTTATTTTTCTAATATATCCTTTCTGAATATCCTTTAATATCCTTTTCTTAGGGGATTCAGAGAATCTTAAATAATGCATTTTCGGTGCGGTTGGTACCACATTTTTTGGTGGCACAAAAGGGACACTGGAATAAAATTTAAAATATATTAATTTCTGTAAGGTTTTTCCTGAAATTTGAGCAACTTCAATTAGGCATACTAGTGCATTTAATTTCATCAAAATCTTTTATGACTTTCTTTAGTTCTTCATTGATTGTAAGCAGATCCTTAACCCTTGCATCCTTCGTCCTCTCTTGACTTGCTCTCTGCCCATCTTCATGGCCTTGTGCGTCATTTCTGTTATAAATTCTCTAACCAAGTCTACCTAGAAGTCTACACTGTCAGTTTCTGGATTCTGTTTATCCCCAAAACCATACAGCATACAGTACAGTTCTTTAGAAAACAGACAGACGTTTTTGTCCAGACAGAGTTGCTCCCAATGGTGCTTCTCCTCAAATCCGTCTTCTAGTTGAGCCATTTTATGTTCCATGTTAATATGAGCATCCAATTGCATTGGATAAATCATTTCATACATCTTATTATGTAGATATATTGCATAATCAAAATGTTCCACGTGGCTCACCATGAGAAAATTTGTTGGAATTTTCTGAATTGGGGCTTGGAACCACACACAAAAACTTTAAATGGAGATATTTCAATAACTCCGACTACTCATATATTATAAGTTAGAAATTTTAATCTCTAAAATTAATATTGTTTAAATATTTCTTTATTTTCTCTATACGTACTATGTACATAGTGTACCCAAAAATTCTATACCGAGATTTCACCGGAAATACATGTTTTGAAACCCTCTGAATACAAAAAAGGTTAGAAAGATGTCCTTGTATGTATTTAAGTTTGGTATCTTCCAAGGATGCGGCACGATGAATTTCAAGAAAATCGTCCCGCCCCAACTACCCGATTTTGAGTAAAATACCTTATTACAATATATTTTTATGAGAAACGAAATGTATATCTTGAATTTTTTTTCTCGAGATATCCCGGATTATTGGTTTCAATATTAAGCCACTTAAACTATTCTCAAACGGGAAGACATCTTTTTTTGTTTGAAAAACTACTATTGGTCTTAGGATACCTTTGTATTTTGCAACACTACAATACATAGTTCTGCTCATTCTGGGAAATTTTAGTTGTAGTTAAAGAAAAACTCAAACGCGCGGAATTTGTAAAAGTGTGAAAATGTAGTTTTGAAAAACGCTGTTCTAAGAAACAGTATGTAAGGAAACAGGTATATTGTACGTTGTTTAAATGGCTGTACAGCCCGAGGCGAGGAGGTGACAATTATATGTTGACACTTTAGAGGTTCTCAAAGATTCCGACAACTATTTGCTGAAATAAAACAAATTTCGATTATTGATCGAAAGCGTTCCTTAAGTATGAAGCATAATTAGGAAGTAAACTCATGGGTTCTAAGGGATGCCTCATCAAGAGTTAATCGAATACTTGAGCAAGTTTACCTATAAAAATCTGATGTGTTCCATTCACATGACTTTCTCTACTTCTCTGCAATAAATTATTGTTAAAAAGCTTATGTTTCTATTTACTTCATGCTAATCGAGAAAAAATTAGTAGAATAGTCTTATTGTAAGTAGAAGCGAAATAAGGGAGTACCACAGGCTAAAGTGATAGTCAAAAGCCAGTTGCTATGTGACTGAAGATCCTTTGTTTGTGTGGACAGAAGTTGACCTATTCCTGTTTGAGAAAAGTAAGTTCTTCAAAGCTGAAACCAAAAACAAGGAATATCTCAAAAACTATCAACTCAAAAAAAAAGTATGTAACATAAGATTTATGTTTTAACGTGCTCTACATTTTTGTGTGCTAAGTTTTTGTCCATCTATTAAATTTTACCAACATTCCGTAAAATTCAACCAGAATAAAGTAGTCTTCAGAGGCTATTCCCAGAAAATTCAAGATTTACATTTTATTTGTCAGGTAAATATCTTTAATATACAATATTTAAATCAAAATTGTTAGAGAAATTTTTTAGGAAATCAAAATTTTCGAAAAGATTTCCATGCAAAGGGTAGTTTAGAGTGGGGGATTTTCTTGAAAATCTTCGTGTCGCATCCTTGGGAGATACCAAACTTAAATAGCAAGTTTGATATTTAACGGTCTTTTCGTTTTTGAGCTATACTGCCCACAGACACACACATACACACAGACAGACAGACAGACAGACAGACACACACACACACACACACACTTGGACATTTTTCTAAAAATTCCTTTTTTGTACTAAGGGGACACAAAACATGTATTTCCGGTGAGATCTGGGTATCGAATTTTTGGGTGCATTACAATACCTTTTCTATACACTATGTATATAGTGCATATAGAGAAAGTAAAAATTAGAGGATCTATAGACAGTGATTTGGACATAGTTTCATATTTTCAAGTACATTAAACAACGTGTAAAATGAATGCTCAACGTTAAACCACTGAGATCATTAGCCGATACTAGCTGAACGAAATGTATGATTTTTTCTATACATTTTACTTTCTTTACTTCTTATCTAGAGTAAGTAGATGAAGTATTGTATTCCACTAAAGCATTCTTTACCCAGATTTCACCGGAAATACAGGTTTCGAAGCTCCCAATAAAGTAAGAATTTTTTAGAAACGCTATGTGTGAGTAGGTGAGTGAGTGAGTGAGAGAGAGAGAGAGAGAGAGAGAGAGAGAGAGAGAGAGAGAGAGAGAGAGAGAGAGCGACGTAGCTCGAAAAGAAAAAATCAGTTAAACACCGAACTTGAATTTAGCTCAGTATCTTCCAGGGATGCCACACGAGGATTTTCGAGAAAATTTCCCGCTCCAACCCAGCCTTTACTTGGAACAGTTTTAAAAAAGTTAATTTCTCCAAAATGACTAGCGATTTTGATTAAAATACTATATGTTTAAGACATGTTTATGATAAATAAAATGTATATTTTGAATTTTCTGGGCATAGCCCTTGAAGTCTTCCCACTCTGGGTGACTTGCATAGCTGGTAAACCATATGAGATAGTCTAAAACTTACTACTCAAATAAATGCAAATTTCGTTAAAATACAAATTCATTTAAAAAATGTTTGTGCCATTAGCCGTTTCCAAGGCATTCCTTGTTATTTGTTTCAATTTTACAACACCTTGTAGTTTCTCAAATTGGAAGTCGTTATTCACCTCTTTTGTTCTGGTGACGCAAAGAGATTGGAATTTTATACCATTACCTACGTAGTGACTAATTTTTAAAATATATTTTGACTATCTCTTAAGCTTATTGTACTCCTATTTTGTTTGCTTTTGTCCTCTTTTTGTTTTTTGTGTCTGGAAGACAAAATGTAATAAAAACATTTCCAGAAACGCTCGTCTTGATTAACATAAGGTAGATAAAACAATATGCCTTTTAAGAATAAAGTTATTGAAGAATGGGTAGAAAAAACGTGTGTATGTATACAACCGTATATGTGTGTGTGTGTTTTAAAGCGATAAGTAAATACATTTTTCCAAATGGTGGGGCAAATGGCATGGAATATCATCTATCTCTTAGCGACAGGCTTTTCAAAAACCGGTCTAACGCTTTAGCCTATTGTACTTTCGCATACCTACAACGAAATAGGAGATTAAAAATTTACCTGGATTATAAGTTTTTATAAGAATAGTTAACAGTCGCGATACGATGTCATTGTTGAAGCGACTATAATAAACTTGAATTAAAAAAAAATAGTTAAGTTATTTAAATATGAATCATATGGATGGAAAGACTCATATATCATCAAACTTCTTTTACTTTCTCTAGTACGTATGTACAATGTACATAGTGGAAGAGAAGTATTATGTTCCACCCAGAAATTCGAGATGAAATTTCACGGAAATACATGTTTTAGGGCCTCGGAATCAAAAAAAAAAGTATAAAAAGTTCCGCGTTTGTGTGTGTCTGTGGACAACATAACTCAAAAACGAAATGGTGGTAAAATACCAAATTTGGTATTTAAGTTCACATTCTCCAAGAATTCGACAAGAAGATTTTCAGGAAAACCCAGTCACCCCTAACTAACCTTTACATGGAATATTTTTCGAAAATGTTGATTTTCTAAAAAATGACTCTAACGATTTTAATTAATATATTTTTATGACAAACAAAACGTATATCTTGCATTTTCTGGGAATATTCTCTGAAGACCTCTTCATTTAGCTGACCTTTGTATAACTTTTATGTAACTGGTAAACCGTAAGAGATGGCCAAAAACTAACAAAACCAAATGCAGATCTCGTTAAAACACAATTTATGTCATATACATTTTTGTTGTAGAGTTAACCGTTACCGAGATATTCTGTTATTGGTTTCAGTTTTAAGCTTTAAGCTCTTCTCAAACGGGAAGATGTCTTCCTTTCGTTTGTCTTCAGTTTACTCCTAGCAAGCAAAGAGAATCGAATCTCTGTTGTTTCATATATCAACCTGCTTTTAAAATATTTGACTTTCAGTTTAGCCTAATGCATTCCGTTCTAATTATAAAGAAGCAATAATAAGGTCAATTGTGCTAACGTTTATCTGGATTAGCATGTTGTAAACAGAGAATACACTTTTGTAAGAAATGTTTGTTGAACAGCTAGAGAAACACATATTCATTATTTGAGGCCTGTATTATACTTTGATGTAATTGTAATTGTTTATCAGTCAAGAGATATAGTGTTAGAGAATCCGGGTTCGACTTCTCCTCACCGACATATTTTTATGACTGGCGAGTTTTAGCATGCTTAATGTTTTTACTTTGTCCACTTAGTATGTAGTACATACCTAGAGAACATATTGTAATCCACCCAAAATTTCGATACTGATATTTCACCAGAGACACACTACGTTTTAGGGTCCCCTGTATCCAAAAGCATTTTTAGAAAAAGATACATGTGATCACGCGAGTATTTGTGTCTGTGAACATGATAGCTCAAAAACGAAAAGTCGGTAAAGACCAAACATAGTATTTAAGTTTAGTATTTTCTGCGGATGCGACACGAATATTTTGAGAAAAATCTCCCCACCCCTAACTACCCATACGTGAAAAAAAAGACTTAAAAATGTTTATCTTCTCAAAATAGGCTCAAACGATTTTGATTAATATATTTTTATGACATATTCCCTGAATTTTCTGGGAATATTTTTTGAAGACTTCTTCATTTGAATCACATGTATAACTTCATATAACTGGTAAACTGTAAGAGATAGACATCTTACCTCAGAGAAAATGCAAATCTCGTTAAAACACATACTTTATGGCATATACTTTTTTTTTTTTTTTTTGGTAGAGTTGACCGATTCCGAGATATTCCTTCTTGGTTTATGTTTTAAAATATCCCAATTGTTTTCTCATACTCCTGTTCATGCAAAGACGCGGGTTTCAATCATATAGCAAACAGCTTTTAAAAGCTTTTTGTTTCTGTTTGTTTCATTTATATGTCCCCTTTAACATCTAAGGTCATATCGGGGATTTTGCATTAGAAACAACTCGTTGTCTGTACGTTCTTTACATTGGGTTTAAATCGTTTTATTTTCCTCAAACACACACACACACACACACACACACATTCACCCTCACATACATATTTCCAGACTCAGTAGGGGATATGGAATAATTCTGGTTAAAGAACAATTCCCCGCCCAGCCTGGAACCTCCGGGTGAGAAGTCAGCTCTTGACCACTCAACCAGTCTTTTAAAAGATTTGACCCTCGCTTTTGCCTAATGTACCTATTACCTTTCTACTTATAAAGAAGCAAGTAATAAGAATATTTCTGCTAATGTTTATCTCGATTAGCGTGAAGTGGATAGACGAATATGCTTTTTAACAATAATTTGTTACAGGATGTAGAGAAAGTCATATGAATGGAACTCATATTTTTTTAAACAAAATACTCAATGCCTTCCTAATACGTTTCATGTTCAGATATTTGGGTTTAGAAACCCCTGAAGATCTTCCGACAAATCCCAGAAGATTGGTGACTGCTTAAGAGTATTTCTGGACCCTATTCAGCAGACGTGCTGACCCCACTCCCCAAAAAATAAAGAAATAAAAATAATAAAAAAAGCAACTGCCTGGTCCCATTGTTCTTTGAACTGAGGTATTCCTCGTGTAACCTGACCTAGCTATGAAAAGTTGACCCGCATGTACATACAGTTGACTTCAGAGCAACAAGAAAATGTGCCTTTGACATGAAATCAAACAGTTTCACAATTCTCGTGATACAATTGCATCTGTTTAGAATAATTACCGACTCCCGCAGGGGCCTGTAGCAATCACCTGCAACATTAAGGCTTCTTTAAAGACTGGTTCCATTTGACGGTTTAAATTGCTTCAATCAGATGCAACGCTTGTTTTCTTGCCTGGATAACTACTGCATTTCACGCCATGGTACTTATATGACTAACGTAGAGAAAGAAACATGTTTCACCCAAAAAATCAAGGGAAATACACGATTTTAATTTTTATAAATCAAACAAGAATGTTTTGCAAAAAATATGAGATGGCTTTCTCTACCTCTCTGTAACCTCTGCTATCTACTTCATGCTAATCGAGATAAAATTAGCAGAAATTGTCTAAATACATGCTTCTTTTTAATTACAAGGAAATGAGGGAGTATTCTAGGCTAAACCAATAGGCAAATACATACATACTTTCAAAGCTGGCTACCAAGGGGTTGAACTCAGTTTCTTTGCTTTGCCAGAAGTTGACACATGTCCTATGAGAAAAGTGTATTTTAAAGCTGAAACCAAATAGCAAAGAATATCTCAGTAAGCTGTACTAAAAACGACATAAATCATGTGTATTAACGAGATTGTGTATTAAGTTTTGTCTATCTCTTGCGGTTTAGCTGTTATGCAAAATTAAACTAGAATAAAGAGGTCTTATTCCTAAAAAAATCAAAATATGCATTTTATCTCATAAATAGCTTTAATACAAGATTTTTAATTAAATTGTTATAGCTATTTTGAGGAAATCAAAATGTTCGAAAACTTTGCCATGTAAAAGGTAGTTTGGTGTGGGGGCTTTTCTTGAAAATCATCGTGTCGTATCTTAGGGCGTTAAAAAAAATTAGAAAGAGAGAGAGAGAGAGAAAAACACATTTACAGACCTATTCTAAAAATACTTTTTTATATTCAGGGGTTCTCAAAATATTTATTTCCGTGAAAACTCGATATCGAAATTTTGGTTCGCATACAATACCTTATTTATACACTATGCACATAGTACGTGTAGAGAAGGTAAAAATGTATGTATGTTTGTCTCTCTGTGCATCTAAATATAGCTTAAATGAAAACCGAGAACCCGCATAAATATGTAACTTTCTACTTAAATTAGGTTCCTTTTTAGGATGCCAGAGGATTTGGTGAAAGAAATTGGGAAATTTCCCCATCTCAATGCAGAATTGTTTCTCTACAATATTCATGTTTTATTTTAATTGTAAAAATTCTTATGTGTTCCATTCACATGACTTTCTCTAGCTGTTCCGTAGGCAAACTTTCCTGCAAAACACTCTTCTTCTGTCTATGTCATGTTAATCCATATAAGCATTAGCAGACATGGTCTTAGGATTTTCTTCCTTGTAAAAATGGCTGTTATGTGAAACACTTGAAATTCGTTCTCATTTGTATTTCCGGGTTGAGAGAAGTTTTAGTTTAAAATTGAACCCAATAAAAAGGGAATATCTCGGAAGCGGTTAACCACAAAAAATGTATATGACATAAATTGTGTGTTTTAATGAGATCTACATTTTTTGTACAGTTTTTGTCTATCTCTGAAGGTTTACGAGTTATACAAAATTCATCCACAATGAAGAGGTCTTGAGAGATATTCCCAAAAAAATCAAGATATACATTTCGTTTGTCATAAAAATATCTTAAATATATGACATTTTAAGCAAAATTGTTACAACAATTTTTGAGAAAATATAATGTTCTAAAAATCTTCCATGTAATAGATGGCTGGGGGTGGGGGAATTTTCTTAAAAATCTTCGTGACGTATCCTTAGAAGATACCAAACCTAAATACCAAGTTTGGTATTTAACGGGATTTTCGTTTTTGAGTTATGCTGTCTACAGGCACACACATAGATAGATAGACAGGCAGACAAACAGATAGACAGACAGACAGATACACACATGGACCTTTTTCTAAAAAAAATTGAGCTCAGTGGACCTCAAGATATATATTTCCGGTAAAATCTGGACTGCGAATTTTTGGATTCAATACAATAGCTACCTTCTTTATCCACTGTGTACATTGTACATACGGGCTAGAGAAAGTAAAACTGAAAAGTCATTTGAATCCCATACTGGTATTTAAGTCAGCGTCTTCGAAGAATGCGACAGAAATTTCTAGCAAATCCTCGCTCGACCAAAGAGCTACCTTTTATATGAAAAATGTTTCGCAATTTTTTACCTCCTCAAAATTGAACTTAGATTTTGGTTAAAATGACATTTGTTTAAGAGATTTTCATGACAAATAAAATGTATATTTTGAATTTTCTAAGAATAGGTTATTCTCTCAGAATCTAGTTCCTCTTCATTCTGGTTGACTCTTGTATAACTAAATATCCCCAGGAGATTGTCCAAATCTTACTACACAAAAATATGGATCTCGTTAAAGCACTCAATTTATATCAAATGACTTTATGTTGTAGTTGGTTTGAATTTTCCAGTTTTCAAGTGTGTCACAATTTTCTTCTTCTTCTTTTTATGTAAATAGTGTATGCTTTCGAACACGGTACACTAACAACCCGCTATTTATAAAGCTGACCATCGATTTAGCCTACTATTTTTATATCTAAAACGAAATGAGAAACTGTGCAATGAAGGTTTATCTAAATGAACAAGAGGAGGTTGATATGAAAGCCACACGCATTTTTGGTACAAAAAAGTCTTGTGTTGCATTCAAATGACTTTCTCTACATCTCTGTAACAAATTGTTGTTAAAAAGCTTATTCTTCTATTTATTTCATGATAATCCTAATGTTATGTTCCTTGTAAGTAGAAAAAATATAATGCTTCGGTAATGTTTAATGTTCGGTAAACAAACCTTTTATTCAAAACATTAATCTGTTACCCACATCATGCTAATCAAGATAAACATAAGTAGAATTAGTCTTATTACTAGCTTCCTTGTCAGTAGAAGGGAAATAATTTGCACAGGCTAAAGCGATAGTCTCGTGCTTTAAAAGTCGGTCACTATGTAAAACAACAGAAATTCAAATCTTTTTGCTTGCCAGAAATAAACAAACGAGAAGAAAAATAGCTTACCATTTGAGAAAACTTAGTGGCCTAAAATTGAAACCAATAATCTGGAATATCTCGAAAACCGTTAGCTCTACAAAAATGTATATGTGTTTTAATGAGATCTACATTTTTTGTGTATCAAGTTTTTGTCTATCTCTTACCAACTGCACAAAAGTCATCCAAAATGAAGAGGTCTTCAGAGGCTATTCCCAGAAAATTCAAGATATACCTACAATTCGTTTGCCGTAAAATTATCTTATACATGCGGTATTTTAATCAAAATAGTTAGAGCAATTTTTGAGAAAGTCAAAATTTACCAAAAAAAGATTCCATGTAAAGGATAGTTTGGGGTGGGGAATTTTCTTGAAAATCTTCGTGTCGCGTGCTTGGAAGATTTCAAACTTAAATACCAAGTTTGGAATTTAAAGTATTTTTGTTTTTGAGCTATGCTATCCACAGACACACGCACACACACGCGCACGCTCACATACACACAAGTACCTGTTCCAAAAAATACCTTTTTTTTTTTTTTTTTTTTTTTTTTTTGTATTCAGGGGCACCCAAAACATGTGTTTCCAGTGAAATCTCGGTATCGAATTTTTGGGTGCAACACAATACCTTCTCTATGCACTATGTACATAGTACGTGTAGAGAAAGTAATTATAGGCATAATTTCATGTCTAGTTTATGAACGACGTAGTATTTTAATATTTGATCAGAGCTTAGGTCTGGTGTCTGTTTCTGGGCAACTACAACAATTGATGTGTTACATTCACATACCTTTCTCTGCCCACTACACTTTAGTTTTATACAGCCTCTATAACATATTAATACAAAAACTTATTTTTCTATCTACTGCCTGTTAATAAATAGACATTTTTGGAGAAACATTTAAAGTTGCAGTTCGTGTTCCGTTCAAGGAAAATACAGAATTTAAATGCTTAAAAGCATGCCGCTGTTTGCTGGCCTTGAGGTTTCCGTATCTTTGCAATGTCATGCAAGTAACAACTGAATGGCGACAGCACGTTTGGTGACGAGTATTGAAACAACCAAAGCAAAACCAACAGATGTGGCTAACGTCACAAAATATTTGAAATAAGTAGTGTTTTTTAAAGAGACGTACGTCCTTGTGTATTGTTTTATTGAGCTCTTATAGTTTAGCTTTTAAACAAGATTATACACAGTTCCTTCAATGAAAAGAACTTCTCAAGGTATGCGTTTTATTTGTGGTGTAAAATATCCTAAAGGTTTTAATCAGAATTGTTAGAAATTATCTATGTAATTTGCCATAGAAGAGTTTTCTTGAAAATCTTTGCAGATATTGAAGTTAAATACCAAGATTTTTTCTTTGCTTTGATGTTCTGTCAAAGGAAGCATTTTGAGGTATACAAGAAGTTGCTATAAAATTACAGAGAGTGTAAAACAGTCAAATAATAAGAAGGTAAGCCCCAATTTTTACTTTCTCTACACGTACTGCATACTACGTACATAGTATGTGCAGAGAAAACTCAAAAACGAAAAGTCGGTAAAATACCAAACTTGGTATATAAGTTTTGTATCTTCCAATGATGCGGCACGAAGATTTTGAGGAAAATCTCCGTACCCTGAACTACCCTTTAGATGGAAAAATTTTCGAAAATTTTGATTTTCTCAAAAATGGCTCTAACGATTTTGATTAAAATACCGTACATTAAAGATAATTACACGATAAATAAAATGTATATCTTGAATTTTCTGGGATTAGATTTTTTATTCTGGTTGAATTTTGCTAGTAAACCATAAGATATAGACAATAACTTACTATAACAAAATATGTAGATCTTGTTGAAGCACACAATTTATCATACATTTTTTCTTGGACTTTACCATTTTTAGATATTTCTTGTTAATGGTTTCAATTTTAAAACAGGTACTTTAACTTTTCACATAAGCGAATTTGTCAGCTCCTGGCAACGCAAAGAAACGGATTTCATCCACATGGCAACCAGCTTTTAAAAGATTGTCTATCCCTTTAGCCGAGACTATTCTCTTACTTCTCTTCTACTTACAAGAAAGCATTTCTGGTAATGTTTATTTCGATGAGCATGACGTAGGCAGAAGAATAAACTTTTTAACAATAATTGTTACAGAGATGTAGAGTAAGTCATGTGAATGGAACATACAGATTTTTATAACTGTTATTCATTCATAATGTGTAAGTTGTTTTAATTTATTGAAATGGGGAGTTACAAAGCTCTCATTGCATATTGTGCTAAGCTTATATAAAGAAAGGAGCAAAATGTGCATCTCCAGATCAGAACGGAAGCTTTGGAGGGAAAGTGGTTTTCCCAGTTTTGGCTGGCCTTGAAATATTTGTGCAAGATTCCAACATATCTTTATGCGCTGGGAACAAAGGAGCGTTCAGAAATGGAATCTGAGCTGTTCTTCAGAATGGTTGGCAAATAGGAAGGCACTGTTGAATAGAAAATCATTCTTCCTGACAGGTCGTTTTCGTCTATTGTATTCCGCAGCTGTTCGTCAGGAATCTTCTTTGCTTTTCGTTCGACACATCTCTGCAGGAAACTTTCCTCAGGTCTCTGCCAATTTTTTGCCCAGCTGCACGAAGTGATGTCGCTAATGGGCATCCCTTTAGGTCTCGGATATCTTTGTCCTGCCAGGTATTGCTGGTCACAACCATTATAGAAAAATCTCACGTGTTTCATTCACATGACTTTCTCTACCTCACTGTAACAAATTATTGTTAAAAAGCCTATTCTTCTATCTACTTTATGATAATCATGATAAACTAAATCAGAAATTGTCTTAATTACTTGCTTTCTTGTAAGTAGAAGGGAAATAAGGAAATACACTAGGCTAAAAGATAGTCAAATCTTTTAAAATCTGGTTGTCATGTGGTGAAATTCGTTTCTATGTAAGAGTTTACAAATTTCCGTGTGAAAGAAGGTTATAAATATTTTAAATCTAAAAAAAATAGCAAGCAATATCTCAGAAATGATCAATTCAACAAACAACCTAAATAACACAAGTTGTGGTTTTAACATGATCTACATTTTTGTGTGTAGTAAGTTTTTGTCTATCTCTTACGACTTATCAGTTACGCAAAATTCGGCAAAATTCATTCGGAATAAAACCTTTAGAGGCTATTCCCAGAAAATTCAAGATATACGTTTAATTTTCCATATAAATATTTTAATCAAAAGAGTCATTCTTGAGAAAATAAACATTTTCGTGTCGCATCCCTGGAACATACTTAACTTAAATACCAAGTTTGATGTTTTAGGACTTTTTGTTTTTGAGTAATCCTGGTCACAGTCACAGGGAACCTCGGACACACACACATACATGCATACACACACACACACACACACACACACACACACAAACGGACCTTTTATGAAAATACTTTTTTTTTTTTTTGGATGCAGGGAACCCTAAAACGTCTATTTCCGGTGAAATCTCGGTATCGAATTTTTGGGTGTTATTCAATACCACTTTACCTAATAGGTAGAATGTGTATGGTAGAGAAAGTAAAAAAGTTATCCAAACCGTTCCAGTTTTGCGACACTTACAGCGTTGTCATAGCCGTAGATTTTACAATGGGTATGTAAAATGGGCTACAGAATAGTAAATATAATGTCGAAGGATGGGACTAAAATATGCAAATACATATTAATATGAACAATTCAGATTTACGATGAAACAACGGTCCTTTTTAAAGCTGTATTCATTTGCTTATTTATTTGAGGGGAGGGTACAGATTTTAGGGCTTTCGAAGTCAGTTATCTACATGAATAACAATTTCAAAGTGTATTATTTAACATACTTTCACTTAAGGATGTTTAGAGGAATAATAACCTTGTTAAATAAACAAGTAATTACAAGAATTTATATAACATTTGGATATATTAGTAACAAAAATGTGAATTTAGATTTATGGGAAAAATTGATTCCAAACAGAAATGTAGGTGATGCCCCATTCAAAATATCCCATAAATTAAGACATTTATTGACAAGCCAAAAAAAGAAGTCTTTTTCTGAAATAAGGAATAAATAAATATATAGTGGACTTTTTCTAAAAATATGTAACATGCTCAGTGGTCTAATCTGCTTACAGGAAATCGTTGAAAATTAGGCTTAAGGCATAGCATATGTGAAATTATGATTGCACAACTTTCTCTGTTCAATTCTGAGCTTTCTATATTGCAGTATTCATACAAAATTCTGATGTGTTCCATTCACATGACTTTTTCTACCTGTTCTAAAAAATTCTTACAAAAGATTATTCTTCTTTCTGCTTCATGATATTCAAATAAACACATGCAGAATTATTACTTACTTCCTTATAAATAGAAAGGAACTACATTAGACTAAAGCAATAGTCAACATTTTAAAAGCCATCGCTTAGCCATTTTTATTGAAATTTCCTTCTCTTTCCGTGGCTAGGAGTAAAAGAAAAGAAACACGGACGACTTCCTGTTTAAGAAAAGTATGAGTAGTTTAAAAATGAATTCAATAGCAAGGAATATCTTGGACATAACACAGGACATAAATTGTGTGTTTATTTTTTGTGTAATACCATTTGATCTATTTCTTACGGTTTACCAATTGTGCAAAATTCATTCAGAATGAACAGGACTTGGGAAGATATTCCTAGAAAATATAAGATATACATTTTATTTGTTATGAAATTAAAAAAAAAAAAGAGGAAAAACGCAGCATTTAATCAAGTTCATTATAGCCATTTTTGAGAAAATTTATATCAGGGGTATGGGATTTTCTTGAAAATATTCGTGCCGCATCCAAGTTTGTTATTTTCGATTTTGAGTTATGCTGTCCATGGACCTTTTTTACTTTTCTAACGTGCCATATACATAGTGTATAGAGAAGGTACTGCATTCCACCCAAAATTCGATACCGATACTTCACCGGGAATGTATGTTTTGGTTTCCCCTGAATCCAAAAAAGCATTTTTAGAAAAAGGTCCGTAAATGTCTGTGGAATAGCATAGCTCAAAAACGAAAAGACCGTTGAATACCAAACTTGGTATTTAGATTTGGTATCTTTCAAGAATGCTACATGAAGATTTTCAAGAAAATCCTCCCACCCCAACTACTCTTTACAGGGATTTTTTTTTAGAAAATGTTGATTTTCTCAAAATGGCTGTAACGATTTGATTAAAATATCGTATATTAAATATATTTACCTGACAAATAAATTATAAATCTTGAATATTCTGGGAATAGCCTCAGAAGAATATTTTTTTAAATGTTTTTTACCGATTCAAGGTTCTTCAAAATATGTATTTCCGGTGCTATCTCGATATCAATTTTTTTAGGTGGAGTACAATACATTTTCTAACTTCTATGTACATTGTACATACATGTTAGAGGAAGTAAATACCAATTAGTTCGATAAGGTAGCATTAAAGAAACAGTTATAAATTGGACGCACGCGCTCGTGCATGCCAATTATTTGTTTTTAACACAATATGTTATATACTTCTGATAAAAAATCTCGGTAGTGAATTTTTGTATGGAACTCAATATTTTATCATCTGTCATAAGAAATTAGTGTGAAATTGCGCATATTTATCTTTAACTGAGTTTAGAGCCTTAGTATTTCGGTTGTATAAAACACAGAGATATTATTCTAAGCTTATAATTCCTTTTGTTATAGTTTCTTAAACTTATGACCGTCTTTTGAGTAAATTTAACAAATCGATTTCTTTAAAATAATCTATAATTTTTAGCCTTATGTGCTAAATAAAGTTTATATTTCCCGATTCTGAATGGAATAAAACTTTTCGAGAGAAAACGCAACTAAATTGTTATTATAGATTTAAAATATCTATGTAACATTTCAAAGGTAAAAATGGTGCTACAAGAAACATTCTGTACCTTAATATTAGAGATGATTTTTGCTATTGTTGTTATTATTAATATTGTTATTGTTGTTGTTATTATTAGATATGTATAAATGTTTGTCTCCATTCAGAGAACCGGTTTTTGTATCTGAGTATATTTGTTGTGACTATCAGAATTAATCCACGATAACGCAGTTTAAACTAGGTGAGTGGAAAATTGACTACTACAAAGGAATAATATAAGCTAGCATTAAGAAGATGTTAACTTTTGCTTCGTTATCATATATGTGCAATATTTTATAAACATCCTTAAAATGGAAAATATATTATGGTATCCAAGAAAATTGAAACTATATTATATAGGTGTTTCAAGGGTCAGATCAAACATTAAACCACTATAAATATTAAAATATTTAAAATAGGTGAACAAAATCTAATGTGTTACATTCATATGACCTTCTGCTGCTCTACAAACAAACGTATTAGAAAATATTATTCTTTCTACGCTATACCAATCGAGACACACATTAGCAGAATGTCCTTATTACTTAGTTCCTTATAAGTAGAAGGGAACTAAAGGAGTGCACTAGGCTAAAATGATAGTCAAATGTTTTAAAAGTTGTTCTTATGCGCAAATCGCTTCTTTGCTTGGTCAGGAGTAAAACGAAACAAAAACGGACACTTCCTGTATGAGAAGAGTTTAAGTACTTTACAATTGAAACCAATAACGGGGAAAATCGAGGAAACGGCATCCACAACTGAAATGTAAAGGACAAATTATGTGTTTTGATGAGATCTACATGTTTTGTGTAGTACGTTTTTGTCTATCTCTTACGGTTTAGCAGTTATCAAAATTCGGCAAAATTCATCCAGAATGAAGAGGTCTTCAGAGGCTACTCCCAGAAAATTCAAGATATACATTTTATTTGGGATGTAAAATATCTTAAATAGTTATTTTAATCAAAATCGTTAGAGCCATTTTTGAGAAAATCAAAAATTTCAAAATTTTTTCCATGTAAAGGATAGTTTGTGGTGGGGGGATATTCTTAAAAATCTTCGTGTCGCATCCTTGGAAGATACCGAAACTAAATGCCAAGTTTGGATATTTAACGATCTCTTCGTTTTTGGGCTATGCTGTCCACAGACACATACATACACATACGGACCTTTTTCTAGAAATCATATGTGTTCCATTCACATGACTTTCTCTACATCTCTGCACCAAACTTTTGTTAAAACGCTTATACTTCTTTTTACTTCATGCTAAACGAGAGAAAAAAGAATGATAGAAACAGAAGCGAAATAAGTCAGTATCATAGGTTAAAATGATAGTCAAAAGCTGGTTGCTATGTGACTGAAGTTCCTGTGTTTGTATGGACAAGAGTTGACAAATTCCTGTATGGGAAAAGTATACGTTTTTCAAAGCTGAAACCAAAAACAAGGAATATCTAAAAAACGATCAACTCCACGAAAAAAAATGTATATGACATAAATTGTGTTGTCATAAATTGCTTTACATTTTTTGTGTGGTAAGTTTTTGTCCATCTCTTACGGTTTAGCAGTTTTGCAAAATCCATAAAATCAGCCCAGAGTAAAGTAGCCTTTAGAGGCTATTTTCAAAAAAATTCAAGACAGAGGTACATTTTATTTGTCAGGTAAATATGTTTAATACATGTTATTTTAATCAAATCCGTTAGAGCCATTTTTGAGAAAATCAACACTTTCGAAAACAGTTCCATTGTTCCAAGTCGTTGGGGGTGGAGGGATTTTCTTGAAAATCTTCGTGTCGCATCTTTGGAAGATAAATAATTAAGTGGCTAGTTTGTACTAATGCGAAATTGCTTTTTTCACTTGTACTGCACACAGACACCAACGGACACAAACATTAATCACCTGTGCACTATTTAAAAACGTTTATGTAGCATATGTTTATAGTGAAATATCGATATCCGCTTTTGAATCAACATTTGTTCTATGTAAAATATGTATGTAGTAGAAAAAAGTAAAATGTTCCATTCAAATGATTCTCTACTCAAACTCTTTTTAAAACTCTTCTTACAAAACATGAATTGTTATTTCACAAGGTTGGAACGGTAGCATCAGATGGAATAATTCAACCCTGGCTATGTCATTGAATTGCATATTTTAATTATTTCGTTTTAGGAATCAGAAAGTCTAAAATGATGTCTAAAAAGCTGTGATGATTTTAAAATTTGCTGATCTTTGCGAGGAGAAAAACTACTGGCGACTTATCACGTTAAAGAATTATAAGTATTTCAACATCCAAATCAGTAACAAAATATATCTCGGAACTCGTTAGTGCTATATAAAAAAGTTACTTAAAATATGTGGTTTAACGAGATCTATTTTGTTTAGTGGTAAAAGCAATTCAGAATAAAGTGGACCTCAGACTCTTCACAGAAAATGTATATAATTAATTGTCATTTAAATATCTGAAATATCTGAAATCGTCACATCCACTTTTGAGATAAATACATTTTCTTGAAAGTTCTCTTTTGCTTTTCGACGAACGGACGAACAGACGCACACACGCGCGCGCATATTTTTTTGCTTCTAAAAATTCTTGTATTGGATTGAGGCGCGTAATTCCGGCGAAATTTCGGTATTGAAATTTTGGGAAGAAAATGCTTACTCTGCTTAGTAGTACAAAGTAAAAACCTTCCACCACCTTATGTGAATAATAAAAAAAAAAAAAAATAATGACTGGTGATAAAGTCATACGGATAACTCATTTTAGTAATTTTGCTTTTTGAACTATTAATTTACGAATTTGCATATAACTGGATTTATTGCACCGTCTGGTAATGTGAAAGAGAAGTCATGATGACCTTACCTTTGTCAGAATTAACAAATTTGTTTCCGATATTATTCAAATAATAACGCACAGCTTAATAACTGTTATAGACAGTGATAAAAGGCAGGAAGTAGCTTTCCTAACAGTCAGAATGGGAGGAGTGGAGGATATCCAGAGGAAAGGTTAAATATCTCTTAAATGAAATTGTAGATTTGTAATTTTGAAATGTTGAGCTCATTGAATCGGGTAAAGGCAGTTTTAATGGTATATTCCAGGAAAGCTGTGCGGCATCCATCTGTTGACAAGGTAAACAGATCACCGAGACCGGTGGGACGGAGGGGTCGAGTGGCGCCAACCCAAATTGAAGCTGTCCCTGAAGATGTGCCCTCCCTGTTCCAGGAAATGCCCCACACCTGCTCCAGGAACGTCACAGGTCCGTTTTAACAAATTACCTCTAACTTCCGGTCGAAATGCCCTTCTTCGGTTTCCAAAGGTCGGTAGGCATATCGGTTTTAAACCCACTGAGGCATTTGTTCTCTCTGTTTCGCTCTTCTTCTGTTTGTTGCACTTCCGCAATTAGAGCTACATTCTTATTTTCTCTACAAACCTGGGGGGGATAGATGACGTACTACATTCGGCCCAAAATTCGATTTCGAGATTTCATTGAAAATGCATAATTTAAGCTATTCTAATAATAATAATAATAATAATAATAACTGATGTGTTACACATGACTTTCTCTAGCTGCTCTACAAACTTCTTACAAAAGATTATTCTTCTTTCTGCACAATGTTAATCGAGATAAACATTAGCAGAATATTGCTATTACTTAGTTCCTTATAAGAAGAAGGAAACTAAAGAAATGCACTAGGCTAAAGTGATACTCAAATGTTTTAAAAACTGTCGTTACGCGATTGTGATTGCAAATCGCTTCTTTGCTTGGCCAGGAGCAGAACAAAAGAAAAACGGACACTTCTTGTCTGAGAAAACTTCACAATTGAAACCAATAACATGGAATATCTCGGAAACGGTTACCTGCACAACAAAAACGTAAATGGCATAAATGGTGTGTTTTGACGAGGTCTACATTTTTTATGCTACAAGTTTTTTTTTTCTATCTCTTACGGTTTAGCGTTAAGCAAACTTCGACAAAGTTCACCCAGAATAAAGAAATCTTTAGAGGCTATACCCAGAAAACCCAAGGTTATACATTTTATTTGGGATGTAAATATCTTAAATATGCTATATTTTAATCAAAATCTTCAGAGCCATTTTTTAAAAGTTCAAAATTGTCGAACATTTTTCCTTGTAAAGGGTAGTTTGTGCTGGGTGATTTGTGTCGCATCCTTGGAAGATACCAAACCTAAATACCAAATTTGGTATTTAACAGTGTTTTCGTTTTTGATCTATGTTGCCCATAGGCTCACACAGACACACGCGGACGTTTTTCTAAAAATACTCTTTTCGGGCTCATATTTCCGGTGAAATCTCGACATCGAATTTTTTATGGAATACTTTACACTATGTACATACTACATGTAGAGAAAGTAATAACATGTTTTCTAAAATGTGTGACTTGCGTTTGAACAATATTATTAGAATTGTGTGAGGTCCTAAAGATACCAAACGTCCCCGGAGAAAGCCAAGTAAAGGTTTTCATGAACATTCTCCCTTTCCCAAACTGCCCTTAAAATGGAAGCATTTTTATAGTTGTTTTTTTTTTCTCCAAAGACTATCGAGTTTGTTAAACATGTCAGATTACTTTCTCTATACGAACTATGTACATAGTGTATAGAGAAGGTATTGTATTACACCCAAAAATTCGATACGGAGATTTCACCGAAAATACATGTTTTGGGTCCCCCTGAATAAAAAAAAAGCATTTTTACAAAAAGGTCCGTGTGTGTGAGTCTGTGGACAGAATAGCTCATAAACGAAAAGTCCGTTAAAAACCTAATTTGGTATTTAGGTTTTGGTATCTTCCAAGGATGCGACGCGAAGATTTTCAAGAAAATCTCCCCAGACCCAACTACCCTTTACATGGAACTTTTTCGAAATTTTTGATTTTCTAAGAAATGGCTCTAACGATTTTGATGAAAATATCTTATATTAAAGATATTTACCTGAAAAATAAAATGTATATCGTGAATTTTCTGGGAATAGCCTCTGAAGATTACTTTATTCTGGATGAATTTTACGGAATTTTGCATATCTGCTAAACCGTATGAGATGGATAAAAACTTACTACACAGAAAATGTAGAGCACATTAAAACATACAAGTTATGATATATACATTTTTTTTTTTTCGTGGAGGTGATCGTTCTTAATGTATTCGCTGCTTTTGGTTTCAGCTTTGAAAAACTTATACTTTTGTCATACAGGAATTTGTCAACTCCTATCCATACAAACAAAGGAACTTCAGTCACATAGCAACCAGCTTTTGACTATCAGTTTAACTTATGGTTTCCCATATTTTGCTCCTACTTACAAGGTAGCAAGTAATACAACTATTTCTGCTAATTTTTTCTCGATTAGCATGAAGTAAATAGAAGCATAAGCTTTTTAACAACAATTTGTTACACAGATGTAGAGAAAGTCATGTGAATAGAACACATCAGATTTTTTTTTTCACATGCAGACGAAGAATAGATGCATATTTTGAATTATAAACATTTTGTGTTGTTGTTTTTGTTTTTAGTAAAACGAAAACAAACTCCGCAGTTTTCAATGAAATACCTATATCAAAATTTTGCTTTTAAGAGTTCGCGTATCCCCACTGATTAAGTACGATATACGGAATTTTCTGGATCCAGTAAAACACTGCGGAAAAAATCTTGTGTTGCATTCACATGAGTTTCTGCACAAACTGTGCTTACAAAAAACGTATACTTCTATCGGTAATCAAGATATATCAAGCACAAATAGCTACACATTTCTTTGTATAAGGAGAACATCGAAATACAATAAGTTAAAGGAGTCTTTTTTTTTTTTTTTTTTTTTTTTTTTTTTTTCTGCAAGCTAGTTGTAATTTGGTAGTATTGACATTCCGTTCTCTTTGCTTAACAGGATGAAAAAACGACTTTACATTTGAGAGAAAATATATAAACATTGGACAATTTAAAGCAGCTCCACAGCAAAAATATGTTCGGCATTAAGTGTGTGCTCTGACAAGATCTGCATTTTGTTTTATTTTATTTGTTATAACTTTTTGTCTCTTTCTCGTGGTTTACTAGTTATGCAAAGGTCATTCAGATTGAAGATGATTTCAGATACTATTTCCAGAATATTTAACATATACATTTTATTTGTGATATAAACATCTTTAATATATGATATATTAATTGAAGTCATTAGGGCCATTCAGAGAAAATCTCTTCCATATAATGGATTTGGGGTGGGGGAGCTTCATAAAGTCTTCATATCGCATTTTCAGGATATACTGAACTCAAATTCCAAGTTTGATAATTAAGAGACAAAAAAGTAGAGTTATGCTGTTTACAAATGTGCGCGCACATACAGAGACAGGCATTGGGCTTTGTTTTAAAAAGGTTTTTTTTTTTAATTCAGGTGTCCTCAAAACATGCGTTTCCGGGGAAATTTCGGTATCACATTTTTGGGTAGAATGCAATTCCTTTATTACCCGCTATGCATATTTTGCACAATAGAAATGGGTGTGCTGACATTTCGTGTCCCACAAGGATATTTAAAATGCATTTGGATCATATAGAAAACTAACACTATGCACAAGCATAAAAATGACTTTCTACTTACACTGGTGCTTAATTTTATCGCCAACATTGTTGGTACACTCTTATGTATGCATTGTTGTTGAAGTTTATAACAGCACTCAAAGAAGTGAATGGCACCCAATAATAAAAAGTACTTATATACCAATCTTGATATTTAATTTCAGCATCGTCCAAGTATGCAATACGAAGATTTTCAAGAAAATCTTCTATCCAAAATTATTTTTACATAGAATATTTTTTAATTTTTTTTTCTCAAAAATAGATCTAAGGATTTTGATTAAACTGTATGTTTAAGTTATTTAATGCCATATATAATGTATGTATATCTTAAATTTTCTGGGAACGGTATCTGCAGTCCTTGTTCATTCTGAATGTCTTTTGCATAACTGGCAAATCGTAAGAAATGTATAAAATATTACTGCATAAAATGTAGATGTTGTTCAAACACACAGTTTACATCAAACATGTTTTTGTGGAATTAACCATCTCAAAAGTATTTCTTATTATTGGTTTCTATTTTAAATACTCTGCGAGGAAGTCTGTAATAAAAGTATTTATGCAGATGTTTATCTCGATAAAGTGAATTAAAAAGAAAACCAAGCTTTTGTAATCATAGTTTATGGCAAAATAGAAAGAGAAAGTCATGTGAATATAGCATATTTTAAGAGATTTTTATACAAAAGAAAAAGCATGCAGCTTTTCATTTTAAATGTTGAAATGGCATTGAAGCATCCAGTGTATAAAGAGGCTGATGTACGCAGCTTTTGGTATTAAAAGTTGAATTAAACTTTTGATTACAGATATCTCAGTTTGTCTAATTACATAATGGAGGTTCTGGAAAACTGGTTAATTGCTTACAGCGGAGATTAAGTACAATGCATTTAAAGGACAATAACAGGTATTGTTCGATAAAAAGTCTCGCAGAAAATCTGGAACGGTAAGAAGCACGTGTCAAACGAATGCAGAAATAGGTCATCGAAAAGGAGGTGCAGCGAAACCTTAGAAATGAATATGCCTGAAGGTGCTGTGGCTAACATATCTAATATTGCAAGCTGAATAGTATTTTCGTGTAGCTGTAAAGGTGTAAGAAATAACAATGTATTTTAAAGCTGCTCTCATATACGATTAGCGTCTGTTAATTACCGGACACGATCGTTTTAAAAACCTTTTCTAGCGCACGTGCAGCCGCGTGTTCTTTGTTTTAAATACACTCCATTACATTCCCTTTCGTTAGCAGGCATCAGGCCTGTGGTTATGTGCTGATGAAGTACAGTCTTCACATCATGCCGTATCCTCTATACGTACTCACTAGCAAATATTCTTGTTAGACTTAGAAAAAATCTTATGTGTTCCATTCACATGACTTTCTCTACCTCTCTGCAAAAAAGTATTATTCTTAAAAAGTTTGTACTTCTATTTACTTCATACTAATCGAGAAAAAATTAGCACAGTCTTATTACTTACTTCCTTGTCAGCAGAAGGGAAATAAGGGAGTAATATAGGCTAAACTAATAATCAAAAGCTGGTTGCTATGTGACTGAAGTTTCTTTGTTTGTATGGACAGGAGTTGACAAATTCCTGTATTAGAAAAGTATGTTTTTCATAGCTGAAATCAAAACAAGGAATATGTCAAAAACGATCAACTTCACGAAAAAATGTATATAAGATAAATTGTGCGTTTTAAGGTGCTCTACATTTTTTTTTTTTTTTGTAAGTTTTCCTCCATCTCTTACGGTTTAGCAGTTATGCAAAACTCCCTAAAATTCATCCAAAATAAAGCAATCTTCAGAGGTTATTCCCAGAAAATTCAAAATAGACATTTTATTTGTCGTGTAAATATCTTTAACATACGAAATTTTAATCAAAATCGTTAGAGCCATTTTTGAGAAAATCAAAAGTTTCGAAAAAAGTTCCATGTAAAGGGTAGTTGGGGGTGTGGGGATTTTTCTCAAAATCTTCGTGTCGCATTCCTGGAAGATACTAAACTTAAATACCAAGTTTGGTATTTTACCGACTTTCCGTTTTTGAGTTATCGTGTTCACAGACTCACGGACACACGGACACACACACACGGACCTTTTTCCGAAAATGCTTTTTTTTTTAGATAAAGAGGACCCTAAAACATATATTTCCGGTGAAATCTCGGTATTGAATTTTTGGGCGGAGTGCAATACCTTCTCTATACACTATGTACATAGTGCGTATAGAGAAAGTAATATTAAAAACAGAATTACTTTAACCCCCTTAGTGCCAATCACGATCTAATCGTGGTGCTATTTTCATACGTTTTAAGTCTTTCCAGAGGAAAGTCTGTGTACTTTATACATCATACCATAGAGAAAGGTTTTCTGAAGCGTTTCAGGACCTTATCTTTACATTCCAAAGCGCTAAATTAGCTCCAAATTTAATTTCTCTAGCCGGCATCTAGCCAAAGGTTAGAGATGAAGAGGAAATAAGAGCTGCAACTCATGGTGTATTAGAAGAAAACGAGAGATTTTCAATTTTGAGATCTTGATGAAAGCGTTTCTGACATTGATGTAGGAGAGGAAGATATATATTCTAGCTTCAGTAATGAAAATGCAACGGATAGCAATGGCCCTCGTGCGCACGCAAATGATCAGTGTACTTATCAAAATGGATTTACGGAGGTGTAGCCAGACGACGTTCGATAATGTAAACAAGCATTCAGGTACGCAATCACACAAGTGCTAAATTGTGTGCGTGTGTGTGTGTGTGTGTGTGTGTGTGTGTGTTGGTGTCTTTTTTTTTTTTTTTCAGTTTTCAGCCTTCAGGTTACGTGAATTTATTTTTTGCATTTTAAAAAATAAAACTCTGGACCAAAACAGAATGCTTTCATTTAATTAGTATATAATTTTTGTGTAGTAAAGTTTTGTTTGCCTTATTATTAATTATTTTCGGATTTTTAATTTTATTTTCAATTCAATATATTTCAATTTTTTTAATTTTTTAAAATATTCAAATTACTTCTCATTCATGTAATACATATTTCTTAGTATACAAAAAGGTTTACTAAACATGAAAAATGATTCAGCTCTCTATATCATTTGGTATCATTTTAGTACTAATAACTTAATTTATTGTCCTCTAAAATTGCTTGGCACTTTGCTATTTGGGCTGGCACTAAAAGGACTAATGATCTTCAATCGTCTGAAAAGTTAAGAAGGAAGGACTTCCTCGATGGCAACATGACTGGATCAGCCCAACCAAAAGCGCTACATGCAAAAAGCACTCGTATATTCCCTCTATAACCCAAAAAAATGAAACAGAACATCCCAAATCAACCCAGCAATAACAGCAATTATTAGCGGAAATGGGAAAACCAAGCTATAGCTGCACAAAATACGAATAATGGGTAACCCCATATGTTCAAGTCTATTAGAAGAATAGATGATCCAACACTTTCTCTACATATGCTCAAAACTACAAAAGGAAAGCAACCATCTGAAACAAGCTATAGAACTCCAGAAAAGCAACTGTGAAGAAGAATTACTAACACAAACTACTATAAATACATTTTTGAGACTATGTTTTAATACATTTTTCACAATAGACTTTAGACTCTAATTGCAAAAATATAAATGGAATACTGCATATATACTGTAAACTTAATTAAATAAGAAAAATTGTACTGTTAATATTAAGAAATAGAATGCAAAAGCTGTTTGTAGTATTACGTTGCATAATCAATGAAATATTTATTATTACTATTATTATTATTATTGCCATTATTATTATTATCACCATTATTATTACTATTATTGTCACCATTATTATTGTTATTATTATTATTATTATTATTATTGTATTAAGAATAGTAATTCCAATTCTTCTTTATCTGCTCCAATATTAAGTTATGTTTCCACTGCATAATTTCTGTAAGTAGTGGAAGTACTGTTATCCATCCCAAAATACAACAATGAGAATTAATTAAAAATCATTTCTGAGGCACCTGGCCCCATTGAATACATGTATAGGAGAAAAAAGAACCTATGTGTATGTTATTCTATTTGATTGTCTGAGAGTCTGTGGGCTGCATAACTGAAAACACAAAGTCCAATACATATCAAACTAAGTGTTTAAATTCAGTTTCTTATGCAACACGAAGATTTTCAACATAAACATCCCACCTTAAGCTATCCTTTACGTAAAATATTTTTTTCGAAATTGTAGATTTTCTCAAAAGTGGCTGTAAAGATTTTGATTAAAACATGACATGTTTAAGACAAATAAAATGTATGTGTTGAATTGTTTGTGAATGTGAGGTGAAGTCCTCTTCATTATGGATTATTTCTGGAGATATCATTTATATTATCTTACTACACAAATAATATCAATCTCGTTAAAAAACAAATGTAAATGGCGTTTTGTTTATGGATGCTCTTTAATGATGAGGCTCTCAGTGTCCGTTTCTAAATTGGGAGTTTAAGACCGCTTAATTTTTGATCAGAGGCCTCTCTATCAGGCTTGTGGTTCTTTTACGTGTCGTAAATCTACTACACGGGACCAACGGCTTTACTTCTCTTCCGAAGGAAACCTTGCTAAGGATATTTACACACGAAAAAATTCATCGTCCTCCGCCGGGTTTGAACCCGCGACCTTGGGTATGTGAAGTTAGCATGGTAACTACTACACTACGGAGGGCGACTAAATCTCATTAAAACACAACATTTATGTCAAATAAATTTTATAGAGTTCACCATTTTAGAAATATTTCTTATTACTACTTCAAATTTTGAAATACATTTTCCTCAGCTGGTGAATCACTAAACTTTTTACTTTCTCTGGCCCGTAAGTACGATGTATATAGTAAATAGAGTAGGTATTGGCAGCCGGCATATATGAACAACATAGCTTATAACATAAACTTGATATTTAACCTCAGCATCTTCCGAGTATGTAATACAAAGGTTTGCGACAAATCCGCCTACCCAGACTACTCTATAAATTGAAAATGTTTTATTTTCTCATAAACGGCTCTAATGATTTTCATTTCTGAGGATAGCCTTCCCATGCCCGTCTCTCTCTCTCTCTCTCTCTCTCTCTGTTGTGTATCTGTGTGCACCACAGCTCAAAAACGAAAACTCGGTTAAATAGCAAACTCAGTATTTCAGTTCAGTATGTTCCAAGAATACGACACGAAGATTTTCAGAACCCCCCCCCCGCAACTACTCTTTACATGGAACATTTTTCAAAAATGTATAGTTTCCCAAAAATAACTCTAATGATGTTTATTAAAATGTCACGAGTTTAAGATTTTAATGACAAACGAAATCTATATCTTGAATTTTCTGGGAATAATCTCTGAAGAACTCTTCATTCTTGATGATACACGCATATATATAACTGGCATATATGCATATATATGTATAACTGATAAACCGTAAGAGACAAACAAAATCTTACTGCTCAAAAAATGTAAATCTTTTAAAACACACAATTTATACCATATGCGTTTTTTAATAGAATTAACCGTTTTCCAGATATTCTGAGTTATTGTTTTCATGTTTAAGGTACTTTTAACTTTTCTCGTCTCTTTTGTTACTCCTAGCAAGCAAAGAGATCCGAATCTCATTTGTTTCACTTTGCGACTGGCTTTCAAAAGATCTGTCTACGGCTTTAACTTAGTGGATTCGCTTATTTCTTTTCTACTTAGAAAGAAGCAAATAATAAGACCAAATCTGGTAATGTTCATCTTAATTAACATGATAAAAGAATAATCTTTTGTAAGGAATGATTTGTTTGTGGAACTGCTAGAGAAAGTCATGTGAATGATGCATATCAGATTTTTCATTCAAAGAGTATTGCATTTCATAAATATTACACAGCGGCAAGTTCCTTAGATATCTGATTATCGCAATGTAGAGCTCAAATATGAATTGAAAATTCACCTAGGCAGATCAATAAGCTTCAATAAGGATAGTTTATATAGAAGTGGGTAGGAAAAGGCATATGAGTTATGTTCTTTAAATCTGTTGTAAGATATCTATATTCTTGGCAGTTTCGATTAGAAGACTACTGTGCACAAGGTGATAGAAGGAATTTTTAATATGACGTGTTTACTGATTTGCAGAACATTAAATTAAACAATATTTTCAGGTTAAAACATAAAAGAGTTAATTTTTATTTCCAGAAATTACTTGAGAAAATTTTACGAAGGAAAAAACAGGTGCAATAAAAGCGGAAGAAATAATAATGAATTGATAATGTTGTTTGTTGTTAGTTACTACGTAATAAATTAAATCAAATGCACATTCTATTTTATTGATAAGATAATAAAACAATTTATTCGCCAAAATTATGTGCGGCGGTTTTCAAGTTACTGTATTCAGCTGCACAAGAATATTGTCATTGTTTCTACACAAATGTTTTATTAAATGTAAGCATTGTTAAGAAAAAGCTTCTAAACTATTGTGTGTTTACGCCGCTGTGAAAAATGTTAATAACCTAAAACTTTATAATTCCTTTTTCAGTGTGATCGCATGTGTTACCGTTAAGTATGTTCTTAAAGCAGCACAGGCGTTAGGATTTTTCGAATTAACCAGAAGCATATGTTTCGGGGTTTCTAAGAGACTGTCTTGTGATTCTAAATGTGAAGAGAGAAATGAAAAGCAAAATGCTGTACATATATTAAGGTTCATGTTAAAAGGCAGGTATCCAAGAATGTAAAGGAATACTTGAATGTGATTTTCCCTCCTTAGCCAACGTGCAATTGTTATTTCCCGCGTTCTCAACAATACTTCTAATGACTACATTATGAACATGAGACATGATATTCGTAATAAAGCCTATACCTTACTTTTTATTGAAGTGGCTTTTTGCGAATTTGCAAATATCAGCAAAATTGAAATGATAGAAATGTTCACAAAAGAGAAAACGTGAGTAATCTGAGGAGACTGCCACTCTCTTCTCCCCCTCCCCTATCTCTCCCTCACCACCAACAAGTTTTCCCAAACACAAACAAAGCTACTCATTTTAGTTTTTATGCAGCTTACCTACGGTAGGTAAAGGAAGTAAAGCATTCAACCAAACAATTCAATATTGAGATTCCATTGAGAATTCGTATTTTACGGTCCAATAATATAATGTGCTCCCTTCGCCACACTTTCTCTACCTATTCTGTAACAAACCGTTCTTACTAGAGGTTATTCTTCTCCAATTTTATGCTAATTGAGATAACATTAACATAATAGTCTAATTCTTATAAAGGGAATATGCTAATGCCATAGTCAAATATTTTAGGACTTGTCGATATGTGATGAGTGCCAATATTGAAACTAGGCTCTCCTTGCATGACCAGGATGGTAGTGAATGAAAGAAAGAAAAACGAATGACGACCTTCATGAAAATGAAATGAAAATTTAAACCAACACGAGACCGGTCTCCTAAATGATTACCTCCACAAAAAGGGTTTTTGACATGAAATGTACGTTGTATAGTAAGATGTTGGCTTACGGTTCACCAGCTAAGTAAACTCATCAAGAATGAAATGAACTTCAGAGGCTTTAACTTCAGAGGCTTTCCTCAGAAATGAAAATCGTTAGAGCCGTTTAACATTTAAACAAATGTTCGATTTAGAGAGTAATTTAGGTAGGCGGATTTGTCGCAAAGTCGAGTATTGCATACTCGGAAGCTGCTGAAGCTAAATATCAAGTTTATGTTTTAAGCTATGCTGTTCATACACACACACATACATGCATACACACAGACAGACATACATACATATTTTTTTTTTTTTTTGGGGTAGTGTTTAACGCCCGCTTTAACTACTAATGGCACCGCAGGCGGTGACACTGATGATACATGAATGATGATGGAGCACCGGTGGAATGAGATGGCGTGGGAAACCGGAGTACCCGGAGAAAACCCGCCCCAGCGCCGCTTTGTCCACCATAAATCTCACATGCGGTCGCTTGGGATCGAACCCCGGCCGTCTAGGTGAGAAGCTAGTGGTCTAACCACTCGGCCACGGCGCGGCCCATACATACATACATACATACATACATTTTTTCTAAAATTGCCTTTTATTCAGGGGGTCTCAAAACATATATTTCTGGAGAAATCTGAAAATACAACCCTTCGCTGCCTATTACTTACGTGGTATAGAAAGTAAATAAAGACTTTCTAGAAACATGTTAGCGCACATGATTTTGTGTATGACTTAAGTTTGTTAGATGTAGAGAGAAAGCACAACAAAAGATAATAAATAATGTAAACATTAATTTACATATTTGAGGTACACACTGTTTAGCCATTTCAGACAAATGGCAACTGTTTTCTTAAATATAGCTCTGTTCAATTTGTTTAAATGCCAAGTAAGGTATTAGGATATTTTCAAGTCGAGTAAAACATTAAAAAACACAGTTTTCTTCTGTTTGCTTTTTATTTATTTATTTATTCATTCATTTTACTATATACTTAGAAGATAAACATATATCGTAGTGCATTCAAAATGTTAGCAAACTGTGTCAATCACTCGTTAAAATATGAATCCTTCTCTTCTTAATTACTCATTTTCTTATTGAATCTCTCCTCGGACACTACGATTTATGTTTTCATTCCCAAAAGTTCTAATTTGAGTTAAATATAACATTTAAAGAAATCATTTTGGTTGCGCTCTTAATATTAATTACCGTAGAGAAAGAAATTATTCAATTTAATTTAATTTTTCTAAAATTTCAATTTTAATTATGGTAAATGTCTATTTTTAACTGAACTATTATATATTTTTGTAACTAATGTATATATGTTTTTAATCCTAAAATCTTCTGAAAGTTTCAAGCTAATAGATTACAAACTACGATCCAAGGAGTGTTTTGAAAAGTAAGAAATGCTGAATAAAGGCAAGGGCGAAAATGGTGTTCAAAGTTTAATGCGGTGCTACACCTAACTGGTATAAGACCAATTAAATAACCATTTGGAGGTTTCAAAATTTATATTAACTGAGCGATTGTGTAGTATTAACCTACACGATATGTGTAAAATAAAAATATAACAAATACAAAAAATAAAAAATATATTCAAATTGTTACTGAATCTCATCAATACATGTTTTCTCAGGTTGAGCTGTTTTGCGATATTTAGATAGCAGCTTACCCGATTCTTGTTTTTATTTGTTCTAGTACGTAGAGAAGATACTGCACTCCACCCAATGGTTATATTTATACAGGGTGGCCCAAAATGTCTAATTTCCAAGGAAATCTCGGTATCGAATTTTATTTTTCATAAAAGGTCCTTTGTGTGTGTGTGTGTGTGTGTGTGAGAGAGAGAGAGAGAGAGAGAGAGAGAGAAAGAGAACATAAAAAAAAAAAAAAAAAAAAGGAAAATCCCTTCAATATCCAACTTGGAAGTTCAGTCCAGCATCTTCCAAGGATTCGAACATAGATTTTCGGGAAAAATCTTCCCCAATCTCAACTACCCATTGCATGGAAGGTTTTTCTAAATTTTAAACTTTCTCAAAAATGGCTCTAACGATTTTGATTAAAATTCCACACATTAATAATATTAAATGACAAATAACATGTATCTCTTGCATTTTGTGGGATTGACGTTATGAAGATCTCATTTTAGATGAACTTTTGATTATTGGGAAATTATAAGACAGAGATAAAAACCTGCAACACAAAAAGGTAGATCTAGTTAAGGTAGTTTATGTCTATTCCTTTATTTATTTTTTTAATTTAGCTATTATGAGATACTTCTTATTATTGGTTTAAGTATTAAAATAGTTGTACTTTCCACAAAGGGATGTTAATATTTGTTTTTCTTGATCCTGGTCAAGGAAAGAACAAAAGCCATCTCTTAGCAACCAGCTTTTAAAAAGGTGACTCATTTTAGCATAGCGTATTCCCTTAAAGAATAGTTTCTGGAAGAATGGGAGAAAAGTAATGTGAATGTAACTCAGTAAATGTGACTTTTTTCCGGGATGGAACTGTAAAGCCGCGCCTTAGCTGAGTGGTTAGACCATTTGCCTCCCACATAAACGGCCCGGGTTCGATCCCAACCGACCACATGTAAGTTTTGTGATGGACAAAGCGCCGCCATCGAATTCCATCGGTGCACCATATTCATTCCATGCATCATCAGTGTCATCACCTGCGGTGCCACAAGTAGTAATAGTGGGTGTTAAACACCATAAAAATGGAATTGAAAGTTTAAACTGCCTTTGTGGTCACTGATAATTAGAGCCGGGATTTTCATGTAATTACATTTTTTAAATCCTGCATAATATTTCAATGAGAAGTAAAAGTGTTGACAAATTACATCATTTGGGACTCCCTTACAAATTTTTATTTTACTATTTCCGGTTAAATGTCGGTATCGAACTTTTGGGTGCAATACCTTCTCTATACACTATGCACATAGTACGTGTAGAGAAAGAAAAATAAGCCTGTATTAGAACATATTTTTAGAAAGGATAGGAAAATAAATGATAGTGTATAGAGAAAGCCATGTGGAGGTAATAAATGTTATGTTTTGTATTGCTTTATTTACATACCACCTGTAGCTGCTCAAGTTGCTTTTGGCTTTAGAAAGAGTTTCTTGACGATGAATGTTTTTCGTCGTTATAACTCTGGAATGCACTTCCGTATTCACAATTCCAGATAATTCGGAGCTATGGAAATGAATACAATTAAAGAAAGATCTGATGTGTTCTATTGGCATGACTTTCCTTACTTTCTTATATATATATATACACACACAATGATAGTTATACAACATACTCTTATTAATTTGTATTTACTCTTATTGACTGTAAAGTTATTACTGTAAATGAATTTTGTATATTTAACTCTGCCACCCAATTGCAGAGAATAAAGTACATGCATACATTAGGCTAAGGTGATAGTCAAATATTTTAAAAACTGGTTGCTATGTGATTGAAATTCCATTCTCTTTGTATGGTCAGGAATAAAACAAATGCGAAGCAGATGACAACTTCCTGTTTGAGAAAAGTATAAGTATTTTAAAATTGAAATCATTAACCAGAAATATCACAGAAATCGTTAACTCTTCAAAAATGTGTACAACACAAATTGTATGTTTTAAGAGATCTACATTTTTGTGAACTAATATTTTTGTCTATCTATTACGGTTTACCAGTTATGCAAAAGTCATTCAGAATGAAATAAACTTCAGAGAAATTTCTTAGAAAAAAAATATACACGGTGTTTATCACGTTTCTTTAATATAGGATATTATAATTAAAATTATTAGAGCCATTTTTGAGAAAAAAAATTGTAATTTTTTTCATAATGGGGTAGTCTGGATTAGTGGATTTTCTTGAAAAGATTCGTGTCGGAACCTTAGTTATTTAAATATCAAGGTGTGAATCGATTTTTACAGACACACAAACATTGGAGGACCTTTTTCTAAAAGTGTTTATATTGGATACAGGGGACCCTGAAACGTGTATTTTCAATGAAATCTCTGTTTCTAAATTTTGGGTAGAATGGAATACCTTCTATACCTAGTCCTGTGTACGAAGTAGAGATAGTAAAAATCTGATGTGTTCCATTCTCATGACTTTCTCTATTTCTCTGTAAATTATTATTGTTAATAAGCGCATCTTTTATTTATTTCATGCTAATCGAGAAAAATTAGCAGAAATAGTATTATTTCTTGCTTTATTGTAAGTAGAAGCGAAATAAGGGAATACCATAGGTTAAAGTGAAAGCCAAAAGCTGGTTGCTATGTGACTGATGTTCCTTTGTTTGTATGGACAGGAGTTGACAAATTCCTGTTTTTCAAAGCTGAAACCAAGAAAAAGGAATATCTCAAAAACGATCAACTCCACGAAAAAAATGTATATAACATAAATTGTGTGTTTTAGTGTGCTCTACATTTTTTGTGGGTTAAGCTTTTGTCCATCTCTTACGGTTTAGTAGTTATGAAAAAATCATCCAGAATAAAGTAGTCTTCAGAAGCTATTCCCAGAAAATTCAAAATACACATTTTATTTGTCAGGTATATAACATTAATATACGATATTTTAACCAAAATCGTTAGAGCCATTTTTTAGAAATTCAAAATGTTCGAAAAAAGTTCCATATAAAGGATAGTTTGGGGTGGGGGGATTTTTCTCAAAATCTTCGTGTCGCATCCCTGGAAGATACTAAACTTAAATACCAAGTTTGGTATTTTACCGACTTTTCGTTTTTGAGTTATCGTGTTCACAGACACACGGACACACGAACACACACACACGGACCTTTTTCTGAAAATACTTCTTTTGGATACAGGGGACCCTAAAACATATATTTCCGGTGAAATCTCGGTATCGAATTTTTTGGTGGAGTGCAATACATTCTCTATACACTATGTACATAGTGCGCACAGAGAAAGTAAAAATGTCTATCTCTAGCGACAGTAGAACCTCAGTATAAAGATAAAGAAAGATAAAAAAAAAAATAAACTGTATTTTCCAGTTTTGTTAAGGATTGTTTTCCAATGTCAGTTTTTTTAGAAGCACCTAATACATTTCAGCTTGTATTGTATAATACAGAAGCCTTTTGTTTACCTGAGAAAACAGGTAATTTTCTTAAAATGGACAATATTTTTGTGTAAAAGCATAAAAGGCTTTGTGCTGTGGATTGCTTTAAAAGAGAATGTTTGGGAAAAACCTCCCACAAATGCAAACTGATGTGCACTACTGGTTTTTGTTTGCTTTTTTTCATGTCGTAAACATTTGCAGATAATGATGGCTGGTAGCAGACTTTGGGCTGTTTGTCAGCCCAAAACAAAAGTTACACACCTACTTGTGATCAAAGATAAACTGAAATCTTGGCAGCACTAAACTGTGGAGGTGAGAAAAAAGATCATATAGAATTCTCAAAGATCTTTTGGTTGTTTGAAATGATGACATTTATATATGTTTTGTATATAAGTGTATAACTATTATATTAAGCTATATTAATACATTTTGAGTTTAGATATTTTATGTCACTTGTCAAAACCGACCAATAAAACATTAAGATAAAATGATCTATACGTGTAATTATACATATTCCCCAGCTGAAAGATGATGTATATTTCACATTCCCAGGAAGATATTTGGTCGTTTCAAATCTGGTTGTATAGCTTTAGTTAATAAAAAAAAAAAAAAAGTAAAATCAGCAGTACTCCACCACGTTTCCTTGATTCCCAAGTCGGAAAATACTTTGCTAAAATTTACCAGTTTATTTATTATTTACATAATCTCTTTACATTATTTTACAGATTTTCTCTCATAATTATTTTACAGATAATTTAAGCATATTATTACAAATAAACTAACAGAAAAATCCAGAAAGTAAAACTAACAAAAACAATAAACTTTTTCCACCTGCTAAATCAACGTAAGAATTCAATAGTTAAATTTGAGCTGGTGGTCACTAAGAGGAATTAGCTGGTAGTCTGATAAGTATAAAAGGTATATAACAAAATATATGGTCGGAAACTGACAAATTAGGTACTGATAGCCAGCACATCTAATACTAAACTTTTATTTAAAGAGAATTTAAAAAAAAATGCATTTAATTGATACAATTATTATTCTCGTTCACGTTTATAATATATTAAAAAAGTTTCTCCAATCCTGTATAAAAAGCAAAAGTTTGAATTATTACTATCTCTACACTAACATGTACATAGTGTATAGAGAAGGTATTGTATTGCAGCCAAAAATGCAATACCGAGATTTCACTTGAAATATATTTTTGAATCAAAAAAAAAAAAAAATGCAGTACTAGATAATAACTGTATAACTGGCAAACCGTAAGAGATTGACAAACTCTTTATTGCACAAAAATATACCTAGATCTCGTTAAAAACACCTAATTTATGTCATATACATTTTATTCGTGAAGCTGACCATTTACGAGACATTCCTTGTTGTTGGTTTCAGTTTTAAAGTACTTTTCTCATTCGGGAATTCGTAAACTCCTGCCCTTGCAAGAAACGGATTTCAATCACATAGCAACCAGCTTTTAAAATTTTGATTATATATTTGAATATAAACTTAAATATATATTTAAGTTTTTGTCTATCTCCTTCGGTTATCAGTTTTGCAAACTTTCGCAAAATTCATCCAGAATAAATATATCTTGAGAGGCTATTCCCAGAAAATTTAAGATATTAATTTTATTTGTAACATAAATATCTTAAATGTAACGGATTTTGATCAAAATCGTTATAGCCGTTTTTGAGAAAATCATAAATTTCGGATATTTTTTCCATGTAAAGGGTAGTTTGCGGTGGGGGGATTTTTCTCAAAATCTCCATGTCGCATCCCTGGAGGATACTAAACTTAAATACCAAGTTTGGTATTTTACCGACTTTTCGTTGTTGAGTTATCGTGTTCACATACACAGGACACAGGGACACATACACACACGGAACTTTTTCTGAAAATGTTTTTTTTTTTTTTTTTTTTTGGATACGGGGGATCCTAAAACATATATTTCCGGTGAAATCTCGGTATCGAATTTTTGGGTGGAGAGCAATACCTTCTCTATACACTATGAACATAGTACTGTAGAGAAAGTAAAAAACTGGCAGAAATAGTCTTATTACTTGCGTCCTTGTAAGTGGAAGCGAAATAAGGTGGTACCATTGGTCAAAGTGACAGTCAAAAGCAGGTTCCTTTGTTTGTATGGACAGCAGTTGACAAATTCCTGTATGAGAAAAGTGTTAAGTTTTTTAAAGATTAAACCAAAAACAAGGAATAACTCAAAAACTATCAACTCCACAGAAAAAAAGGTATGTAACTTAGATTGTGTATTTTAACGTGTTCTACATTTTTGTGTGGTAAGTTTTTGTCCATCTCTTACGGTTTAGCAGTTATGCAAAATTCCGTAAACTTTATCTAGAATAAAGTAAACTTCAGAGGCTATTCCTAGAAAATTCAAGATATACATTTTATTTGTTAAATACTTTTATTGTGGATATTTTAATCAAAATCGTTAGAGCCATAATTGAGAAAATCAACATTTTTGCAAAAAAGTTTCATATAAAGGGAAGTTTGGGGTGGGGGATATTTCTCAAAATCTTCGTGTCGCATTCCTGGAAGATACTAAACTTATACCAAGTTTGGACATTTAACGATTTTTCGTTCTTGAGTTACCGTGTTCACAGATACACGGACACACACGGACCTTTTTCTGAATTTTTTTTTTTATACAGGGGACCCTAAAACATATATTTCCGGTGAAATCTGGTATCAAAATGTTGGGTGGAGTGTAATACCTTCTCTATACACTATGTACATAGTACGAGTAGAGAAAGTAAAAATGTTCCCGGCTGCACAAATCCTGGAAATGCAAATATTAACCTATTAGAAGAATATGAACGAACAAATCTATCTAATAAATTGCTTCTAATCATAACCCAAGGACACAAAATAAGGAAGACGATGTGATAGATCGAAAGGTGGTGGTAATGCCAATTCGTTTTGACAAAAATTAAGATGATACAATTTTTTTGGAGAAAAGAGCAAAACTGTTAACTTTTTCAGATTCAAGACTGTTTTAATCTTAAAATTCAACCTCTATGAACATATATAACTTTACTTCAATTGTTAAGTAACAATTTAAAATGTTTTAAATTAAAATACAAAGATATTTACCAGTTTAGTATAATAATCATATCCTCACAATATTATCTAAGTTTTTTTTTTTTTTTTTAACATCCTTTAACCTGGTTTGGTCAAATCGGACGATGAATGCAATTGGTGAAATTATGCTCAAATGATCTCGGGTTCCACGGAGCTTAAAGTTACTCGATACTCGTCTTCTCAGGATTAGGGAAAACACCAGAAAAAAGAACTTATCCGGGTAACTCACCCTAAGCGAGATATGAACTCACAACATGTTGAACGTGATGCAGACTTGCTACCACCACGCTACCCAGGCGGGCTCTAAATGTTTTGTGTTGGAAAGGGGGAAATTGCCCGGCAAAATGTTTTTAGCATGAACAGTGCCTACTTATTTGCTTTAACTTGCAACATAACAAATAGAAAGAGATAGTAATACATCCCACATGGCAGTTGCCAAACCTTCACTACCTAACCTCAATCTCCGATTGCAAAGGTTTTCCTCCTTTCCCAACAGCTGCTTAGAACAATATGAAAGCCAGCAAGGGCGGCGAAAGATATCAGCATATTTTCTATATTTCATTGTCATTAAACAAGTACAACGAGTAATAACAGAATTAATACTGATATTGAGAGAGTAATAAGCAGTGATGGAAGACTGTGACAGGGTTTTCCACCGCTCCTAGGCCGCCGATCCGGTACCAGAAAAATAACAATGTTTCAACATATGTAAACCTCACGTACTGTAAGCATAATTAGACAAGAATCTGTTTATCCAGCCATAATTAATCCAAACTTTCGGTTCAATTGAGCTTGTTACTTTCTCTATGCATACTATGTACTTAATGTATAGAGAAACCGCATTGCACCCAAAAATTCGATACCAAGATTTCACCGGAAATAGACGTTTTAAGGTTCCCTGTATAAAAAAAAAACAATTTTTAGAAAAAGTTAGAGTGTCTGTGAACACGATAACTAAAAAACGAAAAGTAGGTAAAATAACAAACTTGCTATATAGGTTTAGTATCCTCCAAGGATGCAACACGAAAATGTTGAGAAAAATACCCCCACCCCAAACTACCCTTTGCATAGGCAAATTTTTGAAAATTTTGATTTTCTTAAAAATGGCTCTTACGATTTGTATTTAAATATCTTATATTAAAAACATTTATAGGGCATATCTTGAATTTTCTGGAAATAGCCTCTAAATACCTCTTTATTCTGGATGGATGTTGCTGAATTTTGCATAACTGGTAAACCATAAGAGATAGAGAAAAACTTACTGCACAAAAATGTAGATCATGTTAAAACACACAATTTGTCATATGTGGTTTTTTTTCGTGGAATTGTCCATTTCAGAGATATTCCTTATTATTTCTTTCAGATTGAAAATACATATTGTCTATCGTTTTAGCCTAGTGTATTCCCTTATTTTCCTCCTACTTATACGAAAGCATAATTAAGTCAATTTCTGCTAATGTTTATCTCAATTATCATAAAGTACATAGAAGAATATGTTTTTAACAATAACGTCTTACAGCGATGTAGAGAGAGTTATGTGAGTGGAACACATCAGACTTTTTTTTATTATTTTGTTAAGTTTAATGACCTTTGACTTGGTAAATCAAATTGGATGATGAATGAATGAAATGATGCTCAAATGAGCCTGAGGTCCATAGAACCTAAAAATACCCGACGTATCCTTTCTCAGAGCAACGAATACAACCTCGGAAAAACCATGATCTCGATATCACTCTAGCGGAGATTTCTGAGCTCTTGAGTGGTAGGCATACGCGTTATTTTCACAGTATAAAATTGATAAATAGTTGTATTGGCGGCACCTAACAATAAGAATGAAACCTAAACCGTGTGAAAGTATATTTCATTGCTTGTCAAGATAGCAATCGTAAACATCTCATCTGCGTCGCTTTCAATTCCTTTCTCTTCTGTGCTCATCAACATTTGCATTCATTTAGTATGTAGTTTATTTACGGTTTATCCGGGTTTATGGAAATCCGGATTACCTCCGTTTCCATCCTATTCCCGATAAAGAAGATTACGCGCTGGACTGGCAGCGTGAAGCAGAGTATTATTAAGAATAGTTTAACAAGCACATCATTTTTCTGCCTAGCCCAACTCATAATGGACTTGGTTACACTGAAGACTTTTTTAAAATCACAAGTCATTGTTAGTGACAAGACTCTCTACCTACAATCTGCTCATACGATAAAAAAGAATCGACTATTTTTCAAACGACAGCCGATAATTTAACCAAGCCTGAACAATTTAAAAATACAAATAGTAATTTATGTTATAATGATTGTGTATCCGGTTTAACTAGTTCATTTTGTAATAAGTATAAAACTGAAAGTATGCAATTTTGAAGTTGGTGAACTCCCTACGCTGATGGACAAGGTGGACCAAGTTTTTGTGAATTTCCCAGTGTGTTTGTTTATCAGACCTGAAACATTGTGTGGAATAAATGAATATTATAGAAATGTTAAAGCTACGTAAAATAATGTTATATCTGAGAGTCAAGACTTCACGAACCATTTACTGAAAATTCAACATGTTGATACGCTATTTATCACACCAATAAGATACATTTTTCAAAAAATATGCAATAAACAAACATTTTATGCAAAGAGTAGTCTGGATTCAGAAATTATATTAAACTCTTCGCCTCTGATGCTTAAATAGAACCCTAAGCTAGTATTATGAGCTTCTGCATCATCCAAATTGTCGCTTTTAAGTTTCAAACTTCACAAACGAAACGCCTGAACTTTTTCTTTTAATGTCTACTTTTCTGACTCAGGGAATCAATTATCATCCCTACCTAGTAAAATTTCCATATCAAAGTTTTGAACGGAGAACAATTCTCTTCTGCTTAGGTAAGCTGTAAAGAAAACAACAGACCAAAATCCCTTCCTTGAGTATATTCTCCTTCTGATGTAGAGATATTCCAAGTGGCATACATAAATAAGAATTAACTCTAAAGAACTATTATTATTATAATATCATTATTATTATTATTATTATTATTATTATTACTATCAATATGCTCAATGCTTGCTGGAGAACGTATATTAATTTTACAGAGCCTGTTATTACGAATTTTCGTAGCTTATTATAGGCCTTTTTCTTTCTCTAGCACGCATGTACAAATGCACATAGATAGTGGATAGAGAAGGTATTGTATTCCACTCAAAAATTCGTTATCGAGATTTCACGGGAAATACAAGTTTGAGACTTCCTGAATAAAAAAAAATAGAAAATGCGTGTGTGTGTTTGTGTGAGTGTGTGTGTGAGTGTGTGTGTATGTGTCTGTGGGCAGCTTAACCCAAAAACGAAAAGTACGATAAATATCAAACTTGGTATTTGAGTCCATTATCTTCCAAGAATGCAACACGAAGATTTTCAAAAAAAATCCCCGCACCCTCAACTACCCTTTACATGGGAACGATTTTGATTAAAGATATATTAAAGATTACAAATAAAAATATATATTTTGAATTTTCTGTGTATAGCCTCTGAAGACCTCTTCATTCTGCATGACTTTGGCATAACTGGTATATCGTAACAGATAGAACTTACTACAAAAATGTTGATCTCTTTGAAACACACAATTTGTCATACAGTTTTTAGTCGAGCTGAATATTTCTGAGATATTCCCTGTTATTGGTTTCAGTTTTAAAATACCTAAAACTTTTCTCATACGGGAACTTGTTATCAATTCCTGACACGCAAAGAAACGAACTTCAATTTCATAGCAACAAGCTTTAAAAAGATTTGACTGTCGTTTTAGCCTAATGTATTGCATTATTTCCCTTCTGTTTTTTTTTTTTTTTTTTTTTTTTTTGTTTTTGTTTTTTTTGATAGTGTTTAACGCTCGCTTTGACTACTTACGGCACCGGAGGCGGTGACACAGATGATACATAAATGATGATGGAGCACCAGTTGAATGCGATGGCGGGGGAAACCGGATTACCCGGAGGAAACCCGCCCCAGCGCCGCTTTGTCCACCACAAATCTCACATGCGGTCGCATGGGATTGAACCCCGGCCGTCTAGGTGAGCGGCGAGTGGTCCAACCACTCGGCCACGGCGCGGCCCCTGTTTCCCTTTTGCTTATAAGTAAATAAGTAATAAGACTATATTTGCTAATGTTTATTTCGATTTCCATTAAGCAGAAGAAGAATAAATCTTTTAAGAATAATTGTTACGGAGATGTACAGAAAGTCTGTGAATGGAACACAACAGATTTCCTTTTTAAAAATAGGAACTTCATCAACGTTTTTTGCTAATTATAGTTTCATTATTTTTGTTACTCCGGTTATTTACTAATACTATTTGTTATTGATATTGGCATTAGTACTTCAGTTGATATTGCGCTCTCTGAGCTAATGAGCTATTGTTAGGAAGTATCATTATTGCATTTCTTACATAACATGAGCAGTTGAGTAATAAAACGTATGGTAAAGTTAACCACAAAAAAGTCTGATTCACGGGAAATCTATCAATTTAGTATAAAATAAAAATACTTTTTTCATTAATACGATGACTTTATTAGTGTGTATTTCCAAGTGAAGCAACACACCGTACCTATTACTTGTTTCATTGCAAGCCTGTTTTAATAATAATAAACCCAATAATAATCGCAAACTAGAGTGAATATGTAAAACGTATTTAAGATAAAGATTACTAAAACCTGGTAATAGAATTTGGTGCGTTTCTTCTACCTTTCCTGTACCAAGCTATTCTTCTAAAAGCTTATTCCTCTATCTACCTGATGCTAATCAATATAAACATCAGCAGAAATAGTTTTATTACTTACTTGTAAGTAGAGGGAGATAAGCGAATACACCTGGCCCAAATCTTGTAAAAGTTGTTTGCTCTGTAAATTCGGCCAGGAGTAAAACAAAAGAAAAGGGAATGACAAGTTCCTGTTTAAAAAAAGCTTAAGTATTTTAAAATTGACACCAATAATAAAGAATACCTCGGAAACGGTTAACTCAAATAAAAATATGCGTGGCATAAATTGTGTGTTTTAACGAGATCTACATTTTTTGTGCATTAAGATTCTATTTCTCGGGTTTAATGTTAGGCAAAAGTCATCCAGAATCAAGGGGTCTTCAGAGGATATTCTCAGAAAATTCAAGATACACATTTTATTTGTCATATAAATATCTTTAATACGCAGTGCTTTTTTCAAATTCGATAGAGCCATTTATGAGAAAATAAAAAAAAAATCCATGTAAAAGATAGTTTAAAGTGGGACGATTTTCTTGAAGATGACATATCCTAGGAAGACGCTGAACTTAATTACAAGTTTGATATTTAGATGACATTTCGTTTTTGAGTTATCAGTTCACACACACTCACACACACACACACACACCGTCCCACACTCACACACACACCGTCCCACACTCACACACACCGTCCTACACTCACACACACACACCCTCCCACACTCACACACACGCGCACACACACATATTCTAAAAATATTTTTGTTCGATACAGGTGATACTAAAACGCGTATCTCGAGTGAAATTTTGTGATTTTTGGGTCGAAACAGTATCTTTTCTGCCCATGTACTAAGTACAGAATGCATAATAAATAAACAGTGAGATGTATGCTATTTACGCTTCATTAAGAATTACATAATTGTAATATATAGTTTTCTTGCATTTTAAAATTATGGCAATACCTAAATGTATATATGTTGCCTTTTTCGTATAGCTCAGTGAAAAAGGTTTATAAAATTGGGAAACAAATTCCCCCGTTCCATGAGTTACGTTTATACGGAAAGCCACTCCACAAAATATTATTCACAATGTTTATTACTCTATCTTCTGCATATAGTAAGTAGGGGAGCGGGCAAAACTGCCAACAGTACCCCTCAGAAGTTTGTGTGTAACTGATAAATGATGGTGTCTGTTTCGTGGATAGTTGAGATTTTGAACTTGTTTTACTGATTATTTTATCTTTTTAGCACCTACTGCGCACAGCTCTAGTGAAATACTTGCGAGGATTCATTTCATGTTCACTTCCTCAGCGAATAAAAAGCTTCTTTCCTGATTTTTTTCCCCTTGTAATCTTTTGCCCTCACATAGTCGTAGTTGTACGAGGGCTTGTTTATGTGTTATTGTTGCTGGCATTCCTTTATTCTCTGTCAGACTTCCTTCTTCTTTTTCTTATGGTCATGACCTCGCCTTTCTTGTTCGGAGGGGTGATAGGGGCGACTTCCTTACCTACGGCTGGTCCTACCTGTTCCGCATAAACCGGTCTTCTCTGTGCATTAACAATTACCTGCATCTCTAGTCACTTATACAATTTCAAACTCTTTTTCTTTTCTAATTCTAAACTTGTTTTCTGCGCAAGCATTAATAGCAGGGTTGTGAAATTAAAACTATGCTTTCAAATTGCGATATAAATCAGTCCACATGCATTAGAAATGCTTTATAATTAGTTTGTTTTGATTATGAATGTAAATAAAGTGTTTTTATCAGAAAAATATGAAAAACATGTTAAAAACTTATGTGTCCCATTTACATGACTTTATCTACCTGTTTCCCAAACATTTATTTTATCTATGTAATGCTAATCAACGAAAATATTAGCAGAATTGGTATTTTTACTTACTTCTTTGTAAGGCTAAACGATAGACAATTTTTAAAAAACCTGTCGCTATGTGAAACAATCGGAATGCGATTCCCTTTGCTTGCCAATAATTAAACAAACGAGAGACGAAATGCAATATGGCTTACCGTCTGAGAAGAGTTGAGGTAGTTTAAAATTGAACCCACCAACACGGAATATTTCGTAAACGTTTAGAGCTGTACCCCCAAAAAATATATAAATTACATAAATTCTGCGTTTTAACGAGACCTACATTTTACGAAATAAATTTAAATTGTGTATTATTGGTACTTAAATTAATTTAAGTAAAAAAGAAACTTTAAAACTTTTAAATTAATGTAAATGAGCATTTCAAAGCAAGAATAAAACCAGCTATATAGTTTACCAGAAATATAAAGTTATACAAAAAACATCCAGACTGAAAAGGTCTACAGAGGTCAGAAAATTCAGGATATAAATTTCGTTTGGCATAAAAATATCTTAAACATGGTACTTTAATCAAACTCGTTAGAGAAATAAACTTTTCGAAAAGTGTTCCATGTAAAAGGTAGTTCGAGGTGGGAGATTTTCCTGAAAATAGCCATGTCGCATACTTTGGTATTTAACTGGCTTTCGGTTTTGCTGTCCACAGACCACAAGGCCTTTTTCTAAATATACTTAAATATTTTTTTTGTTCAGAGGACCCTAAAACATGTATTTCTGATGAAATTTCGTAACTAATTTTTTCCAACATCTTCACCTAATTCCCATTATTAAATTTTTATTGGCAATTTTCTGCAAGTAAGTATTGTTCGGTTGTAATGAACTTGTTGGATCTGCCAGGAAAATATTCTATAAAGTAAACCCGCAAGTTTAAGAATGGAGATCTGGCGATTGCTGAGATCAATTTGCCCAATCGCTTTCTGAATTCATCACCATAATTGAAGGGCTGGTTTCGAAAGTGACTTTTCTCTTGAAATCACATTTTTCATAAAAGACAAATTTCATATAATTCCTTGTCGTATTAAGGTAGAAGCCTAATTTTTGGCTTGTGCAATTCTGTAATACTGTGAAAAAAATCACAGAGTCGTAGGAATGGTGGAACTGGGGTCACATGATTGAGAGTTAAGTCATTTTGGCAGTAAACTAAATCTTTATATAGATGTCCACTGCAATATGAAGAAGTCGATTTGTATTATTGATAAAATAAAAGTGCTATAGCTGTCAGTCTTATGTTTATTATCATTCAAATACCGTAGCATCGAAATGGTAAACCAAAAGCCTTCAAAATGTTAGTTTAATATCACACCAGATGAGATAATTGATTAAATGTTTAAACTTCACACACTATAAAGATAGCCAATACCAAACTTTTTTTTCCAACTCGAAATAATATTACTAGCTAATAATTAATTGTAACTATTAATTGTAACCTGATTTGTGTACTTAAATTATTCAAGTTTTCAGTTTATAAACCTTAAAAATAAACCAAAATTAATATAACAGCCAATGCCAATCATGTTACTATCATTAGAAATAATAGTATGGGCCTAAGCATCACTGTTATTATAACTGACTTCCACAACACTGCAAGAAAATACCTGCTTATAAACTGACATTGTAGGATGATCATCAGTGATACCTAGTTATTTTATAAGTAACTTGAAGCGTTCCTACTGGCTATTAGGAGATGAGACGTTTTGGAAATAAACACAGCTGGGAGCTGCGTCGCATTGGAAATAACACGAACTTTCAAAGGCTCCTGACGCTGGCATTTACGTCGTTTTCAACATTTAATACAACTTACACCTTTGCAAAAGGTATTCTTAATGCTCTGGTATGGTTGACTCCAAAACTTTAAAATTGGAGATACGTCACTTTGGAAATAAGCCCTTCAATTAAGAACTGAATATTGACATGCTCCAAATCCATTAAGTCAAAAATTGTCTTAGATGTTGGAAAATACTCCCAGTGGAGTATTGCAATATTTAATTATAGTCTTGGCTTATAAATTATTAGTATTGTAGTTCTTAAAAGTTTGAATTTTGGGCAAAAATTCTTTTTTAGGGAGTTAGGGCCTTTTTTCTACTTTACTTAATTCATCCCCTCACCATCCAATCCAATTTACTCCTCACCAACCAACAGAATGGTAATTATATTAGTATAGAATGTAAAAGGAAAGAAAGGAAACTAAACCGGCATATTTTACGAACATTGTGAGATATTTATTATTTTTACTTTCTCTACTTTACCATGACATAGTGTATAGAGAAGGTAATGCATTCCACTCAAAAATTCGATACCGAGATTTCACCGAAAAGTACACGCTTTAGGGTCCCCTGTGTCCAACAAAAGCATTTGTAGAAAAAGGTCCGCGTGTGTGTCAGTATATCTGTGAACGCGATAACTCAAAACGAAAATTCGGTAAAATATCAAACTTGGTATTTAAGTTTAATAGGGATGCGAGACAACGATTTTGAAAACAATCCCCCCACCCCAAACTACTCTTTACATGGAAAAAATTTTCGAATATTTTGATTTTCTCAAAAAAATGGCTCTAATGATTTTGATCAAATTACCGTATATTAAAGATATTTACATTGAAAGTAAAATGTATATCTTGAATTTTCTGGCAATAGCCTCTAAAGACCAGTTTATTCTAAACGAATTTTGTTGAACTTTGCGAAACTGGTAAACCATAAAAAATAGATAAAAACTTACTAAAAAATCTAGACCACGTAAAAACATACAATTATATCGTATACGTTTTTTTTTTTCTGAAAATGTCCACTTCTGAGATATTCCTTGTTTCAGATTTAAAATACTAAAACTTTTCTCACACGGAAAGTTGTATACTTCTGGCTCTGCATAGCAACGGATTTCAAACAATTGACAATCAGCTTTTAAAAGATTTGACTATCGTTTTAGCCTAGTGTATTCCCTTATTTTCCTTCTACTTACAAGAAACCAAGTAATTAAGACAATTTCTGGTAATGTTTACCTCGATTGTCATAAATTAGATAGAAATATAATTTTTAACAATAATTTGTTACAGTGATGTAGAGAAAGTCATGTGAATGGAACACATTAGAATTTTTTCTATCACATATATTACATAATTTATAACGCCTTAACTTTGAAATTTATTTATTTATTTATCCTGGTTGGAGTTAAGGCCATAAGGCCTTCTCTTCCACTCTACCAGGCAATTCATTAAATTCAACTCAGCAACGATATAATGAATAAAGGAATAAAAAACAAAAATACAATTCTATACAACTTAATAAAACATATACAAAAATGTGCAAAAAGTATACTGAAATGAAAAGAAAAAAACTGTAAGTGAAATTATTTAAAGTGAAATATTCATGCTGGTTGAAACACATGCTAGTCCTATTTAGAATTGAAATGCATATTTCTTGCCATCACTTAAAACATTAATAGCAATATATGAAAGTAGTGATGTATTTATCACATTAATACAGTAGCAGATTAGGTTTTATTATAAATGTATGCCCTAGTTTTCTGCTTGAATTGTATAACGTCCCGGCAGTCCCTTACGTCTTCAGGGAGGGAATTCCAAATCTATTGCAAATGGTAATGAATGGAAGACTGCATGATGAGCAGGTATAGTAAGAAGGAAAGAGTTTCTCCATTATGATAGTCAGAAAGATATTTGCAGCGAACATTTAGATAGTTTGGAATGCGAGAGTGAAGGGGTTGATAAAGAAATGATAAAGAATGCAATTTTCTTCTATCTAAGCTGGAGCCACTTAAGTGTTTTGAGCGATGGTGTAACATGATCAAATTGGCGGAGATGGATGGCATACAAAGCGTACACACGAGTTCTGAGACCGTTGAAGTCAACTTTTCAGTTAGGTTAGAAAAAGAGAGTCACAATAGTCTAAAGGGGACATCACAAGCGTTTGTATTAATATTTATTGAGAATACTTTTTGCATATAACTTATGTCTTCCAGTTTAAATTTTGATCCATATAAAGTCCAAAATTCTTTACTGTATTACGAAATGGTATTTCAGAGTTATTTAATTTAATGTGTTGTATATTATCCAAATTTAGAGTTACCAACAACCGCTCGTGTCCCATAATGATTGCCTGTGACTTTCCTGGATTCAGCTGTAACCCATGTTTTAATGACCGAGTCGATAGTGAATTTAAATCTTCATTTATATTCTTAATTGAATTGTCTAAATCACTAGGGCCGTGTGTGAGTACATGTGCAAGTCGTCAACGAAAAGAAATGTCTCTTGCAAAATTATATACATTAGCATAATGTGCGAAAACCTTGTTAAAATACTAAATAAAAAAATTTAAACCATTTTTGAGCGCATTTTATTTCTCTTTTATAGCTTTAGCTTCATATGATACATCTAATGGAGACTATTAAAATGTTATAGAAATTGAAATTGCATATTTATATTTGAAATCTTGTCAACTTCATAGCACTTGTACTTGTGCCTTATAGTTATGTTTATTATTGTCCTAGAATTATATGACCCGGCTCGTGTGCTCAGACTCTTGCGCAGGGCAATCTTGATGATATTAATGTATGATGTTATACAATGACTGATAACACACAGAAGTGCATTAACACACTTTTCTTGGGTATTTCTTGTGTAAAGAAACACTTTTCGATCGCAGCCAGAATTCCTCGTGTAATGTGCAAACGTCCCAAACTCTGAGCTGCATGCTACACATATCTGATTTGTTGTAGTTCATCAGCAAGGATCATGTCATTTATTGAGAAGAAGGAAACATTAGGAATAGAAGGAATAATTAGGGCAAAATCGCTGTTATCTTCACTAACACTGCATTTTGAGCTATGCAGAAACAGACTTTTTTACTTTCTCTATAGACACTATGTACATAGTGTATAGAGAATGTATTGCACTCCACCAAAAAATTCGGTACCGAGATTTCACCGGAAATACATTTTTTAGGACCCCCTGTATCCATAAAAAGCATTTTCAGAAAAAGGTGTGTGTGTGTGTGTGTGGGTCCGTGTGTCTGTGTGTCTGTGAACACGATAACTCAAAAACGAAAAGAAGCTAAAATACCAAACTTGGTATTTAAGTTTAGTATCTTCCAGGGATGCCACACGAAGGTTTTAAGAAAAATCCCCCCACCCTAAACTACATGCAACTTTTTTCGAAAATTTCTATTTTCTCAAAAATGGCTCTAACGATTTTGATTAAAATATCATATATTAAAGACATTTATCTGACAAATAAAATGTATATCTTGAATTTTCTGGGAATAGCCTCTGAAGAGTAGTTTATTCTGGATGAATTTTACTGAATTTTCAAAAACTGCTAAACCGTAAGAGATGGACAAAAACTTACAACACAAGAATGTAGAGCACGTTAAAATACACAATTTATGTTATATACATTTTTTTCGTGGAGTTCGTCTTTTTTGAGACCTTCCTTATTTTTGGTTTCTGCTATGAAAAACTTTTACTTTTCTCATACAGGAACTTGTCAACTCCTATCCATATAAACAAAGGAGCTTCATTGACATAGCAACCTGCTGTTGACTATCACTTTAACCTATGATAGTCCCTTATTTCGCTCCTACTTAAAAGGAAGCAAGTAGTAAAACTATTTTTTTCTGATTAGCATAAAGTAAATATAAATATAAGCTTTTTAAGAATAATTTGTTGCAGGGATATAGAGAAAGTCATGTGAATGGTACACATAAGATTTTTTATATAAAGATTATAACTTTGTTATAGTGGCCTCAATAACTATTTCCGCTGAAATTAATACCAATATTTTTACTATGTTTATTTAAGGTGGCTTTAACATTTTGGTTTTAATGCGATCATTTAAAATTTACAGCATAACATATTTTTACACGCAAAATGTTCATTTTGCTGGAACAGACTATAAATCATTTGGGTTAATAAGTAATAGCTTATTTTTCTGAATCAATTGATGTTTTAGTGAGGTACATTAAAACCATATATTTAACGGTGGCTTTTTCCTATTAATCCTCTTGTTTGTCACCTTCAGAACCAATAAAATTAGGTTTTAAAAACTAACAACATAGTTCCTTTTTGTTGCCGAATATAAACAGCGAGCAACATAATGAATGGTTGACGAAGTATTATGGATAACCGTCTGTGAAATTTCTAAACCTATAATTTCAGCTACATTAATTTGAAATTTTAATGCAGCAATATGGGGCTAATGTATGGTATGCACATCAAATTTCATGCATGCTTCAAATTTAGTTCCAGAGATTTAGTTTTTTAAGTTTTGACCAATTGACGATGACACCACACCAGAGGAAGCGCCTTATCGGTTAAGACCCTCGTCGAATATATCAACTCAATCAGTATGCAGAAATTACGTCATCACTGTTTGTTAAGCGTCAAATTGAAAGATGGTGAACTACGAAGATATTGTTTTATAAATGTAACACATGTTTGCATTATTAAAACTTTTCTTGCCTTCAAATGTTTTATAAACTGGTCGATATATAAAACAATTGAGGTTTGGTTCACTTTGCATGGCCAGCTGTAAAGACAAGATAGATGGAACGAAAAGTGACTTCCGGTTGAGGAAAGTTAGGTAATTTAAAATTGAAACACATAACAACGAATATCTCGAAAACGATCAACTCTACAAGAAAAACATGACACATAAATTATGTGTTATAACGAAATCTGCACTTTTTGTTGAGAACGTTCTTACATATCTCTTAGGGTTTAACAGTTACACACATCTCTGCAAAATTCATTTAGATTAAATAGGTCTTCAGAGGCTATTCCCAGAAAATTCAAAATATATATTTTATTTGTGAGGTAAATATCATTAGTATACCTATGCTATTTTAATGAAGAGCGTTTGAGCTGTTTTTGAAAAAAAAATCCATGTAAAGGGTAGTTTCTGGTGGGAGAACTTTATTGAAAATCTTCTTGTTGCATCTCTGGAAGATACTAAACAGAAATGCTAAGTTTGGTATTTAATAGTCTTTTGTTTTTGAGCTATGCTGCTCACACACGGACCTTTTTCTAAAAATGTTTTTGGATTCAGGCGGCCTCAAAACAATTATTTCCGGTGAAATTCTCGACATTGAATTGTTGGGTGGAATGCAATATCTACCTTCTCTAGAAACTATGCACATTGTAAGAACATACGTGCTATAACAATTATAAGCAAGAAGTGGATATTTGATAAGATCATTATATACTTTTATGTAGTGTATATATTCACTGAAGCGACGTCCTGATTCCATATTATTCTTTTGTTGCTTGTGTTTTTCTGCGGCGTCGGCATTTCTACAGCTTGTACCAACCGATGATGGTGAACAGGAAAAAACAGAAGAATGGGCTTGGTAGATTCCTAGTCTAGTCGAAGAAGAGATTATAGGAAACATTCAGCTGTTACTTTTTGAGCTCTTTTTGTTTAAAGCTAGTGCTTACGTTCGACAATAGCCAAAAGGCACTCGCGTGTACCTACACCTGGCTAGTGTGAAGGAACAATTACTAACATTTAAGATACCTTGCAACTTTCAAAAGCTATCCGACTGCTATTTTGAACCTCTTGGAATTAGGACTAGTCAGGTACGGGACCATCAGGACTCTGGAGAAAGACACCGGACGTAGGTCCTTTAGGCCGTGTGTCATTTACGTGACCACAAGAAGGGAGGTAAAAGGGGAGGAACCCGAATGGCAATCAGATCCGGATGATGACGGACGCAAGCACGGATGGATGCCCTATCGGTTGCAGTTGGAACGCTTCAGGCGCCATCCTAGGCACTGTTCGTGTGCCCCGAGCCTCCCGGCGAGCTCTCGGAGGGAACCCTGAAACCAGAAGCTGGGCCCCAACCGAGTGTTCCCGACGATGATGCCAGGATAATCTATTACAATGTGCACTCACCATCCAGCCGAACATCGTCGCTTGGTTCTTCACCCTGAAAGAGATGACTAGGAAATGATGGAACAGGAAATGGTGGGCCGGAAAATTCGGGAGAGCGTAATGAACCTATCCAGCATTCGCCTGGCGACCCGGGGAAACCTCCGGAAAAAATCCATGGGTAAGATAGGTCAGCCACGGGGATCGAACTGAACATCTCTCTACGACGATCGCCTGAACCATTCCGCTCGGTTTATGTACCCGTTTTGTCCATTTCATAAATCTGTACTAAACTTGATACCATTGACTCTTTATGGATTTCAGAAACTAACCAATTGTTAACTGATCATTTAAAGAATGCACCGTGCAACGCCTATAAAACAGTGACAACCTTTCTCAACAACCGATGTATTTTAAAATAGTTATTTATGATATAAGTGTTAAATGAGGAGTTTTAGTTTGCAAGTAGGAATGTTAACAGAATGAGGTTGAAATGACCTGCTCTGATCCATATAATCTCTGACCTTCTGGGGAAACCTCACAACAAGCGATGGCCGGATCCATTAATGAGGAAAAGGCACTCTGCGTACGGTGTCCGACCTCCAATGGTAGGGTAAAGATGAGTATGACGGCGCCTAAGAGGACCTAGAGCTTTTACTGTAGACTCTAAACAATGTTGACACTTGGAGATGTATTTCTCCTCATGCCTTAACGACCATATTTCATAAAGTGAATTTAGCCACTCCGTTCTTGCGGTTCTATGACGTTAGGGAGGGCCCTCTTAACGTATACCTGTTGAGAGATATCTTGTTAAGGGGCCTTCCTACCTATCATTCTGAATTCATTAGAACCACAAGAAAGGTGAAGAAAATGTGCGCGTTTAGACATATTCAGAAGTAGGTACTACAATAGTGAATGAATGAGCTTCACGCGCAACACAAAAGTAGATAGAAATATGGACAAACTAACTTTTGGGAGATTTTCAAAGACAGCCGCACCGGCGAATGCTGAAAGCGGATTTCGTTCCACAGGCGTTTATCCAATTAATGAAAATGCAGTGGCTGAACATGAATTTCTGCGTTCTGGATCTGAATTACACCATGGATATTGATTGTGTGAAAGACGACTTGAACCTGAGTAGCTCCGGGACGGAAAGAGAACCGATTTCCAAACCCTTCATTGTCATTCCACCATCTCCAAACAAAATGATGCCAGGCAGGAAGCAAATAATAGTTCTTCTGTTTTCTCCAGAAAATATTCTAGAGACCACAGAAAGAAAGAAAAAAAAAAAACTGTTTCCTCAGTAACAATACATTAGGCAGTAATAAGCGAATGCGCAAACAGTCTGCATCATCATCATCATCATCATCATCATCATCATCATCATTAAGACCTGATGAAGGTGATGATGATAGCGACACTTCTTGTGAACTATGCAAGAACAAATACAGTGATCCCATATCCGCCAAACTTCGATACTGGATTCAGTATCAACGAAAGAGAACAGAATGATATCATGAGAGATTGCTGGTAGGGTTAGTAAAAATACATTTTTGTAGGGAAATGTAATGTTCTCGAAGTATATTTTAATATTTCTACTGACCCTATTCACCTACCTCTTTGACTCGATTCGTCCAACAAGCAACAGGGTCAAAACGTGTGTTCTGGTGAAATCTCGTATAAAATTTTTGGGTGCAATACAATACCTCCACTATACACTATGTACTGATACATGTAGATAAAGTAACAAAATAATAATAATAATAACAATAATAGTAATCATAATTAGCCCGTCTGGGTAGTGTGGTGGTAGCGTGTCTGCCTCACATTCAATAGGTCATGAGTTCGAATCTTGCTTAAGGTGAGTTACTTCGATAAGATTTTTTTCGGATTTTCCCTTATCCTGAGAAGACGAATGTCGAGTAACTTGAAGCTCCATGGATCCCGAATACATTTGAGCATCATTTCACCAGTTTCATTCATCGTCGGATGTAACCAACCAAGTTAAAGGACGTTAATCTACAAAAAATAAAAGAAAAAAAATCATAATAAATTAAAATTAAAATAAATACACAAGCAAAAAAGAATAAAACATGTTTATTACATAAAATCTATCATTTTATAAGATCTACATTTTTGTGTACTTAGTAAGTTTAGTCTATCTCTTATAGTTTACCAGTTACATAAAAGTCATCCAGAATGAAGAGGTCTTCAGAGACTATTCCCAGAAAATTTAAGATAGACATTTCATATGTCATGAAAATATCCTTAACACGTGGTATTTTAATCAAAATCGTTAGAGCCATTTTTGAGATAAAACATTTCGAAAAATGTTTCATGTGAAAGAAAGTTGGGATGGAGAAATTTTCTTGGAAGTCATCATTTCGCATTCTTGAAAGATACTGAGCTTAAATACCAAGTTTGGTATTTAACGAAACTTTTCGATTTTTTAGCTATGCTTTCACAGAGAGACAGGCACACAGACAGACAGACAGACACATACGGAAATTTTTCTAATTGGGGGGGGGGTTCAGGAGTCTCAAAACATGTATTTTCGTTGAAATCTAGGTATTGAACTTTGGGAGGAATATTATATTCTCTCTGCCTACTATAAACAGTGCACATATTTGCTAGAGAAAATAAAAATGTTTACAAATTAGAATCATTCACCAATAGGTATTATTTATTTAATTCTTTGCATATATCAGCGTTTTTGAGCAATTTTTATCACTTCAGTTTTTACTTTCTCTACACGTGTTTTGTACACAGATTTTAGTATTTTCCAAGGATGTGATAATAAGATTTTCAAACCCCCCCCCAAACTGCCATTTAAATGGGAAAATATTTGACAGTTTTGTTTTTCTCAAAAATAACTATAAATTTTGATTTTAACATCGTATATTAAAATATTTACATGACAAATAAAATATATATGTTGAATTATCTGTGAATAGCCCCTTAAGACCTCTTCATTCTAGATTAACTTTGAATAACTGTTAAATCATAAGAGATAGACAAAAACTTACAATACAAAAAATGTAGATCTCATTAAAATATACAATTTATGTCATACACATGTTTTCTAGATATTCCTTGTTATTGGTTTCAATTTTAAACTACTTAAACTTTTCTCAAAAGGGAGGTCATCTTTCGCTTCTCTTTTGTTTTACTCCCGGCCAGCAAGAGAATCCAACTTTAATTGTTCATATAGCTGTTAGTTCTTAGTCTAGTGTATTTCCTTGTTTCCCTTCTGCTTATAAGGAAGCAAGTAATGATGTTTATCTTGATAAGCCTGATGTAGATAAAAGAACAATATCTTGTTAGAATTTTTTGGCAGGGCAGGTAGAGAAAGTCATATGAATGGAACGCATCAGATATAGATATATATATATATATATATATATATATATATATATATATATATATATTTCATTTCTTGGAGCCATCTATCACCGGGAGAAAGATTAAACATATCTTCGGACTGAGTGGACTCTTTGTTGTGTTACCTTTAGTGCGGTCATGCGCACTAGCCTCGGTAGGGGTAACGTTCATTATCAGCACTTGACATACTACCAGGCAACTGATCGTTGAGCATAAGACTTATCAAAGTCAATCATTACATCCTAAGTTTTAATTTTTTCCCCACGAATAGAGAGCCTATGGGAAAACAAGCCACAAGTCGTTTTGTTTCCGATGTATTTTCACTATATGAATGGCAATTCAATTTGAAACATCTGTGCGACAGTGACCTCTTGTTAGTGTTATAATCTTCTCGCGTTTGAGAATTTTACTTTCACTGCCAAGTGTCTAAAATAAAATAACTCCAGAAAAAGTTCTGAAGATGTAATTCATTCATGAACAATTGCAAGCTGTTGGTACACTCATCTGAAGACTTCGATACTACCAGCTATTATTCTGTGATCTGCAAAGATGTAAATGTAATAAGTTACCAGCTTTATTTGATCAACACAGCTGCTTAATTGCAATACGTAATTCAAGTTAATCATTATTCTAAAAACGAAAATCATCAGAAAACTATTTTTTGTCATTGTAAGAGGAAATTAAAATTGAGTTTTATTTATGGGCGCCCTTTAGCTGGTACGGATCTTAGCGTCCCGTTCTAAATTGGGTGTGAAAAACGGTTTAATATCTTGGAGACCTATTTATCAGGCTTGGGGTTCTTTTACATGCCGTAAATCTCCGACACGGGACCAACGGCTTTACTTCCCTTACAAAGTAAGCCACGCTAGATTTTTCCGCCCGAAAAAAATGTATTGTCCTCCGCTGGGTTTGAGCCCGCGACTTTGGTAACCAGGCTAGACCATGGAGGACGACCGTTGTAGGAAGTAATTCTACATACTCGTTTATGTTGTAAATAGCATAATTCCGCAAACACTTGTTGATAGGAAATGTTGTTGGTGCAACCTTGAAGCATGTAAGGTCACAGGTCGGCCTAAGGGTTTTTGCCACGTGCCTTCCGATGACGAGCTCACAGCGGAAATAGCACAGCAACAAAAATTCGCGGAATACCATAGGAAGTGGGATGTTTTTCTTTCCTAGCGAACAGATTGCAGTCGGACGAGTATGAGAAATTTTCCGGTAGGTTGGACGCTAATTTTCCTTTACAGACTTGACATCTGCAAGCGCACCTGCTGCACAAATGTATATTATATAAACGTGCGTCATCTTACAGTTGCACGCGCTGCCGAATTCATTTCTTCAAACGTTTTCTATAACTGTTACAGCCTGAAGTGTGTATCTTATACAGGAGGCTAAGGTTCGAATGGAATTATTTTAATTTCTCTAGTGTGTACCTACTTGACTATGGTTTCAGTCTCCTGTATCGCTTTTGTACCTACCAAATGTGTAATGTATGTAACAAATTCGCAAAAAGTTAATTAAATTATAATAAAGTAGATGAACAAATACGTTTTTGTAAGAATTATACAAATTGTGGGTCGGTGGAAAAATTCATACAAATATTATATATCGAATTTTTATAATGGAACCTTCCTCAAGATGACGCCATAGGCAGAAATTATTGAAATGTCATTTTTACTTTCTTTACGTATTATATATATAGTGTATAGAGACCTAAAGATTCGAAACCGAGATTTCACCGGAAATACATGATTTAGGTCCCCTTGAATCCCCAAAAAGCATTTTTGAAAAAGATCTGTGTGTGCGCGTGTGTGTCTGTGGACAGCATAAATCAAAAATGAAAAGGCCGATAAATATCAAACTTGGAAAAGGTAGCATGGGAAAAAAATCGAAAATTTTGATTTTCTCAAAAATAGCCATAATAATTTTTATTAAAATGTCATACATTTAAGATATTTGCATGATAAATAAAGTTGTCTTCAATTTTCTGGGAATAGCCTCTGTAGACATATTTATTCTGGATGAATTTTGCGGAATTTTGCATAACTGGTAAACGTAAAAGATAGCAAAAGCTTACTACACAAAAAATGCAGAGCTCGTTAAAACACGCAATTTATGATATATGCATTTTTCCCCTGGAGTTGACCGTTTTTAAGATATTCCTTGTTATTGAGTTCAGTTTTAAAATATTTATAGTTTTATCTTATGGAAACTTGTCAACACCTGGCCACGCAAAGAATCGGATTTCTATACCATAACAACCACTTTTTAAAACATTTAACTGCTGTTTTAGCCTAGTGTATCCCCTTATTTCCCTTCTATTTAAAAGTAATACGACCATTTCTGCTAGTGTTTATATCGATTAGCATGAAGTAGATAGAAGAATAAGCTTTTTAAAAATAATTTGTTACAGATATGTAGAGAAAGTCATGTGAATGGAGCACACAGTTTTTTTTTTGTTTGTTTCGTTTTTGTGTTAAACAGTTCTCAATTTTAATCTGATTAATTACTGTATATATCATGTTTATAGATTATTATTATTATTATTATTATTATTATTATTATTATTATTAATATTATTAAATATAACAAATGTAATAAGAAAGAGAAGTCTAAACACAGTTCAGGTTAGTTTTATTTTTAATGAAATATTTTAGAAAAATGGATTTTTTCTCTGGAATTATAAAGCTAACAAATATAGCATTTACTTTGTCCAGCAATGTAGAAACAAAAAAGTTGATACCGATATTTCAACGGAAATATATGTTTTGAGGACTTCTGAATTAAAAAGAAAAGTCCGTTTATGTCTTAAAAAACACACATAGGTGGGCAGACAGAACAAACACACACACACACAGACACACACACACACACACACACACTGACAGATAGATAGACAGAACACACACACACACACACACACACACACACTGACAGATAGCTAGACAGACAGACAGAACACATGCATACACACACTGCCATTCAGACAGTAATCTCTATACACTATGCACATAGTAAGTGTAGAGAAAGTAAAAATCAGATGTGTTCCAAAAATGTCTTTCTCCACATCTGTGCAACTAATTATTGTTAAAAAGTTTAATCTTTTACCTACTTCATGCTAGTCAAGATAAACATTAGCAAAAATGGTCTCATCACTTGCTTCCTGTGTAAGTAGAGATGAAATAAGGGAATAAACTAGGGTAAAGAGATACTTAAACTTTTATCAGTCACTATTCGTTTTTATTTCCCCTGACCGAGCAAGGCGAACAGCATTTCAAAGCCATCATACAGCAACCAACTCTCTAAAAATTCGAGTATTGCTTAAGCCTCGTGTATTTCCCTGTTCACATTGTCTGTATAAGGGAATATACAATAACAGCTTATTTAGTAATGTCTACCTCTATTAACGTGAAGCAGATAGACGTATAAACTTCTTAAGAATGATTTATTTAAGATCGGCAGAGAAAATCATATGATTGTAACAAATCAGATTTGTAGTTGGATTATTCGCCTTAAAATTGATATACCATACTGTTCTGTTTTGTTCAAATGAATCGTCTGCTTCAAAGCTAATGCGTATATTAACTGAGTATGTCGAACTTGGTTAGTGTCTATTTTAAGATTTCAAGAGTTTATTATGGCGAGTAGTAGCATAACTGCATTTGGCTTTTTATATAATACAATTTTGGAATGATCTTCCAGATAGAGGTTAGAAGGAGGTAATTAAGCTCAACAATCGAGGAACCTGGAAAACTGTAAAACTTATGCCTGGCAACTTGTAATTAAGTCCTGAATTGAGGATTAGAGAAGGCAAGGAACGTTATTGGATAGTTGTTTGGGTATTAGGCGGTATTTTCCAGCAGTTCTATATTGAGTATCGGTGCAGAGCTAGAAAGGAGGTTCGAGTTGTTGGGATTCCACCGAATGGTCGGCAGAAGAGGGAGAGAAAGCGTTCCAGGTATTTCCTGTGAAGGTCATCGCACATACCGATGGTCCTTCACTTTCCCGCGGAAACTGACTCAGTGACTGCTTCAAGAAATTAGGGTCAAACACTTTCTGCAGAAGGTTGCGTGAGTCAGTTGAACAGTACTCATGGGATAAGCCCACTGATCATGAGCAGGAAGCGAATTTCCTTGCCACTAGAGTTCACTTCAACCAAAGCTAGACCAAGCTTTTTATGGGCAAGAGCGAGCGTGGCATTGTTGTAGGATTGCTGATAATTACGAGTTTTGGAAGAAGACAAAATCTGAAAAGGAAATCTTGTAAAACACAAAGATTATAGAATTACCTTAGTTATATGTTGCTTCTAATTTATAAATACATAAACTAATAAACAACTACAGATTAATAAAAGTATAATGCCTAGTAACTCATCGTTACAACTTTTTGTAAATTAAGTTTATCCTCCTGTCCTTTTTTGAGACATCGAAAACGAAATATGAACTGCTGCCTTTCGATTGATTATTTCAAGTTCCCTTCTCTATAGCCAAAATCGCCAAGTTTGACAGTCTGGCATTTGTCATTCTGTTGCGAAGGAAGGTTTTAGCACGTTTTAATGTGCGCATGCTTCTTTTGCAAAAAGGTGGTCGCTGGAATTGGAATAATAATTTCTCACATTCGGAAAATACATTTTTAATCCATTGTTTATATTAGATTTAAATAGATCTCAAGGCTGCAGATGTTTACCCTGTATATAACCGTAAGCTTTCCTTTCAGCTTTTCACTATCAAAGAAGGGATGCATTTTAAGAATATTTTCAAGATCACGTATTGGAAAATTGTTTGTCTTACTATACCCTAAAAACTTTTCTCATCTACAAGTCTATTTCTTGAAAGTCCTTGAATCTGATTTCCATGTTTACTACTACTGTGTCAATTATGTCGAATGCTAACCTTCTAATTTTTGAATACATATTTCTGTTTCGTTTAAATTAATTACAGATACTCTTGCTGAAGTTGTACACTGCCCGACTAGGCGATTCGAAGTAGCGCTTGTTGTTAGGGATTCTTTTCAGGAGGGAGCGGGGAGCAAAAATCAACATTATTGTGAAAATAGCGATTCTAATATAGTAGAACCTAGCTTAACCCAAGTAAAGGGTCCAGAGGCGTTTCAAATAATCATGGTAACAGTTTTAAGCCAGAACTAATTGTATTGCAAATTAATGTGGTAATGTTTAATACAGTATTACCAATGGGACAGTACAGTTAGTCTTTTAGACTCACATACAGGAGGTGAACAAACTCCACTTAGTCTCCCATCATCTAATCTAATACAGTGTTACCAATGGGACAGTACAGTTAGTCTTTTAGACTCACATACAGGAGGTGAACAAACTCCACTTAGTCTCCCATTATCTAATCTAATACAGTATTAACAATGGGACCGTACAGTTAGTCTTTTAGACTCACATACAGGAGGTGAACAAACTCCACTTAGTCTCCCATTATCTAATCTAATACAGTATTAACAATGGGACAGTACAGTTAGGCTTCTAGACTCATCTACAGGAGGTGAACAAACTCCACTTAGTCTCCCATTATCTAATCTAATACAGTATTAACAATGGGACAGTACAGTTAGTCTTTTAGACTCACATACAGGAGGTGAACAAACTCCACTTAGTCTCCCATTATCTAATCTAATACAGTATTAACAATGGGACAGTACAGTTAGGCTTCAAGACTCATCTACAGGAGGTGAACAAACTCCATTTAGTCTCCCATTATCTAATCTAATACAGTGTTACCAATGGGACAGTACAGTTAGTCTTCTAGACTGACGTATAGGAGGTGAACAAACTCCACTTAGTCTCCCATTATCTAATCTAATACAGTATTACCAATGGGACAGTACAGTTAATCTACCAGACTCACAAGGTGAACAAACACCACTTAGTATCCCATTATCAAATCTAATACAGTGTTACCAATGGGACACAACAGTTAGTCTTCCAGACTCACGTACAGGAGGTAAACAAACTCCACTTAGTCTCCCATTATCTAATCTAATACAGTGTTACCAATGGGACAGTACAGTTAGCCTTCCAGACTCACGAGGTGAACAAACTCCACGTAGTCTCCCATTATCTAATCTAATACAGTGTTACCAATGGGACGGTACAGTTAGTCTTCTAGACTCACGTCAGGAGGTGAACAAACGCCACATAGTCTCCCATTATCTAATCTAATACAGTGTTACCAATGGGACAGTACAGTTAGTCTTCCAGACTCACGTCAGGAGGTGAACAAACGCCACTTAGTCTCCCATTATCTAATCTAATACAGTGTTACCAATGGTACACAACAGTTAGTCTTCCAGACTCACGTACAGGAGGTGAACAAACCCCACTTAGTCTCCCATTATATAATCTAATACAGTGTTTCCAAAGGGACAGTATAGTTAGTCTTCTAGACTCATCAACAGGAGGTGAACAAACGCCAAATAGTCTCCCATTATCTAATCTAATACAGTGTTACCAATGGGACAGTACAGTTAGTCTTCCAGACTCACGTCAGGAGGTGAACAAACGCCACTTAGTCTCCCATTATCTAATCTAATACAGTGTTACCAATGGGACAGTACAGTTAGTCTTCTAAACTCACGTCAGGAGGTGAACAAACGCCACTTAGTCTCCCATTATCTAATATAATACAGTGTTACCAATGGGACAGTACAGTTGGTCTTCTAAACTCACGTTCAGGAGATGAACAAACTCCATTTAGTCTCCCATTATCTAATCTAATACAGTGTTACCAATGGGACAGTACAGTAAATCTTCTAGACTCACATACAAGAGGTAAACAAACTCCACGTAGTCTCCCATTATCTAATCTAATACAGTATTACCAATGGGACAGTACAGTTAGTCTTCCAGACTCACGAGGTAAACAAACTCCACGTAGTCTCCCATTATCTAATCTAATACAGTATTACCAATGGGACAGTACAGTTAGTCTTCTAAACTCACGTTCAGGAGATGAACAAACGCCACTTAGTCTCCCATTATCTAATCTAATACAGTGTTACCAATGGGACAGTACAGTTAGTCTTCTAGACTCACGGTGAACAAACTCCACTTAGTCTCCCATTGGCTAATATAATACATTGCTACAAATGGGACAGCACATTTAGTCCTCCAGACTCACGTACAGGAGGTAAACAAACTCCACGTAGTCTCCCATTATCTAATCTAATACAGTATTACCAATGGGACGGTACAGTTAGTCTTCCAGACTCACGAGGTGAACAAACTCCACGTAGTCTCCCATTATCAAATCTAATACAGTATTACCAATCGGACAGTAAAGTTAGTCTTCGAGACTCACGTACAGGAAGTAAACAAACCCCACTTAGTCTCCCATTATATAATCTAATACAGTGTTTCCAAAGGGACAGTACAGTTAGTCTTCTAGACTCACGTACAGGAGGTGAAGAAACTCCACTTAGTCTCCCATTGTCTAATCTAATACAGTGTTACTAATGGGACATTACAGTTAGTCTTCTAGACTCACGTACAGGAGGTGAAGAAACTCCAATTAGTCTCCCATTATCTAATCTAATACAGTGTTACCAATGGTACACAACAGTTAGTCTTCCAGACTCACGTACAGGAGGTGATCAAACCCCACTTAGTCTCCCATTATATAATCTAATACAGTGTTTCCAAAGGGACAGTACAGTTAGTCTTCTAGACTCATCTACAGGAGGTAAACAAACCCCACTTAGTCTCCCATTATCTAATCTAATACAGTGTTACCAATGGGACACAACAGTTAGTCTTCCAGACTCACGTACAGGAGGTAAACAAACTCCACTTAGTCTCCCATTATCTAATCTAATACAGTGTTACCAATGGGACAGTACAGTTAGCCTTCCAGACTCACGAGGTGAACAAACTCCACGTAGTCTCCCATTATCTAATCTAATACAGTGTTACCAATGGGACGGTACAGTTAGTCTTCTAGACTCACGTCAGGAGGTGAACAAACGCCAAATAGTCTCCCATTATCTAATCTAATACAGTGTTACCAATGGGACAGTACAGTTAGTCTTCCAGACTCACGTCAGGAGGTGAACAAACGCCACTTAGTCTCCCATTATCTAATCTAATACAGTGTTACCAATGGGACAGTACAGTTAGTCTTCTAAACTCACGTCAGGAGGTGAACAAACGCCACTTAGTCTCCCATTATCTAATCTAATACAGTGTTACCAATGGGACAGTACAGTTGGTCTTCTAAACTCACGTTCAGGAGATGAACAAACTCCATTTAGTCTCCCATTATCTAATCTAATACAGTGTTTCCAATGGGACAGCACAGTTAGTCTTCTAGACTCACGGTGAAAAAACTACACTAAGTCTCCCATTGGCTAATATAATACATTGCTACAAATGGGACAGCAAATTTAGTCTTCCAGACTCACGTACAGGAGGTAAACAAACTCCACGTAGTCTCCCATTATCTAATCTAATACAGTATTACCAATCGGACATTACAGTTAGTCTTCGAGACTCACGTACAGGAGGTGAACAAACTCCACGTAGTCTCCCATTATATAATCTAATACAGTATTACCAATCGGACATTACAGTTAGTCTTCGAGACTCACGTACAGGAGGTGAACAAACTCCACGTAGTCTCCCATTATCTAATGTAATACAGTGTTACCAATGGGACAGTACAGTAAATCTTCTAGACTCACATACAAGAGGTAAACAAACTCCACGTAGTCTCCCATTATCTAATCTAATACAGTATTACCAATGGGACAGTACAGTTAGTCTTCCAGACTCACGAGGTAAACAAACTCCACGTAGTCTCCCATTATCTAATCTAATACAGTATTACCAATGGGACAGTACAGTTAGTCTTCTAAACTCACGTTCAGGAGATGAACAAACGCCACTTAGTCTCCCATTATCTAATCTAATACAGTGTTACCAATAGGACAGTACAGTTAGTCTTCTAGACTCACGGTGAACAAACTCCACTTAGTCTCCCATTGGCTAATATAATACATTGCTACAAATGGGACAGCACATTTAGTCCTTCAGACTCACGTACAGGAGGTAAACAAACTCCACGTAGTCTCCCATTATCTAATCTAATACAGTATTACCAATGGGACGGTACAGTAAGTCTTCCAGACTCACGAGGTGAACAAACTCCACGTAGGCTCCCATTATCAAATCTAATACAGTATTACCAATCGGACAGTGCAGTTAGTCTTCGAGACTCACGTACAGGAGGTGAAGAAACTCCACTTAGTCTCCCATTGTCTAATCTAATACAGTGTTACTAATGGGACATTACAGTTAGTCTTCTAGACTCACGTACAGAAGGTGAAGAAACTCCAATTAGTCTCCCATTATCTAATCTAATACAGTGTTACCAATGGACAGTACAGTTAGTCTTCTAGACTCACATAAAGGAGGTGAAGAAACTCCACTTAGTCTCCCATTATTTAATCTAATACAGTGTTACCAATGGGAAGTACAGTTAGTCTTCTAGACTCACGTACACGAGGTGAACAAATTCCACTTAGTCTCCTATTATCCCATCTAATACAGTATTACCAATGGCAAGTACAGTTAATCTTCTAGACGAGGTTAAAAAACTCCACTTAGTCTCCCATTATCTAATCTAATACAGTATTAAGATATGTCCAACAGTTCAAAGCCCGCTTTTACTGCTATGACACCGCAGGCGATGACACTGCTGATGCATGGAATGAAGATGGAGCACTAGTAGAATGCCATAGCAGGGGAAACCGGAGAACCCGAGAAAACCCGTCCTTGCGCCGCTTTCTCCACCACAAATCCCACATGCGGTCGCTTGGTGTACCTATGCAACTCCTGTCCTACACATGGCTTGTGAGGAAAAACAGTTAACTAACACTGATTGGTCTAATAGTTGGTTCAATTACGAAGCCCGGAACTTAATGGACGACGATATTGGGGTTGTCATGTCAAAATACTTCGAGACTATCATATGCTTTACCGGAAAACATGTTAGTCGAGAAATTTAATGCACTGTCGGGATGTTGCTACGGTAGCTTAGTGGTTAGAGCAGCCGACTGAAGTTCGAGAGATCCCTGGTTCATATCCCGGTTATGGCAATGGGGTTTTCAGTTTGACTATCCATCTCCTGTCCTACACGCGGTTGGTGTGAGAAAACTATAATATACAGTATTGATAAAGACAATTTCATAAAATCAGTAATTCTTTTTCTAAACTTTATTCTTCAAAAGTTTGCAAACAGTGACATCGCATCAACATTGCATCTGTTGGTATTGATTCAATCCTTTGTTCCGTAAACCCTAAAGTAATGTCATACACTCACATGACTTCCTCCAGCCATTCTCCACTTTTTCTTAAAAATCTCATATATTCCATTCACATGACCTTCTCCAGCTATTTTGCAAACAAACTATTCTTATAAAATATTAATTTTTCTACTTCATGGTAATCGAAATAAGTTGTTTATAAGTAGAAGGGAAATTAGGGTGTAAAGAGACAACAAATCTTTTGTTATGCATTTGAAATTGAATATAGGTTCTCTTTGCACGACTCTGATTAAAGAATAATAAAATAAACAGCAACTACTGATGAAGACCTCCTCATAAAGAATGTTTCGGTATCCCCTCCAAAAAGTATATGGCACAAATTGTGTATTTTGATGATATCTACTTTTTTGTGTAGTAGGAAAGTTTTGTCTATCTCTTACGGTTTACTAGTTGTACAATCATCCAGAATGAAGCGGTCTTCAGCGCCTATTCTCAACATGTTCAAATGTTACATGTAAGTTTGTTTAACATACTGCATTATAATCAAAATCGTCAGAGCTATTTTTGAGAAAGGCGAAAATTCCAAAAAAGCTTCCTTTTGGTAGTAGTTTGGGTTGGGAATCTTCGTGTCACAACCTTGGAAAATAATAAACTTAAATACCAATTGTGGTATTTTACGGATTGTCATTTATTTAGTTATGCTGTTCACACACACACACACACACACACACACACACACACACACACAAAGGGACAGTTTTTCTAAAAACCTTTTCTGAGTCCAGGAGTCTCAAAACATGCACTTGCAATAAAATCTCTGTATCGAATTTTTGGGTGAAATACAAACCTCCTTTACCTAATGTTCGCACATAGTTCTTGGCAATGAAAATAAAGTGTTTATTATTCTCTCTACTTCACATTAATCGAGATATACATCTGCAGAAATATTTGCATTACTTCTTGTGGAGACAAAGGAATTAAAGGAATCCAGTAGGTTTAAGTATATGAAAGAACTAGTAGCTATGTAATGGTTTTGAAACTCCGTTCTTTCACCAGCAGGAATAAAAACGAATACCAACTTCCATTTGAGAAGGTGTAAGTATGGGAAACAGAAATCAATAACCTGGAAATTAACTCCACAAAAATTATTGGTCTACGTCAAATTGTGTGCTTAGTGAGATCTACTTTTTGGGGGGAAGTAAGATTTTGTCTATCTCTTGTCGTGTACCAGTTATGCAAAAAACACCCAAAATGAGGAGGATTTCAGGGACATTCTCAGAAAATTCAAAATATTAATTTTATTTGTCATGAAAGTATCTGAAAAATATGGTGTTTTAGCGAAAATCCTTAGTCATTTTTGTGAAAACAAAAAGGTTCAAAACAGTTCTATGAAAAGGGTAGTTGGGGTAGAGTGAGTTTTATTGAAAATCCTCGTGTTATATCCTTGGGAAATGTAGAACTCAAATATAAGGTTTGGCAGATTAACTGACTCTCGAACCTTTCTGATGCAGGGTTCTCAAAGCATATATTTTCGCTGAAATATCGATTTCGAAGTTGCGGGGAATACTCTACCTTCTCCACCTGCTATGGGCATTATACCTGGTAGAAAAAGTAAAAATATGTTATTATCGATAAAACTGTGATTCAATATTTACCGTTAGGTTCTGAATACGAATTTGTGGCCTTCTGTCGTACGGCTTTAGGATTGTGTGCAATTCTTTACAGTTCGTGTTTTCTTTTAGATGTCCTCTTAAAGACACAAACCAATCACACTGATGAACACCAATAGTAAAATAATGTGGGTGCAAACAATTAACACTTCTTGTAACGTATAATAAGAAGGCATTTAATAGAATTTGAGGTAGGAGGTGACAATTAAGCATTGGAATTTAAATTGGGGCCAAAGTAACATTGTCGGCATGAATTTTAGTACTATGTACATAGTGCATAGAGAAGGCATTGCATTCCACCCAAAAATTCGTTACGAGATTTCACTGGAAATACATATTTTGGGTCCCCCTGAATAAAAAAAAAATGACTTTCTCTACACGTATTATGTACATAGTATATATAGAAGGTTTTGTATTGCACCCAAAAATTCGATGCCGAGATTTCACCGGAAATACATGTTTCGGATCCCCATTAACACAAAAAGTAAATTTTTCAAAAAGGCCCGCGCGCGCGCGCGCGTGTATGTGTTTGTATATGACAGTGTGTCTGTAGACAGCATAGCTCAAAACGAAAAGACCGTTGAATACCAATGGTATTTAAGTTTGGTATCTTGCAAAGATGCGACAAGAAGAGTTTCAACCTTTACACGGAACTTTTTTCGAAAATTTTGATTTTCTCAAAATGGATCTAACGATTTTGATTAAAATCTCTTATATTTAAGATATTTACATGCCAAATAAAATGCATATCTTGAATTTTACGGAATTTTGCATAACTGCTAAAAGTAAGAAATGGACAAAAACTTACTACACAAAAAATGTAGAGCACATTAAAACACACAATTTATGTTATATACATTTTTTTCGTGGAGTTGATCGTTTTTTAGGTATTCCTTGTTTTTGGTTTCAGCTTTTCTCATACAGGAATTTGTCAACTCCTGTCCATACAAACAAAGAACTTCAGTCACATAGCAACCAGCTTTTGGCTTTCACTTTAACCTATGGTACTCCCTTATTTCGCTTCTACTTACAAGGAAGGAAGCAATAAGACTATTTCTGCTAATTTTCTTGTCCATTAGCATGAAATAAATAGAAGCATTAACTTTTTAACAATAATTTGTTGCAGAGATGTAGAGAAAGTCATGTGACTGGAACACATAAGAGTTTTACTTCCTCTACACGTACCATGTATATGGTGTATAGAGAAGATATTGCATTCCACCCAAAAATTCGATACGAGGTGACACTGAAAATACACGTTTTTTTACTTTCTCTACACGTACTATGTACAAAATGTATAGAGCAGATACCTATTGCAATCCACCCAAAAATTTGATACCGAGATTTCACCGGAAATACATGTTTTGGGTCCCCCTGAATCCAAAAAAAGCATGTTTACTTTCTCTACACATACTATGTATATAGTGTATACAGGAGGTATTGTAATGCACCCAAAAATTTGATACCGTGATTTCCCCGGAAATAGGTGTTTTGAGACCCCCTGAATAAAAAAAATATTTTTAGAAAAATGTCCGTGCGTGGATGTGTGTGTATGTATGTGTGTCTGTGGGCAACATAGCTAAAAACCAAACTTGGTGTATAGGTTTGGTATATTCCAAGGATGTGACACGAAGATTTTCAAGAAAATCCCTCCTCCCACAACTACCCTTTACATGGAACATTTTTCGAAAATGTTGTTTTTCTAAAAAATGGCTCTAACTATTTTGATTAAAATATCGTACATTAAAGCTATTTACCTGAAAAATAAAATGTATATCTTGAATTTTCTGGGAATAGTCTCTGAAGACTACTTTATTCTGGATGGATTTTATGGAATTTTGCATAACCACTAAATCGTAAGAGATGGACAATAACTTACCACACAAAATGTAGAGCACGTTAAAACTCACAAATTATGTTATATACATTTTTTTCGTGGAGTTGATCGTTTTTTAGACATTCCTTGTTTTTGGTTTCAGCTTTAAAAAAACGTTTACTTTTCTCATACAGGAATTTATCAACTCCTGGTCATACAGACAAAGGAACTTCAGTCACATGTTTTGACTATCACTTTAACCTATGGTACTCTCTTATTTCGCTTCTACTTACAAGGAAGCAAGTAATAAGACTATTTCTGTTAATTGTTTCTCAATTAGCATGAATTAAATAGCAGCATAAGCTTTTTAACAATAATTTGTTACAGAGATGTAGAGAGAGTCAAGTGAATGGAACACGTCAGATTTTTGCAATTATTGTTGCACAAATCCCACTGTAAGACTTGGCTACGCCCACTTTTCAGTGATGTTAAGACTCAATATGGCTACCATCGCAAAGAGTTGTTGATATCGTAGTACATTTGCTGAAGTACATTTTGTGACCAGCCGCCATCTTGCGATTATACATGCCACCATACGCAACGTCTGCTAAATTATTGTTTTTCCAAGTTTTTGAAGTAAAAAACAAAGGACAGTGGAAGGGGAGAAACCTCTAGTTGAAGTAATATTTAATACACTCACATTTCTTCGGCCTATCAAAAGTTATTATTGATAATTTGGTATTATTGCAGTAATCATCGCGGCAAGGTCTTAATTTTGTTCTAATTTTTTTAGTCTAAAACTGAAGGAGGACAAAATATCAGTTTTTGACCAAACTATATTGTCTCTCGTGTCTATGGTTATTAGTTCCACTACATGCACTTATTAAGTTAGTCTAATCTAATTCCCCTATTGGTGCACTAAATATGTGTGAGGTAGTCATAGTTAGTATGTATGTACGTAAACACACATATTTAGGAAAGGCTTGGAATCATTTTTAAGTGCACACAAAAAAAAAAATTGTGACAAATATCATTGATTATCGCAAGGATTATGATTTTACTGTGGACTACATAAATTGTATTCCGAGTCCGAGAAACACACCCCCTATTCTCACAGTTCGTTTATCATAAGCACATAATTTGATAGTAATTATTTCTCGCGATAGCTGCTAAATGGGCGAATTAGCAAGAGGTTTCTTATAAACAGGAGTAGCTTGCTAATTTTATTGCTTCACAACGGTCTTTCCCACTTGGAAATCTAAAATCTAACGAACAATACAGAATCGTTCTGTTGATAATGTATAAGCATACCATCGAAAAAAATACGCTAACCCATGTTGACGCTCATTTCTCTTTTCTTGTTTATGCTTCTGCTATTCGAGAAACTACAACCAAACACCACACGCATATTGACCATTACATTGATTTAAAATTTACACTCTAAATGTACTGCTTAATTGAACATTTAACACCACAAAGTCACTTATATACGTACCCCAACCTATTTATTGAAACATTTCCTTTTCCTTGTTTTTTCTTCTGCTATACGAGAATCGACACCCAAACACCACACACGTATTCACCATTATACTGGTTTAAAACCTACATTCCGAATGTATAGCTTAGTTAACATTTAACACCATAAAATCTTATTTTATGTTGCACATTTAACCTACAAAAGCGTGCTCATCTCAAAAGTGTAGAATCAAAATATGGAAGTTTGACAAAAACATCCTTTACCAACCACAACGCATAAGGATAGGGCATTTTCTATCTATTCTCTCTATATCTGTGGTATCTACAGATCCAGGATTAGAGAGAGCTCTGGCGGCTGTTTCATGTCACGGCCGCCTAGAATATTACATACACGAAGAGTAATATGCACATACTATGTGTGGAACAAGCAGTTATTGTGAACGCTCACATTGGAAAACACGTATTTTAACTCTGTTGTTCTCATTTTGCTTATTGTGAATCAGACTTAGGTATCATTTTAGGTAAAGCTATACCAGAGTACCATCACAAATATAAATCTTTAAGAATTGAAACTAACCTTATAATCCACTTCAGAGTATGTAGGAGCTAATATGTGTTCATCTAGAATTGGAATAACCCACCAGTCCCACCCTGTAAGTACACTTTCTTAAATAGCAAAATTCAGGAAAATGTTCATGGTGGGGGAAGATTTAAGAGCTGTTGCTAGGCGGGAAGTAAGTATTTATGGTCTAGAAACAATAAAATTACAATGCTACCAACTTAGATAAAGTCACCAAAAACAAAGAAACAAAGAAAAAAAGTAAAGCTCAAAAGTCACCAACATTCACACAGTAACAATGGAGTACCAAGGCTGTAGCTGGAACTTCATAACTTTTTTCGGAGATTTATATTTTAATGACGCAGTGCTGAAATTTCTAAAGGACCACAAATTAATCCACTCACATTATCCATGCGAAAGTTGTGGATAACTAAAAGACGTGAAATATTACCGTAACAATACAAAAATATTGGCACGCTGCAACAAGAGAATTCGTGGACGGAGATGTAGCTTCACAAAAAGTGGTAGAGATGGAAGTTTTTTTGAAAATGCTAAATTACGAGTGAATAATGTCTGAATTTCTGCTTTCTCTGGTTATTCGTACCAAACCCAAGACATCAATTTATAGTATATCATGCCAAAACCATCCCAAAAAAAGTTGTCGATTGGTCATCATTTTGCCGTGAAGTATGTGAGATGTGGCTATTCAATAATCGGCAACGAATTGGAGGACCTGGGATTGTGGTGGAAATAGATGACGCAAAATTCGGCAAGGGAAAACATAACAGAGGAAGAATGATCGAGGAGCAATGTGTTTTCGGAGCTGTGGAGAGGAAAGACAAGTCAAAGTTTTTTTTCTGGTACCTGTGCCTAACAGAACGACGGAGACTTTCCTGGAGATCATATCCTAATGGATACTTCCGGGGAGCATCATAATTTCCGATTGTTGGAAAGCGAATGACGCCCTGAAACACAAAGATTTCATACATTTGCGCGTCAACCACTCATTGGAATTTGTATCCACTGAAAGAAGCGGAGGAGTACATGAAGAAAATATGGAAACCTTGCAGGACGAAGATATTGATGAGTTTCCCATCCACACCCAAAACATTGAACGTGAATGGAGAAATGTCCAATACACAATCCCTGTATTCGGCAGAAAGTCACAACATTTTGGTGGGTATTTGTCAGAGTATCTTTTTAAAAGAAACTTTGATTTGAACGTAAGGTTCCACAAATTCATGGAAATTGTGCCACAAGCGTATTCAATATAAAATTACCGGTCTTGTCATTATTCATGTTGAATTCTTAAATTATTACACTTTCTGTTTATTTGTTGTGGAATTGTTATTTCAACTAGTGTTAAATATATTTATTGTTCAGTTTCTATTTAATAAATTCCTGATCCGAAATTTAAATTTAGGTGTATAGGTGTATAGTACATAATGTATGCATGTGTACACACACACACACACACACACACACACACACACACATTAACCAAAACCAAAACTCTTATAACAAAAATGAGTTTACTCTCACTCACAAACCTAGAACTACTAGAGAAGATAATCGTTTCCTCTCCAAGTTTTGTAAAACGACTGGAAACCGATTCAAATGCCTTACAGGAAGTTCACTTTATTTACACAAAAACACGCATGCGTTTGTGAAACAAATGGAAATCACTATAAACTAAATATACGAAAATCAATTTATTGACGCACACTAACCTAAACTCACTTCGCTCGCATGCTTTGGTGGAACCAATTGAAATTATTAAAATCAAAGTAGACGAAAATTAGTTTATTTAATACAGTGACCTAAACCTAATACAACGTATGCTCGCTTCGCTCGCATGTAGTAACAATTATTAAAACTAAAGTACATGAAAATAAGTTCATTTACACACACATTAACCTAAGCGTAACAAAGTGCATGCTTTGGAGAAACAAGTGGATATTATTGAAACCAAAATATGTGAAAATAAGTTTTTATTTACACACACACACACACACACACACACACACACACACACACACACACACTAACCTAAACCCAACACAGCGCATGCCCGCTTTGCTCGCATGCTTTGGTGAAACAAGTGAAAATTATTGAAACCAAAGTAAAGGAAAATCACTAAAAATAAATTACCCGAAAATCACTTATTTACACAACAATAATTGATTCAGACGCCACCTGTGTTATAGCTACTGAAACAATAGAAATTGCTGTAAAAAAGTAAAGGAAACAAATACTTTTGGTATATTTTAGTATAAATCGCGTACTTTGTTGGAAGACAAGATACATTTTTAAAACTTTGTAATACGATATTGCGGCGAGTAGAAGTGAAAAATCTAGTACCTAAATAGCTTTAATGGTAGTTTAAGAGGTGGAATCAAGATATAGTAATAATGAATTTTAACCAGCTTCATGTGTACCTATTTATTCGCCACAACCTGACTTAGCTAAGTCGACCATCTCCAGAAAGGCCAGGAATGTGTATCTCGAGGCGAGAGGATATAGCGTTGATCACCACAGAAATTACAATTATGTGGAAACTTCAAATGATCAATTATTTAACTCATAAACACAACAAAAGAAACAAAGAAAGAAAAAGAAAAAAGATAAACAATAGCAAACATTGTCCTTATTACTTGGTTTCTTGTAAGTAGAACGGAAAAAATCTAATGTGTTCCCTTCACATGATGTCCTCTAGCTGTTCGGTAATCAAAACTTGAACCTGTTATCAACGTCATGCTAATCAAGATAAACATTAGCAGAATTAGTCTTATTACTAGTTTCCTTGTAAGTAGAAGGGGAATAAGAAAATGTTCTTCCTTTAAAGGGCGGTCGCTATGTGAAACAATTGAAATTCCAGGTTACTTACAAACGAAAAACGAGAAGAAAGATGACTTTCTGTTTGAGAAAAGTTTAAATGGCTAAAATTGAAGCCAAAAATCCGGAAATCTAGAAAACGGTTACTGTATAAGACATAAATTGCGTATTTTAATGAGATGTACATTTTTTGTGTAGTAAGTTTCTGTATATCTCTGATGGTTTCCCAGTGACGCCCTCCGTGGTGTAATGGTTACCATGCTAACTTCATATATCCAAGGTCGTGGGTGTAAACCCGGCGTAGGACGATGGATTTTTTTCGGGTGTAAAAATCCTTAGCATGGTTTTCTTCAGAAGGGAAGTAAAGCCGTTGGTCCTGTGTCGTAGATTTACGGCACGTAAAAGAACCTTAAGCCTGATAACGCTGAGAACCACAGCAGTTAAAGAGCGTCCATACATTTTGGTTTCCCAGTTATACAAAAGTCATCCAGAATGAAAAGGTCTTCTTCAGAAGCTATTCCTAGAAAATTTAAGATATACATTTCAACTGTCATAAAAATATCTTAAACATAAGGTATTTTAATCTAAGTCGTTAAAGCCATTTTGATATCAAAATTTTCGAAAAATGTTTCATGTAAAGTGCAGGATGAGGTGGGGGGATATTCTTGAAAATCTTCGTGTCGCATTCTTGGAAGATTCCAAACTTAAATAACAAGTTTGGTGCTTAACAATATTTTCGTTTTTAGCTATGCTATGTACAGACCCACACGCGCGCGCGATCGCGAACAAAACACGTACCTTTTTCTAAAAATGCTTATTTTTTAATCCATGGGATCCCAAAACATGTATTTCCGTTGAAATCTCGGAATCGAATTTTTTGGGTGTATTACAATATCTTCTCTATATACTATGTACATAGTACGTGTAGAGAAAGTAAAAAAAAAAAAAAGAAAGGAATACTTACAAGTTTTATGCAATTGAAGAGTAGAGTTATTCTTGTCCTAAGAATTTCTATACCATTTGCACATTTGACGAAGTCGAGGTTGGTTGTATAAGATTTATCTTCATGTGTTCTGCTAAGAAGAATGTTTTACGTAGATGGACTTCCTATAACTATGTTCTGGAGTTGGCACCTTGTGGATCTAAGACCCGGATTCACAGTTTAAGCTTATGCTTCGAATCGTGTTTAAGAAAATGCGTAAGCCGTAGTGAAGTTTTACAGAAAGTTGTTCAAGTCATAAGCGAGTTTATCCGTGGTTTGAAGTAATGAATCTGTTAAATATAACCAAAAATTGTAAAGATTAAAAGAATGACTTTCTTTACACCTTTCTCACAAATTATTGTTAGTAAGCTTATTCTTCCATTTCATTTAAAATATTAGCAGAAACGGTCTTATTATTTAGTTCCTTGTAAGTAGGAGGGAAGTAAGGGAATACACTAGGCTAAACCGATAGTCAAGTGTTATTAACTGTGGTGACTGTGGGATATAAATCCGTTTCTTTGCGTGGACAGGAGTTGACAAGTTCCCGTATGAGAAAAGTTTAAGTACCTATTTTAAAACTGAAATCAATATCAAGAAATATCTTGAAAACGGCTAACTCTACGAAAAAAAAAAAAAAAAAAAAAAAAACTACATTAGATAAATTTTGTATTCTATCGAGATCTACGTCTTTTGTGCAATAAGTTTTGGTCTATCTCTTACGGTTTATCGGTTATACAAAATTCAATAAAAATCATCCAGAATGAAGAGGTCTTTAGAAGCTATATCCAGAAAATTTAAATATACATTTTATTTGTCATGTAAATATCTTAAGTATAAAAAATTATAACCAAAATTGTTAGAGCAATTTTTGAGAACATCAAACATTTCAAATTTGTTTCCATGTAAAGAGTAGTTGGGGTGGGGGAATTTTTTTCTTGAAAATCTTCGTGTCGCAACCTTGGAAGACGCCAAACTTAAATACCAAGTTTGGTATCTAACTCTCTTTTCCTTTTTGAGCTATGTTGTCCACAGACACACACACACACACTCACACACATACACAGACCTTTTACTAAAAATGCTTTTTTTTGTATTCAGGGGACCCAAAACATGTATTTTCGGTGAAATCTCCGTATCGAATTTTTGGGTGCAATGCAATACCTTCTCTATGCACTATGTACATAGTACGTGTGGAGAAAGTAAAAACTACTTTTTTTTCATAACAAAATTATATGAATTCCAAATTTTAAGAAAATATGCAGTTTTTCCCACTAGGGGCATCTTACCTACCAATTAATTGAAGCTATAAATGGATAAATGCACGCTTATCATGATACACTGCTTTAATCTTTATTTTCGGAAATAGTTTTTCCAACATTTTTTCATACACCCTCCGTGGTGTAATGGTTACCATGCTGACTTCATATACCCAAGCTCGCGGATTCAAACCCGGCGGAGGACGATGGATTTTTTCGGGCGTAAGAATCCTAAGCATAGCTTCCTTCGGAAGGGAAGTATAGCCTTTGGTCCCGTGACATAGATTTACGGTACGTAAAAGAATCGCAAGCCTGAATGAGAGACCTCTGAGCAAAATTAAGCGGTCTTTCACGCCCAATATAGAATGGGACGCTGAGAACCACAGCAGTTAAAGAGCGTCCATAAATAACACGTCATTTCCATTTTTTTTTCATACACAAAATACTCCACGCGATGCAATTTTACCAATTTATTTGATCATTTTTATACTCCCTCTCAAAAGTACACCAAAAACCTGATCATATATATTCTTGAAATAATGCTTTAATTGCAGATATAAATAATTAAATTTTGAAAAATCAATATTTTTGGAGATTACAAAAAATAACAAATAATCTGCAACAATTAGGGCTAATATTAAAAAACTATAATACTTCAGATCTATTTGTAATCTCTTTTACTATAAAAGGAGATTTTTAAATGTCATTATTTTTAAAAGCCACCACATGTTTTATTTGTTTCAGAACAATGCTTTTATATAATACAAATCTAATATGTTCCACTCACATGAATTTCACTACATCTCTGCAAATTATTGTTAAAAAGGTTATTCTTCCATTTCCTTCATGCTAATCGAGAAAAACATGAGCAGAAATAGACTTTTTACTTGCTTCTTTGTAATTAGAAAGAAAATAAGGGAATACACTAAGCTAAAGTAATAGTCCAATCTTTTAAAAGCTGATTGCCTTCGGATTGAAGTTCATTTGTTTGTATGGCCAGGAGTTGACAAAGTCCCGTTTTAGTAAAGTATAAGTATTTTAAAGCTGAAACCATTAACAAGGAATATCTGAAAAACGAAAAAAATGTTAATAACATAAATTGCGTGTTCTAAAGAGCTCTACAAGTTTTGTACAGTAAGTTTGTATCTATCTCTTATGATTCACCAGTTATGCAAAATTCCGCAAAATTCATCTAGAATAAAAATGCCTTCAGACCTATTCTCAGAAAACTCGAAATATTCATTTTATATATATTTTTAATATATTTATATATTTTAATCAAAATAGTACTTGGTAGTTTGGTATTTAAGTTTTGTAACGCAAACACGGACCTTTTTGTAAAACGGATTTTTTTTTAAATTTAGGGGTTCCCAAAACATGTATTTCCGGTGAAATCTTGGTATCGAATATTGGAGTGCATTACAATACCTTCTCTATACACTGTGTAGATAGAACGTGTAGAGAAAGTAAAAGTATTACTTAAATAACCATGCAACTAGAACTTTTAACACACGGCAAAATATCACTGTTATTATTGGTATAAATTTCAATAAGATATCTGACTTTCTGTGTATTTTCCAAAGCGTATTGAACTGCGGCTTAAGCTACATAATTGTCATGTTGTTATCTGAAGAAGGCGATATTAGTGATGAATATGCTTGCTTGCTTGTAAATAGAAAGGAAGAAGGGAACACTTTAGGCTAGAGTGATAGTCAAATTCTTATAAGCTAGTTGCCATGTGTCTGAAAGAAGTTTACGATTTTACGTGTGTGAAAAGTTTAAGTGTTTTGAATCTGAAACAAAAACAAGGAATATCTTAGAAATGGTCAATTCCACGAAAAAAACGTTTATGACATAAATTGTGTTTTTTAACTTGATCTATATTTCTTTGAGTAGAAAGCTTCTGTGTATCTCTTACGGTTTACAAGTTATGTAAAATTCTTTCAGAATAAAGGGGTCTTTAGGGGCTATTCCCAGAAAATTTAAATATACATTTTGTTTACCAAATAAATATCTGTAATATATAGGATATTAATCAAAATTGTTAGAGCAATTTTTGAGAAAATCAAAATTTTCGAAATTCTATCCATGTAAAAGGTAGTTTGGGGCTAGGAGATTTTTCTCAAAATCTTCGTGCCGCATCCCTGGAAGATACTAAACTTAAATCTTAAGTTTGGTATTTTACCGACCTTTCGTTTTGAATTATTTGCATATTTGTTCACAGACACATGTACACACACAGACTTTTTTACTTTCTCTAGCCCATTATGTACAATGCACATAGGGATAGAAAAGGTATTGTAATGCACCCAAAAATTCGATACCGAGATTTTACCGGAAATATATGTTTTGGGGTCCCCTGAGTCCGAAAAAAGCATTTTTATAAAAAGGTCCGTGTGTGTCTGGACAGCGTAGCCCCAAAACAAAAAGACCGTTAAATACCAAACTTGATATTTAGGTTTAGTATCTTCTAAGGATCTTCAAAAAAATCTCCCTGCCACAAACTACCCTTTACATGGAAAAAATTCTAAAATGTTGATTTTCTTAAAAATAGCTGTAACGATTTTGATTAAAATCCCGTATATTTAAACTATTTATGTCCGAAAGAAAATGCATATCTCGAACTTTTGGGGAATGGCCTCTGAAGAGCTCTTTATTCTGGATGCATTTTGCTTAACTGCTAGAAAAAAACTCACTACACAAAAAATGTACATCACGTCAAAACTCACAATTTATGTCCTTTACGTTTTTGTTGCGGAGGTAACCGTTTCCGAGATATTCCTTGTTACTGGTTTCAATTGTGAAGTACTTAAACTTTTCTCACTCAGGAAGTGTCCGTTTTTCTTTTGTTCTACTCCTTGCCAAGCAAAGAAGTGATTTGCAATGACAATCGTGTAGCGATAGCTTTCAAAACATTTGATAATCACTTTAGCATACGCATTCCCTTATTCTCTCCTACTTATAAGGAACTAAGTAATAAATACATTCTGCTAATATTTATCTCGATTAGCATTGTGTACAAAGAAGAATAATATTTTGTAGGAGGTTTGTAGAGCAGCTAGAGAAAGTTATGTGAGTGTAACACATCAGATTTTTCTAAAAATGTTTTTTGTACAGGGGATCCTAAAGGGGAATTGCCAACTGTGAACGAGACTGAAACCGATATATCACCAGATTCTAGTGATCTACTCCAAAATGGTTAAAAAATAAATAAATGCAATTTAGTAATTTCTCATATTCTTGTCCCCTATGCAAAAGGGACGATAATATGAGTATATCATGCAATCGCGAGAAACAAATGAAAATCGACTGGACTTTAAAACACAACAGCGTATTAAACGATCCGAAACAACTGTCTCCGTGGTTGAGTGGTCACGCGCTGTTCTCACCCAAGGTGCCGGTCCCCATGGCCACGCTCGCTAAAGCGTCTCGCTTTGGTGCTTCGTGGGCAGGGGATCGTGGGTTCGAGTCCCGCCGTGGGCATGGATGTTATATGTTTGTGCAATGTGTATATGTTTGTAAAAGAAACAGTAAACCAGTAATCAGTAAAACCTACGGGGGGAAATGTAAATAGGGATACAGTACCGTAGTCCTGATCAGACTCCGTTACTGTTTTTAAGAAAAAAAAAAAAAAAAAAAAAAAAAGGGTGCCGAGTTCTATTCTCGGCTGGGACGGGGAAGTTTTCTTTAACCAGAATAATTCCCTATCCCCCACAGAGTCTGGAAATATGTAGTCAGAGTGAATGTGCGTATGATTGAAACGAAAATTAGTGAATACCCACCATTTAAGAACCTACTGTCAACAAGTTGTTTCTAAAGCAAAGCCCCGATATGACCTCAGACATTAAAAGGGGCTATGAAAATGAAGAAAGAAAAAAAAAATCCAACGTATATGTCGGAAATGGCTTAGCTAAAAAAAAGTTTTATTTGACTAAATTTCGTACTTAAAAGAGGTCTAACATTTTTAAGGTAATACGTTTTAGTCAATTGCTTAAGTGTATGAGTTAAGGGAGATTATACAGAGCTCCTTCTGAATGAACACGTCATCACAGAATATCCCCGAGAATCTAAGATGTATTTTATTTGTCATGTAAATAAGTTTAATGTATGGTATTATAACCAAAAACCTCAGAACTATTCTTAAAAACCTTTCATGTAAAGAGTGATTGGGGTAGGGGATTTTCTTGAAAATCGTATCTACTTATTTTATTCAAGAAGGTTCAAAAGATGTATCTCTGCTAAAATACAGATATCGACTTTCTGGGTAGAATACATTACTCCCCCTACGTATCTACTACATGTAAAGAGAAATATTAAAAAAATCTGTTGCGTACCATTCACATGACTTTCTCTACATCGTGTAACAAATTATTGTTGAAAACCATATTCTTCTATCTAATTTATGATAATCTAAATAAACATTAGGAAAAATTGTCTTAATTACTAGCGTCCTTGTAAGTAGAAGGAAATTAGGGAATACACTACACTAAAACGACAGTCGATCTTTTAGAAGCCGGCTGCCATGTGGACGAAATCCGTTTCTATGCAACTTTCCGTGTGAAAAAAGTTTAGGTATTTTAAACCTGAAACAAATAACAAGGAATATCTCAGAAATGGTCAATTCCACTTAAAAAACGTATATGACATAAGTTATGTGTGTTAACGTGAGCTACATTTTTTGTGTAGTAAGCTTTTGTCTGTCTCTCACGGTTTACCAGGTACGGAAAATTCATTCAGAATAAAGAGGCCTTTAGAGGCTATTCCCAGAACATTCAAGATACACATTTGACTTGGTATTTTAATCAAAATCGTGAAAGCCACTTATGAGAAAATCAAACTTTGCGAAAATTTTTCCATGTAAAGGGTGGTTTGGGGTGGGGGAGTTTTCTCAAAATCTTCGTATCGTATCTCTGGAAGATACTATACTTAAATGTCAAATTTGGTATTTTACCGACTTTCGTTTTTGAGTCATCGTGTTCATAGACACACGAACACACACACAGACCTTTTTTGGATACAGGGACCCTAAAGCATGTAATTCCGGTGAAATCTCGGCATCTAATTTTTGAATGGAGTGCAATACCTTCTCTATACACTGTGTACATAATATGTGTAGAGAACGTAATAAAAGTAGCTTTCACACAGTGAGAAACTTCATTCAACTCTCTGCTTTTTTCTAATTCAGATCTAATTACATCGGCAACAGAATCCAATCTTCTGCTTCGATGGCGTTGGATGAATTTAACTCTCTTCTCTCTTAGCGTAAGGAAGGTATCACATTTCTTATATCACGTTGAACGGAAGCGATGACGATCGGATGACCTGGAGAACTTTCGCTGGCAGATTTACCCCCATAATGACTACGTCGGAAATTCGGATCATACTCATTTATTTTTACTTTCTCTACACGTATTATATACATAGTGTATTGCACCAAAAACTTCGATATCGAGATTTCATCGGAAATACATGTTTTCGGTCACCCTGAATCCAAAAATAGCATTTTAGAAAAAGGTCGGTGCGCGTGTCTGTGGATAGCATAGCTCAAAAACGAAAATACGTTAAATACTACCCCAAACTACTCTTTACATGGAACCTTTTTCGAACATTTTGATTTTCTCAAAAATGGCTCTAACGATTTTGATTAAAATATCGTATATTAAAGATATTTACCTGGCATATAAAATGTATATCTTGAATTTTATGGGAATAGCGTTTGAAGACCACTTTATTCTGGATGAATTTTGCATAACTGGTAAACCGTAAGAGATAGACAAAAACTTACTGCACAAAAAATGTAGATCACGATAAAACACACAATTTACTCGTATAGCATATACATTTTTTTTTCGAGTTGATCGTTTTTAAGATATTTCTTGTTATTGGTTTCAGGTATAAAAAATGTATACTTTTCTCAAACAGGAATTTGCCAACTCCTGTCCATAAAACAAAGGAACTTCAGTTACATAGCAACCTGCTTTTGACTATCACTTTAACCCATGGTACTCCCTTATTTCGCTTCTACTTACAAGGAAGCAAGTAATAAGACTATTTCTGCTAATTTTTCTCCATTAGCATGAAGTAAATAGAAGCATAAGCTTTTTAATAATATTTCTTTTGCAGAGACATAGAGAAAGTCATGTGAATGGAACACATCAGCTTTCTTTAAATGTATCTATTATAAAATCCTAAGGGCGACTGACACAAGTTTTGAGAAACAAAATTTATTTGCAAGCAAGGAAAGGTTTCAATGAGAAAGCCGTGCGGCACACTATCTTTTCCAGATGCAATTTTTCTATTTAAAGTTCGCTATTTTTCTTTTTCTCTTTTTTTTTTCCACATTCCTCTGTTGTTCCAATCACCTTCTCCGAGATTTCGCTCTTCCGTGCCTCTCTCCACATATTTTCCCCATTATATTAAATAAATAAATAAAGCTAATGAATAAAATCCGAATATACTACCCGGAACCTAGGTAACTAAACCGAGGTATGTATTCAAATTTAAATTTATTATCAAAAACAAGCACTACAAATTTTATCTACGTATTATATACTTTTTCAGATAATTAACTAATCTAAGAATTAAACTTTCAAATTGAAAATCACTAAACAAGGATATTGAATATAAGAAGAAAAATCTGATGTGTTCCATTCACATGACTTTCCCTACAACTCTGCAATAAATTAATGTTAAAAAGGTTATGCTTCTATTTACTTCCTGCTAATCGAGAAAAAATTAGCAGAAATAGTCTTATTACTTGCTTCCTTGTAAGTAGAAGCGAAATAAGAGTGTATCAAACGTTAAAGTGATAATAAAAGCTGGTTGTTATGTGACTGAAGTTCCTTTGTTTGTATGGACACGAGTTCACAAAGTCCTGTATGCGAAAAGTATGTTTTTATAGCTGAAACCAAAAGCAAGGAATATCTAAAAAACAATCAACTCCACGAAAAAAATGTATATAACATAAATTGTGTGTTTTAAAGTGTTCTACATTTGTTGTGTGGTAAGTTTTTGTCCATCTTAGCAGTTATGCAAATTTCCGTAAATTTGACCCAGAATAAAGTAGTCTTCAGAGGTTATTCCCAGAAAATCCAATATATACATTTATTTGTCAGGTAAATATCCTTAATATACGATATTTTAATCAAAATCGTTTGAGCCATTTTTTAGAAAATCAAAATTTTCGAAAAAAGTTCCATGTAAAGGGTAGTTTGGGGTGGGAGGATTTTTCTCAAAATCTTCGTGTCGCAACCCTGGAAAATACTAAACCTAAATACCAAGTTTGGTATATTACCGACTTTTCGTTTTTGAGTTATCGTGTTTACAGACACCCGGACACACGCATACACATACGGACCTTTTTCTGAAAATATTTTTTTTTGGATACAGGGGACCCTAAAACATATATTTCCGGTGAAATTTCGGTATCGAATTTTCTGGTGGAGTGCAATACCTTCTCTATACACTATATACATAGTAAGTATAGAGAAAGTAAAAATCTGATGTGTTCCATTCACATGACTTTCTCTACATCTCTGCAACAAATTACTGATAAAAAGCTTATTCTTCTATTTACTTAATGATAATCGAGAAAAAATTATCAGAAATAGTCTTATTGCTTGCTTCCTTGTAAGTAAAAGTGAAATAAGGGAGTACCATAGGCTAAACTGACAGTCGAAGGCTGGTTGCTATAGACTGAAGTTCTTTTGTTTGTATGGACAGAATTTCACAAATTCCTGTATGGGAAAAGTATGTTCTTTTAAGCTGAAACTAAAAGCAACCATCTCCACGAAAAAAAATGTATAAAACATAAAGTATGTGTTTTAATGTGCTCTACACTTTCTGTGTGGTAAGTTTTCGTCCATCTCTTACGGTTTAGCAGTTATGCAAAAATCCGTCAAATTCATCCAAAATAAAGTAGTCCTCAGAGGCTATTCCCAGAAAATTCAAGATATACATTTTATTTGTCAAGCAAGTATCTTAAATATACGAGATTTTAATCAAGATCGTTAGAGCCATTTTTAAGAAAAACAAAACTTTCGAAAATTTTTCCATTTAAAGGGTAGTTTGGGGTGGGGGGATTTTCTTGAAAATCTTTGTGTCACATCCTTGGAAGATACCAATCTTAAATACCAAGTTTGGTATTTTACTGACTTTTCGTTTTCGAGTTATCGTGTTCACAGACACACGGACACACGGACCTTTTTCCGAAAATTCTTTTTTTTTTGATAAAGGAGACCATAAAACATATATTTCCTGTGAAATCTCGGTATCTAATTTTTGGGTGGAGTGCAATACCTACTCTATACACTATGTACAAAGTGTGTATAGAGAAAGTAATATACACTATGTACATAGTATGTATAGAGAAAGTAAAAATTAAGGTGTAAATAAATTAAAATATAATATAATAAAGCAAATTGTTCTAAAAATAAAATATTACTGGAAAACCAGCCACTTTACAACTGGTATCCAGCTGCCTTCTATTCTATACTATGCAATACATTACTGCTATCCAGCGAAATGTGCTGGGATCCAGCACTAAGTTGTATATTTACTGCAATAACTTTATTCTACATACTAATAATATGATTTATGTATATGTATTTAACTGTATTATTTTCCACATTATTTTATTTATATAATTTAATATTCAATGTTATAATTATGTTATACTAGCAACTTATTACTTTCTCTAGCCCCGTATGTACAATGTACATAAGGATAGAGAAGTATTGTATTCCACCCAAAAATTCGATACCGAGATTTCACCAGAAATACATGTTTTAGAACTCCCTGTATCCACAAAGAGCATTTTCAGAAAAAGGTCCGTGTGTGTGTCCGTGTGTCCGTGTGTCTGTGAACACGATAACTCAAAAACGAAAAATAGCTAAAATACCAAACTTGGTATTTAAGTTTAGTATCTTCCAGGGATGCGACACGAAGATTTTGAGAAAAATTCCCCCATCTCACACTACCCTTTACATGGAACTTTTTTCGAAAATTTAGATTTTCTTAAAAACGGCTTTTCTCAGACGGGAATGTCAGTTTTCTTTTGTTCTACTCCTAGCCAAGAAAAGAGGCGATTTGTGATGACAATCGCATAACGACAACTTTTAAAACATTTGACTATTGGTTTAGCGTAGTGTATTCCCTTATTTTCTTCCTGCTTATACGGAACTAAATAATAAGAACATTGCGCTAATGAGTACCTCGATTAGCAAGGTGCAGAAAGAAGAATAATATTATGTAAAAATTTTGTAGAACAGCTAGAGAAATCACGTGAGTGTAACACATCAGATTTTTTTTTTTCTATATTGTCCTTTTATTTCTTAAATAACTCTTCACCATTTCCACTTCTAAAATACTCCTTCCTCATAACCATGGCTGCAAATTCAGCAATGGCGATCCTATTCCTACACCGGTATCTTCTTCTCTCCCATCTCCATTGTTCTTCTCCTCCCTCGTTCACTGCATAACTATAAATTGAGCAATAATAATCATACTCACTACACCGGCACATTATTCTCCCTCATATCAATTCTGCCTCGCTTATCATCACTACTGTCATTTCGGATACGGTAATTCTATTCACTACACCGGCACCTTCTTCCCTTGTCTCCATTCTTTATCTCCTTCCTCCCTCTCCCACTTATCTTCGCATTAAATCTTTATTACTGCAAATGTCTTTTAAATAATTAAATATTCACTAATATATCTTGTAAAGATTGGTTTAAATTATCTGCTTTCTATTCTTTTTAAAATTCTTTGAGATATTATTCTAATACCCTAATTGATAACGGTACATTCTTTTGTGTTGGTCTTTCATCTTTTTCTCATGCTATTTTACGCACATGGTTAGTTAGGATAATTAATTAAATCTGGATTTCTCAAAATGATATGTATATAACCATATATATATATATATATACAATAATATGTATATAATACATATTATATATTACCTTGAATCAATGTTAATTATATCTATTACACTAAAATTGTATGTTTCGGTGTTACAGTAATCACAAACATCATTCTCGGAAGTGTTTATTTTTTCCCAGTGCGTATTGTACAGTCAAGATTCTGTAATATAATGAACAAGGCCTTTGGTGGATTGTATGTTGTTTAATTTTAATCTTTCATCTTTCATTGTTGTTGCTATTTGCTTTTCAACTTATATTTAATGTCAGCTATCTATTTCCAAGTATTTTCTCTACCAAATCAAAATGTTGTTTCTTAACCAAAATATTGCTCCTTTCAGCTTAATTAAATAGTCTATGGGCCACCAAATAGCTATAGTAGTTAAAAATACCATGGTGGGTGTTATATTTACTGCACCTGTAAAACGTAATAATATGTTCTTTTGGGTTCTCATAAGTAATGTTTTAATCACCACACCACTCATTCTCATTGCTCAAACACTGTCTACATAGTTAATTATTGATGCAAAAATTACGTTGTGGTATAAGGCAATAGTTTTCAAAGAAAGTTTAAAGTTTTTTTGAGAATATTTGCTAATTTCTTCATACTGCTTTCTGATGTTTACCTTATATACTCTGTATGCTTTCTAAAATGTAGCTTTCGTCTAATAAAATTCCTTAACATTTGGATTTTATATTTATTTTTATTTTCTGATTATTAATCTTTGGGCCTATTTTTAAAATTCCCTTAAATAACATGTAACACTATTTATTTGGCGCAATATTCAACTTTACATTTCTGCAACAATTATGTAATATCTCTGTTAGGTTTATTGATTTTGTTTCAATCTCAAATCGATCCTGTCCCTCAATAATAAACATTAAATCGTCTGCATATGCAATATATGTTTAGCGTTATTCTCATTCTTCACTTCCTCAATTAAGGTTTCCACAACAGGGTTCAAGAACTGATCCTTGTGGTGATCCTTTGAGAACATTCTAATTTATCGTCTTATTTATTCCTTCTGTGTAACCTTTACGATTTGTACAGTAATCTTGTAAAATTTTATATATACTTTGCGGATGATTTTTAAAGTTTTGTGTGCCAAAAATGTGAGACCAACATAAATTATCAAAGGCGCCAGAAATATAACTTTGTATTCCTATTACGTAGTTTTTCCCAATTTCTTTAATGTTTTCGCAATACTTCCTTTATGGCGTCTTCTGTCTATACTCCTTTCCTGAATCCATATTGTTTATTGTTCATTCCTACCATACTTCTATATTCAAAGATTCTTTTGTAAATTATTTGTTCAAATATTTTATCCATCGTATTAAGTAGAGATATAGGTCTATAGGATTTAGGCAATTTTTTATCCTTATCGGTTCCTTTTTTAAGAATAATAATTTTTGCTATCTTAAATTAATCTGTAAATATTGCCATAAATAATCGTAATAAAGTTTATGTAAAATGGTATAACATCATCCTTTAAATGTATTAACACTTCATTCATAATTCCATCGGGCCCATAAGCTTTTTGCTTTTTTAATTTGTTAAATATTAACCTAATTTCACTTATATACACTGGATAGTTTAGGCTACCGTTATTATATGGCATAGCCATTTCAATCCGGCTCCATATATTTATTTCTCCATCTTTACTCCTTTCATCATCTGGTAATAGCTTATGCAATAATAATGAAACCGAGGCTTCCCAATGATTAGTCATTTCACCCTCTCCTTTTTCCAATGTTGTTATCACTTCCGGTTTTTTAATCTTATCTATAATCATTTTGTACGGTAGTTCTCTTGTGTTCTGGTTTATTTTGTCTTCTACAAACGTTTTCCTATGATATTGCCGGTTTTCCTCTCTAGTTTCTTCCTGTTGGCTGCCATCTTAAAAGTCTTATTCACCATCTTGTTTCTGTAGTTATATTTACTTGGTACTATCACTGTGACACGCGATCTGAAAATAAGTATACAAGCTTAAAAATAAAATGATAGTACTCTTAAATGTACTGAGCGAGATAGTTCCGTAGCAACCTGTGAGGCTCGCATTTGGAAATTCCCAGATTCGATTATGACAATTATGATTCGGGGTTTCTGCCCGTAAATGGGCTATCTCGACTGCTAGGGTCGTGCATGCCCTCTTGGGTTTGTTCTCTAATGGCGAGCGGGAATTCTGCGCGTCTCTGTGGGTCTGTCTGCCTGCGGCCTGGGAATTTCACCTCGGCCCTGTCTCGAGGATGTAGTCACATCGATTCATCAGGTAACTCCCTCCGTCCCAATATCCTACATTCTACCCAGAGTTGGCGTAAACGGAATTCTCAGGCCTTGCACTCTAATTGTGTTCATTAGTTGGTCATATGCTACAGAGTGATATACTTTGTGTGTGCGTATTTCATATACCAAGGTCTCGGGTTCAAACCCGGTGGAGGACGATGGTGTAAATATCCTTAGCCGTTGGTCCCGTGTCGTAGATTTACGTAAAAGAACCTCAAGCCTGAGAGAGAGGCCTCTGAACAAAATTAAGCGGTCATTCATGCCCAATTTAGAATGGGACTCTGAGAACCACCATAAATAACACGCCATTTCCATTTTGTAGAAGATCCAACTATGAGTATTGCACAATGAATCATGTAGAATAAGCAATCTCTTGCCAAATGGAAGAAATCTAGATCAATGTTTCATCAACAATTCAGGTATTATAGTAATGTATTCCAGTTCAGTTAATATCAGGCCAAAATAGACTTTAATTAGGAAATTAATAAGTAGGACGTAATTCAGGCATTAAGAGGCTTATAACACCCTACTCCATCTCTAGCATTCAACATACGTTTTCAGTAAATTAAAACATTTCAGGAAGCTAGTGCCACTCGTCTTCTTTTTCAGGAGGCCTCAAGTGGCACTGTTGCGTACGATGGGGACAGGATTTTTCATGTAGCCAAACCTTAAATTATACTTAGGGGCCGTGAGATGCAGTTTCCACCATTGATTTCTTCCAGGTTAACCAACGGTTGAATTAAAAACATTGCGAGGTTATGTTTCACATTTAACAAATTAGCCGTTACGATTTAAGTTTATTTCACTGACAACAATTTTATTTTACCCGCACTTAAAGCTGGTGTCACTGTTGATTGTCCTAGATCTGTTTTAGCCATTTGGAAGCTAAAATTACTGTTGTTGGTTAAACACCAATCACATCAAGTGTTAAAATCCAAGTGGCAACACTAGAACATGGAACATGGAAGCGATGCTTAATTGTACTTTTGGCCTTCTTAATTCGGACCGTTCATAGTACTAGGAGTAGAGGACTCAAGAAAAAGTATGCGAGTATATATTCTGGTGCACCGTTCGGACCCCTTAAATGTGACGTCACAGCTAGCCGTTGCCATGGAGATACCCAGCCCTCTTTCTATACAACTCTGATTCCTAATGCAAGTTTGTGTAGACCTTTGATATAACTAATAATTTTACTGTAATTGTGCTATAAATTACTTTGGGGTGCGCCATCATATTTAGGATAGTTGAGTTGGGCCCAAGAACGTTTCTTCTCGCCCCTGAAAGTTATCACACGACTAAGTCTTATTTATTCAAACGACAAAAACGAACTCAAGAAGTGCAGGACTACTATTAGGTTTCTATAAAAAAACATAGTTATGCATATAGAAATATCATACTGAAAAACTAAGAAAATAGCAGCATAATGCGGTTCATTTTTTTTTAAAGATTTTATTTGTTGTTTTGCAGGAGAGCTGACGGAAACTTTCAAAACACAGTTGCCACATTAAAGGCGGTGTTAAGGAAAATGACCATCAGATTTACCCACGAATCCAAGAAAAGGAGCACTAAAGAAAGGTTAGCAAGTGCATACATTTAATTTGTATGCTTAGTCTTAGCTACACTCGCCCTTTCTGTAGTAGCTACTCTTTTTTACGTTAGTACTAAGATCAGGTTTAAAAATGCTGAGTATATCAGATAAATCTTAAATTGGAAAAGTAAACCTAATCTAACTAACCGTTAGCAAACTCATGCTATTTGGGCCTCATGGCGTTACCTAGCCTGCGCGATCTCTGGGTTTACCCAAGCATAAATAGGAAGCGAGGTTTATTTATCGTAATTTTTTGGTTTATAACTACATATTGCATTGATTAGTCGCAATTACAAAATCACCGCTTCTGTTAATTTACCTCAGCATTTGATTTGATTCTCTCTCTCTCTTTCCATTTTTTTTTTTTTTTTTTGGTAAAGATTAGTTTGATGAGTTGAGTGTAACTATCAATCGGAACACTTAAAGCGGTGTGTTATGTGGTCTGTTTAACCCAACATATTTACATATCTCTGTAATAGATACTAGACAAATATGAAGCTACAAGGTCCAGTAGTAACTTGCTGTATATTATTATTATTAATATTACTACTACTAGTACTAAGCATACTGTCAAACGTTTTGTTCTTATAAAATATCTAACAAGACCTTTTTATTTTGTATATAGACTTTCTGTGAAGTTGTATCCCTGATCATTGCAGTATGTTTCAAATGAAGTTTTGCATTTAGTGTTGGATTTTTATGGTATATATGAGTGTCGTGTTCCTTGATTGTACAGTGATATAAATGCTGATAGGTGAAATATATTATTAAGTGATCTTATACTTTAAAATCAATGCATTAGAATCATGCATTTCTTTTGTTCTACACCTGGCCCAAGCAAAGAAGGATTTGCAATTACAATCGCATAACGACAGCTTTTAAAACATTTGACTATCACTTTAACATAGCGCATTTCTTTAGTTCCCTTCTACTTATAAGGAACAAGTAATAAGAACATTCTGCTAATGATTATCTCGATTAGCATGGTGTAGAAGGAAGAAAAACCTTTTGGAAGAAGTTTGTTTGTAGAGCAGCTAGAGAAAGTCGTGTGAGTGTAACACATCAGATTTTGGTTTAAGAAGAGCGACTGGTTCTGAATAAAGATGCGAATGAAGAGGCTATATATGTTGCATTGTTCCTGGCTGATGCTAATGCATTGCTTGAGGGATTCCCAGGAACATATATCATCCGCTTACATGCTTGGAAATTGGTGCGCATTTCCGGCAGCGGATGAGTCATTATTTTGAGTCCACTATGTTTTGTGCTTAGAAAACAGTGAAAGGCACCACACATGTGCCTCCAGAGTAGTTTCTTTTTCTTAGGGCCGATTTAAAAAAATCGGTTTAAAATGCTCAAGCATTTTGTGTGCTAACATTATGGCAAAGGTCTCAGCATTGTTGGCTAACATCTTGTCAACATCAAAGAAAAACTTTGGATGTTGACTTTGCACTTCTGCAGGTCAGCTCACCATGTGCGACTGGGTGTTTTGGTTACAATACGGAACTCAATACTGATTTTCACAGCCGCGGCACGGCAATTCTCATTGAAGACCATCTCGAATATGAAAATGTGCGCATGACATCCAACTTCCGTGGATAAGTGTTGTTATTCATTCATTCGAACCTGGTCTAGGTTGGCGTTCACATATTAATTATATCGCCAATAAAGTAAGCAGAGGTATATTTATGTTACGTGTTTTAAGAAATAATATGTCTTCCAATGTTTTATTATCAGTTTATTATGGACAAATCCATAGCTATTTGAGTTATGGTATTTTATTTTGGGGGAACCATGCTTTAGCTAAAAAGATACTTTTATTACAGAAAAAGGCAATTCGAATTTTATGTGGTGTAGCCCCCAGAACTCATTGTAAACCTTTATTTGTTAAGTTGGGTGTTTTAACTTTGACTTCATTGTTTGTGTTCCACTGCCTCTTATTTGCTAAGAAAAATAGTCATAAACACAATCTATGTTCCGACATAAATAGATGTAAATATAGCAAGATACAAAATTCCTTTGAAATAATATCATTAAATCTATTTAATAAACTCAGTAACAGCCCTAAGCTCTCTCCATTGAATCTTTTAAGAGGTCAATGAAGCGCACTTTGATTTTAAATCCATTTTATTGTTTGGATGAATTTTATAACAATTGTTTTTGATCTTGTTTGTATTTGACGTTGCTACACAATATACTTTATCTATCTATCTATCTATCTATCTATCTATCTATCTATCTATCTATCTATCTATCTATCTATCTATCTATCTATCTATCTATCTATCTATCTATCTATCTATCTATCTATCTATCTATCTATCTATCTATCTATCTATCTATCTATCTATCTATCTATCTATCTATCTATCTATCTATCTATCTATCTATCTATCTATCTATCTATCTATCTATCTATCTATCTATCTATCTATCTATCTATCTATCTATCTATCTATCTATCTATCTATCTATCTATCTATCTATCTATCTATCTATCTATCTATCTATCTATCTATCTATCTATCTATCTATCTATCTATCTATCTATCTATCTATCTATCTATCTATCTATCTATCTATCTATCTATCTATCTATCTATCTATCTATCTATCTATCTATCTATCTATCTATCTATCTATCTATCTATCTATCTATCTATCTATCTATCTATCTATCTATCTATCTATCTATCTATCTATCTATCTATCTATCTATCTATCTATCTATCTATCTATCTATCTATCTATCTATCTATCTATCTATCTATCTATCTATCTATCTATCTATCTATCTATCTATCTATCTATCTATCTATCTATCTATCTATCTATCTATCTATCTATCTATCTATCTATCTATCTATCTATCTATCTATCTATCTATCTATCTATCTATCTATCTATCTATCTATCTATCTATCTATCTATCTATCTATCTATCTATCTATCTATCGATCGATCGATCGGTCGGTCGGTCTGTCTGTCTGTCTGTCTGTCTGTCTATTCGAAATATTACTTTCCTGAATGTATATGCTCCATTGAGAAGCAACAAGCAACAGGAGCGCCAGAATTTTTTTTTTTTTTTTTTTTGCAGCACTCATCAACACTCCTCATATTTTGGTCGGAGGTGAATTTAACTCAATTTTATCTGCGAAGCCCATACTGGACAGTATTTACGTTGCCCGGCCTTAGAGCAGTTTGTTACTGGCCTTCAGTTGCAGGATACTTGGGCGATACTACACCCGCATCGGCCTCTCCACAATTATCAGCGTCACTCTACAGCTCAGTTTGATCGTATTTATATTGATCGGCATCTTCTATTGAGCAATGTTGGCATTTGTCCTTCTGAACACTCTGATCACTGTGGTCATTTAGTCTCGATTCAGATGCCTGCAGCTTCGCCAGTTTACGGTCGTGATATTGGAAACCGAGTGATCGGGAGATCTGTGCTCTTTTTGAAGAGCGATGGCGTTGCTGGAAGTACCAACAAAGATTTTCTCCATCTAAACTGGACTATGATCAAAACTAAAGTGCGGACTTTCTTCAAGCGCATTTCCTAAGATAGGCGTCGCAGGCAGCAACAGTATAAGCAATATTTGAATGCGGAAGTTATACCACCGCCAGACAGCTACTAGTTCGCAGAGCACCGAGACTCACCGCTTAAAAGCTCGGCTTCTCATATTGTAGTTGGAGGAATTTCGAGGTACCCAGATACGATCCCGTGCTATAGTTCTTGCAATTCCCAACGTTCTTCACGATTACTTCCAGATGTTCTCTGGAAGTTCTCGCCCATCCTCAGTTGATGTCAACACCCCTATTGGGAACACGCATTCTTTGCCATCCCGTTCTCTTCGTCTGAATAAAGCGAGGCTCTGGCTAATTGTCCATGTAATAAGTCTCTGGGAAGTGAATGCCTATCGGTGGAATTCTAGTGACATTTTGCCTCTTACTAAAGGACTTGGTGCTTGATATTTTTAATCAGATGTTGCGAACCTCCACTTTTCCTCTGATTCTTCCCATGGTATAATAGTTCTGCTTCCTAAGTGCGCGCACCCCATGAATGTAACGGAGAATGGCCTCTAACTATGTTAAACTGTGACTACAAGTTACGTGTGCGTTGCATTAAACGTCGTATTTCACGGTTAGTGGCAGGTTCTTGCACCTATTCAGCAAACTATTAGGCGTGATGGGAATATACTGCACGCTTTATGTGCACTGCGCGATTCTATTAGTGACGCTCACCTATCAGGAGTTGATGTTGATCATGCATTTGATTGCGTCAATCATGCTTACCCTTTTAACACATGACTGAATATTCAATTCTTACTGCCTACTGCCGCTTTTTACGCCACCTCCTTTTACCGGCTACTTCCACAGTTTTAGTTAACGGTCATTTCACTTCAGCCTTCTCCATTCGGGCATCTATGAGGCAGGGATGTCCTTTGGTAATGCATCCTTTTGTGATCTCCATTGAGCATCTTCTTCGTCGCTTGCAGCAATGTCTTCTCTCTGGCCCTAGGGCCGTGATATGTGCCTTTGCCGATGATGTGTGTATTGTTGTTTCTATGATACCTCTGCCACAAGATATTCGTATAGTCCTTGAAGAGTATTGTCAGACTTCTGGAGCAGTTCTTAACGTTCACAAAACCAAAACAATGGTTCTTGGTCCCACGTCACCGGATATACCAACCTGGCTACTGTTGTCCTCTTCTATCAAAATATTGGGTTTGACATTCCTGCCTACTATTCCTGCCACTATTCAGCACAATTGGAATCGAGTTGTGTGTAACATACGCAATCTTTTTCGCAGAGAGGGATACGTTCCTTATCGGTATGCATCCACTTTGTGAACGCCTTGTCTCGTTCTTGGTATATCAATCAGGTCTTACCTCTTCCTCATATGTTTGGGACTAAACTGAAATTTTGCACAGGTTGATTTATTTGGAAGGGTCACCTATTACGAGTATCCAGATAGCAATTAGCACTTCCTCTCTTTGCTGGTGGTCTCAATGCCATTGATCCTCAGTAAAGGCACACACTCTGTTCTTGAAATCCAATTGGGCACACCTGCAGTAGTGGTGCCTTTCTCATATCAATGTTATCGACACATCGGGTACAGAATCCACCAGATCTTTGACGCCTGTCATTGCAGGCGCCGCAATTGAAATAGCTCCTGGAACTACCTGTTTACTGCCCTACCAATCTATATAATGGACCGTCAATGACCAGTTTTTTCGGACCAGTTACCGTCTTCAAGGACGGCGGTGTAAGCCGTATAATTGGCGCACTACTCTACAACGCAGCATATGATATCAAGTAGTGACCTACACCATCCTCACCAATGAACGGCTGTTCCATATTGGTATGAATACTACGCTGGACTGTGATCTCTGATACCCTGCTGCATCCTTCGAAACTTGCTCGTCCTCTATTCTCTAGGTTCATGCGCAGGGAGCCATCCTTAGTACTTTGAACCTCTCTAGAGCTTATTTTGGGGCACATTATCTCGTGGCGCCTGTTTTTCAGTGTCCGTTATCAGCATTGTGGAGTAAAGTGATTCACCGTATTGGGCAACTCTTGCTCAATTTATTTGCATAATTTGAACTTTTCTGGTATTTTATTACAATTGTTAATCTAGCATATAATTTTAATTTTTCCTTGCTTTTGCCATGATTTTAATTTTGTCTTTGTTTGAACATGTAACTTATTATGTGGCATTGTGATATTGATACACTTGATAATTTATTTAACCTGTACTAATGTTAGATGTGTGTCGCTCTGTATGTGTGTCTAATAAAAATGATATTAAGAAATGAATATGCTAAAGCCAAAACTATTGTTATTTTCTTTCTCGACAGAGAGTTAATTTAAATTTTTGAATACTCAGTAATTATATGTATTGGAGGTGTTGGTTCTAATATAGTTCGACCCTTGTATTCAAATATGCTTATTATATTAAGTTTATTTTGAGAAAAATTAGAGTATGCTATTATGTCTGCGGGGTATTCTAATGCCATGCAAAGGCATTCCGAAATAAATGTGTCTCTATTCGATCTCAAAAAAGAAGAAGAAAAAAAAACACTTGTGTGTTAAAGTCTTAAATGTTGAAAGCAAACAAAATGAAACAGCTGAAACGATAGCTAATTATGTTAGTGAAACATAATCAGTTACATAGTTTTGAACCTAAGAACAAGTCTTCGGAAGCGATAACTGCAACACAATGTTTGGTGGTATCAATAGGAAGAAGGGAAATAATATGTTCTCTAATCTGAAGAGGCAAAAGAAACCCTAATTAGTTGGGACTGGTGTCCAATGCACCTACTCAATAACTGTCAACAACATGGTACTGATCTCTTGGACTTAGACTTGCAAACTCTTATCTTCAAAATCTACAATTTATTTTCTGTTTACACATTCGAGTGCAAACTTTAAAAGAACTCTAATTTATTCAAGTTGAATAGCAACTGTTGCTTTATCATAACAAAACACCCTGGCTCCCAGCTGTTCAGATTATCCAAATGTTTCCAGCTTTAAGGTCATATTTTTTGCCAGACGATAAGCTTCCTCTTGTTTTGAAGAAGTTTTTTTTTCATTTCCATTCAGTGAAGTTTATCTCTACCACCTGCAATCTGTGATCAATGTGTTCCATTCTCAAACAAAGGAAACAGAAAAAGAAGAAAACTCCCTCTCTGATGTTCTAAAAGTCTTCTCATCAAATAATCATCACCTTACAAGAACGTAAAAATAAAAGTTTCATTGCACTAAAGGTTAAAGATATGCTTAATTGCTTAGAAGTAGAAGGCCATACCGAGGAAGTCAAAACATTTACATTACAATGTGCAAATTTATATGAAGATTTCCTGGAGAACCGTAAATGTTGATTCAGTCACTGAATGAATTCACGTACTCTAAGTGGCTAAATTTTGAGGATATGTCATGGGAAAACATTGAAGAATCAATCAAATTTCTGAATGTCAGAGATGTGGTCATTGATGATGGTAGGGCATTTGATCAGTTTTGCAACTTAGAAAAAATTGCAGCCAGCTACGAGAAGCAGCTGCCTTCTGAAAAGAAAAGGATTGACTCTACTGAGAGCTGCAGGGTGTGGAATTGTACTCAGAAATAGTGTGATATTTTAATAAATGGCATTAGAACCGTTTTTTAGAAAATAAGTATCTGATGTGTTCCATTTACATGACTTTCTCTCCTTCTGTGTAACAGGTTTTTGTTAATAAGGCTATTCTTCTATCTACTTCATGCTAATAGAGATAACATTAGCAGAAACGGTTTTATTACCTAATAGGTAGAAGGGAAATAAGGGATACACTAGGTTAAACCGACAGTTAAATGTTTTAAAATATGGTTGCTATGAGATAGAAATCTGATTCTTTGCGTGGTCAGGCGTTGATAGTTCTCGCATGAGAGAAGTATAAGTATATTAAAACTGAAATCAATAAAAAGGAATATCTTAAAAAACGGTCAACTCCAGGGAGAAAACTGCACATAACGTAAATGGCGTGTTTTAACAAGCTCTACATTTTTGTGTAGTAAGTTTTATCAACCTCTTACTGTTTACCAGCTATATAAAATTCATCAGAGTGTATTCAAAATAAAGATGTCTTCAGAGGCTGTTCCCAGAAAATCCAAGATAAACATTTTATTTGTAACTTAAATAGCTGTAGTATACGATATTTTAATCAAAATCGTTACTGCCGTTTGTGAGAAAATAAAACATTTCGAAATGCTTCCATTTAAAGGTTATTGGGGGTGGGAGATTTTCTTCGTGTCGCATCCGCGGAAGATACCAAAATTAAATATCAAGTTTGGTATTTAACGGACTTTTCGTTTTTGAGCTATGCTGTCCATAGACACACACACATCTACATGCGGACCTTTTTCTAGAAATGCTTTTTTTGGATTCAGGGGGACCCAAAACATGTATTTCTGGTGGAATCTCGGTATCAAATTCGGATGCAATACAATACCTTCTCTATACACTATGTACATAGTAGGTGCAGAGAAAGTAAACATTTCTAAAACTTCCATATAACGCGTAGTTATTTTTGGGGCATTTTTATTTATTTTTAAATCTTCGTGTCGCATCCTTGAAAACTATTTATCCTACTTTTATTTTTGAGTTATGCTGTGCACACAATACTATCTCTCTCTCTCTCTCCGTCTCTTTTTTTTTCTTTCTCTCTCTCATACTCACTGATCTTTTCTAATATATTTTCCCGTGAAATCAAAAATGTATTTTTCTGTGAAATTTCGGCGCTGAATTTGGGTGGAATACAATAATTCCCCTACCAAGTGCACGTATGAGAGAAAGTAATGTAGTTCCCTTATTGAAGATTTTTTTTCGAAACATTGTGAATAAAGCTAAGATTTGGAAATGCCAGCGCCATCACCTATCTACCAGTAAATGAAAAACCGAGTGATGTGATTAACACTTCTTGCATTCTCGTATTTCGTCTACGACCTTCTCATGGTCACTTTAGAAAGCAGTACTTTATACATTGTACGTGCTTGTACTTTTACAAGTTTGCAAATTCATAACGAGTAGGCTGTCTTAAACGCCTTAATACAAGGATAAGGTGATGTTAGATTAAAACTAATTTTAACATGATGCTGCAACCAATATTATCAATGAAACAGAAGTTGCGTTAACTTGAATGTTAAATCACTTTATCAATCTATTATATTTCAACATTTATTAATATCTGTGGAATTTGTTGTGGATTTGTTTAAGTTGTAAAACAGATCACCAGAAATCGTTAAACTCTGTAAACATTTTGTGGAACCCCCACTCCTGGATTATGAGGATAGTGTGGAGGATATCCACTTAGATTATTTGGTGTGTATTATCTGGATAAATTGTCCCATTTTTTTCTCTTACTCTGAAAGCATCAAGATCGCTCTTTGGACCGGGCTTCATTTCAGCAATCAATCATCATTACTTCGTTATTCCTCTTTGTAGAAACGACGTTAAAGCGTAATCTCAGAGATTATTCAACCATTTTATGTTTTTCCAGAACATCTATTATTTGATAATCGAGCTGTCTTATTTCTCTAGTTTCACCCACGGGTATTAACGCATTCTCCTAACCTGTTTTAAGAATAATTTATCCATCGAGAGTACCAAGTTTTAAAAACGAGCGATGCAGTTCAGAAAAACTTAAAATGTAGTTTATAAGACGAGGGCGCAGATCGCGCGTAGTCGTGCTTCACACACAGGGCTTTTCCGTTCCGCAACTCCCGCGCTACTTGCGAGTGATTGTAACATACAGCACAATGAATATTATGTCCTTCTGCGTGAAGATACTCTTTTTTGTTTAACTTCAATGTCATATCGGTGACTGACTTGTGAAACAACTCGCTTTACTATACGTTTAGAACATTACGTTAATCAATTGCACAATGTACATAGTGGATAGAGAAGGTATTGTATTCCACCCAAAAATTCGAAGTCGAGATTTCACTGGAAATATATATATAATGGGTTCCCCTGAGTCCGAAAAAGGTCCGTCTGTGTGTCTGCGGACAGCATAGCCCAAAAACGACAATACCGTCAAATATCAATTCGTATTTAGGTTTAGTTTCTTCCAAGGATACGACACGAGATTTTCAAGAAAATCTCCGCATCCCAAACTACCCTTACCGCACAAAAATGTAGATCTCGTTATAATAAATAACTTAGGGCATGTACGTTTTTTAAGCAGAGCTGACCGTTTCCGAGATATTCCTTGTTACTGGTTTCAATTTCAAGCTACTTGAATTTTTCTCAAAAAGGAAGTGACGTTTCGGTTCATCTCTCTTGTTTTACTGTAGGCCATGCAAAGCGAACCGAACTTCTGCTGTTTCACCAGACTATCGATATAGTCTAATGTATTACCTTACTTCTCTCCTGCTTATAAGGAAGCAAATAATAAGACAATTTCTGCTAATGTTTACCTTGATTAACAGGTCGTAGACAAAAGAATAATCTTTTGTAAGGTAAGTTGTTTGTGTATCAGCTAGAGAAAGTCATATGAATGCTTAACACACTCACATTCATCCTTCCATACTCTGTGGGGAATAGGGAATAATTCTGGTTAAAGAAAACTTCCCCACCAAAGCCGGATCCCCGCTGACTGAGAAGTCAGCTCTCTGACCACTCGACCACGGAGGCAGTCGCCAGGACATTCCAAATTCCCAATCACATAGGTATATCATTTCCTAAATGTGTCTTTATGGAGATTGTTCATATAAAGTTCATTTCGCAGACAGTAAGGTCCGGGGAACTGTCACTCCGGGCTAATGTCACTCTAGGGTTTCAGTTTGAAAAGTTTAGTAGCTGTAAGGCAGAGATTTCTGAAACAGCGCTTGCTGTGGAAAAAGGCTGAGAGACTTTTTAAGAAAGTCTCGAATAATGCACCAATTTCGTCAATTGTTTTCTCCGTTAGAATATTTAGTATTCGCTTCTTAGTTTTAGTGATCCATTGTTCTTAAAGTTATTAACCATATATCAACAATGTCTATACCTGGAACTAAACAGTCAGGAAATTATACCCAAATTGATAAACACTACATCATTCGTTTGTCTGGAGTTATCCTACACAATTTTGTTTGTTTCTTTTTCTTTTCTTTTCCTTTGTTCAAGTAGGTAGAATACATTTCCTCGGACTAATAAGCAATTCACACCCACTCTACACAGAGACTTCAATCTTTGAAATTATTCTCAAAGATTTCACAAACTGTGTTTACAAAACTAAAGCAGCGACTGAAATACCTATAGCTGATAAAGTTAAACAGGTGCACAGCGGAAAAATACCGAACATACATTGCGCTACGCGTCGGTCTGGGAAGTTAGATGCCGGCCTTCTGATTCCAAGATCGCTGTTCAAACCCGCTCCAGACCGATCATTTTTAATTGTGCTTAAAAGCGACAGCCCCATCTCGGAATATTTACTCGTAACTCCTGCGAGACGGAATTCCGGCACACCGGCGGCGCTGTTATGATGCTGCCAATTGAAATTGAGTTTTTATTTATTGACACTTTTTAACTGTGATTCTCGGCGTTCCAATTTATATTGACCGTGAAAGACCGCTTAATTTTGCTCAGAGGTATAGTTGTGTTCTGGCTCATGAGGCCGGCAGGAAGAGCTGCGGGGAGAGGGGAAAGCGATATTTACCCGTGAGCTACTATTTAGTAATCATCCTACAGATATGTATATTAATCTAGCGTAGCTTACTTAGCACAATAAGATGTAGAAGTAGTTAAATGCTGTAAGAAGATTTTCTATTCTTTTCACCATGTCTGAAGTTAAGAAATGTAAGGTAGTGCAATTATAAGTAGCGTTATGGATAAATGTGATGAAGAAGCTCTGAATTTATATCCAGCGTAGCAAGCTACGCAACGGGCTGCATATTATACTGGTGTTTCCGTGTCAACGACAAAGAGTATTCGTAAGGAGAAGAAATAGTGTACTGAGCGCTTCTGGAAAAAGAAGAAAAACTAAACCTGAACATATTGTTGCGCTTTAATACTACCGTTATACGAGGAATAATACGGTTAGCTCATTTTATATTTATTTATTTAAAAAAAGGGTCTATATCCTAAAGTATGTGATTTAATGAAATCTACTTGTTTTGTGTGGTGAGCTACTGCCTTTCTCTTACTTAAAAAAGTCATCCAGAATGAAGAACTCTTTAAAGGCTTTTCCCAGAAAATTCAAGATACATATTACGTTTGCCAGAAAATATCTTAAACATATGTTATTTTAATAAAAGTCGTTAAAGCTAATTTTAATAACATCAACATTTTCGAAAAAATGCCACCTGCACAGGGTAATGGGGGTGAAGGGGGATTTTGTTGAATCTTTGAAGGGCATCCTTGGACGATTTTGAATTTAAATATCAAGTTTGGTATTTACGAGCGTTTCGTTTTTAGCTCTGCCGTCCACCGACAGACACACACACACACACACACACACACACACACACACACACACACACACACAAAACTAATTTTATTCTTCTTCTTCTTAAGAAATGGAAACGGAATTGGCACGACCACTAATCTATTAAGTACGCTGCAATGCCGTTTCTCTCTGTCAGTGTCACCTTATCTGTACTCATGTGTGTGTTGTGTACGCATACCTTACAGGGTCCACGAGCTGGGACACAACTAGGTATATCTTTATCAGGCTTGAGGGAATCTGTGACACAGGGTCAACAGCTTTACTTCCCTTCCGAAGGAAGGTATGCTAAGGATCATGGAACACGACATGATCCTGGTAATTGACACCGTCGTTAACAAAAATAATCCAATTATTATAATAAAATGACAGCACTGTATCTACTTAATTGATTAAAAACTAACATTCCTCCAATTTTGTTTCTATTAATTTCTCCCCAGAGAGATATAGATTGTGAAAAAACAATATCTGAGAATAAGGATCCCAAATACCCGTTTATAACTGTAAGGATTTCCTTTCAACTTCCTTGAAAACAAAAAGAAAGAAAGAAAGTGTTTCATTTCATTTGCCATTCCAGAGTCTGTATTCAATTACAGTATCATGATAGAGAAGAAATGTTAAAGCTAAATCGTCCCGTGAAACTGCAATTATTCCCTCATAAAGAAATGTGATTGGAATATCGACGGATGATGCACTTCTGATCTCTTTGATCACTTTACAATAAATCCTCCAAATTTTGAAAAGACTATATATCTGACTTGTCTCTTTTAGCGCTGATATAATTACCCAAATGTTGAAATAGTTTCTGTATCACGTCCAGTGGAGAAGGTATGCATTGAACCAAAAATTCGATGCCCAGATTTTACTGAGGTCCCCTGAATGTAAACAATTTATAAAATGGTCCGCGGCGCGCATGTATGTGTGTGAGAGAGATAGAGGGAGAGAGAGAAAGAGAGAGAGAGAGAGAGAGAGAGAGAGAGAGAGAGAGAGCGAGAATAGAGAACAGTTTAACTTAAAAAAGAATTGTCAGTTAAATACAAACAACTTGGCCATGCATACAATTGTAGAAACTATATGTTTACATTATTCTCGCAAATAATATGAACATAGGGTAATGCAGTAGTTTTCATGATACTCAATTCTTTTGAGAATGGTAACTTGAAATTCCGTTCTATTTACTTTAAAGAGAAATTAAAAAAGTTAAACAATCGAATAACACTTCCATTTGAGATCTTACTAGCATGGTAGGTAAGTATGAAGAGTATTGCATTCCGTCACAAAATTCCATATCGAGATTTCACCGAAAGTGCACATTTGGAGATCCCTTAATCGAAAAAAGGCTTAAGAAACTGGTCCGCGCGCGAGGTGTGCGTCCATTTGTCCTTGAGTTTGTGAACAGCATAGCTAAAAAACGAAAGATTGGTTAAATATAAAAGTTAAATATTAAGTTCAGGATCTTCCAATGACGGAACACGAAAAGGTTTCAAGAACATTTCCCATTTCCCAACATGATCTTTGAAAAAGTTTGATTTTCTCAAAACCGATTCAAATAATTTCGATTAAAATACCATATTTTCAAGATATTTTCATGCCAAGTAAATGTATACTGATCTTTTTTTTGGGGGGGGGGCTTTTTTAATAGACTCTGGAGTTCCCTCATTCTGAATTACTTTTGCATAATTGGTAACGCGTAAATTATGAAAACAAATACTTTTTATATGAAATATTTTTATAGTGCGATATGGATTAACATGAAGTCGATAACAGAATAAGCTTTTTGAAGAATATTTATTTCAAGAATGGTAAAGAATGTCTCGTAAATGTAACACATGTTTCTACTATATAACGGATATACCCATATGCATTTGCTTTCGATAGTTAAAGCTAATAATTGTAATATGTAATTGTTTTAATTTTGTGAAAAAAATTTGATAGGTGGCCTTAAGGCTATACATACATACATACATACATACATACATACATACATACATACATACATACATACATACATACATACATACATACATACATACATACATACATACATACATACATACATACATACATACATACATACATACATACATACATACATACATACATACATACATACATACATACATACATTCATACATACATGCATGCATACATACATACATACATACATACATACATTCACACATACACACATACATACATGCACACATACATACATGCATACATACAAACATAATACATACATATATACATACATACATAATTCATACATTCATACATACATACATAATTCATACATACATACATAATTCATACATTCATACATACATGCATACATACAGACATAATACATACATACAGTCACTCAAAAAAGTATTCGTCCTCTCAGCTGTATCACATTAATGCATATTTTATTTGCAACTAATGAAAGTAAATTATATACAATCATGGAAATAAGTATTCATACAGTACTGCAATTGAAATTGACCACTGATATTTCCATATTAAATTAAATGACAGCGCTACGATTCTGCGTAGGAAGCCACCCCATTAAATAAACAGTGTCATGATAACAAAGATTTGAGTATTAAACAAATGTACCTCAAGGAAATAAACAATACCCCAATACTGGCTGTATTTGACAGTGAAAAAAGCATTCATACACCACTAGAAAAGTAAACACAGAAACCACCAACGAACCGTTTGCAGCAAGCAAGGCCTTCAGTGGCAAGCTACACCTCCTGCTTGTTGGTTCTGTTACGTAGTGAATGCCGTACGACAGAAATATGGGCCACAAAGACAAAGAAACAACTGCAGAGGTAAGACAGATAGTTTATCTCTCAATATCAAAAGGGAAAATCATTTTCAAACATTGCTGATGTTATTGTAAGAAGCCAGGCAACTGTGCCGTCCATAATAACACGATATATAGAGAGAAATTCTATCATTAACAGCGAAAGAAGAGGACGACCACAGAAGCTAACGAAAAGGGAAAAGAATGTGTTAATAAGAATGATAAAAAAAATATCCTAAATTGACAGCCTCTGCATTGTCTGCCTTGTTAACATTCAGGTCGGAAAGGAAATAACACCAAGGGCTGTTCGCTATGTTCTAAGTAGTGTAGGCTATGGAGCTAGGGTACCTAGAAAGAAACCATACATCAGCAAGAAGAACAAGAAAGTCAGACTTGAATTTGCTCGAGAGCATCTAAGCAAGAACACGAGTTTTTGGGACAGGGTACTTACTGTTCACAGATGAAAGTAAATTGAATGTATTTGTAAATGATGGCAGAGTTTTGGTGTGGAGAAGACCATATACTGAGCTTGAAACCAAGTACCTTCAAGTTACAGTGAAGCATTGTGGAGGAGGAATTATGGTATAGGGATGTATGGCTACATCTGGGTTGGGGAACTTGTTTTTGTTGAAGGTAACATGGATATATTTCAATATTTAAATATCCTAAAGAATAATCTGCAAAAGAGTGTTGATAAATTGAGTTTAGGCACAGATTACTACTTTCAACAAGACAATGATCCTAAGCATACGGCGGAAATTGTTCGTTTGTGGTTGTTGTACCATACTCCCCACGTTCTCAAGTCTCCAGCACAGAGTGCAGACCTTAATCCAATTGAACGTCTTGGGATACCCTTGAAAGAATGGTCCGAAAGCATGACATACGAAGTAAGGCAGCTCTGAAACAATGTCTTCAGCAAGAATGGCAAAATATTACCTAGAGACTACAAAGAACCTGGTTCATTCCATGCCAAAGAGGTTAACAGAAGTAATACGTAGAACGGGAATGCCTACAAAGTATTACTTTTGTTATTGTATTGTATTTAAACTATCATTTTCTTTGAGTGTATGAATACCTTTTTCCTTGTTGTGTGAAGCCAGCTGGTACAAATGTTTTGTTTACTTTTTGAAGAGGAGTAATTTAGGTCATGCGTTTATATGTATAGATTCAAGAGGAAATATCATTCTGTTAGTTTACCATATAACTTACCATATAACTTTAGTTATAATAAATTAAGTTTTTCTACATAAACACTGGTGTATGAATACTTTTTTCCATGACTGTATGTGTATGTGTGTGTGTGTGTGTGTGTAACTAAAGGAAGAGTAGAAATATTGCGTCAGAAAAATTGTCAGTTGGAAAGGAAAAATCTCACAGCAACTGTTAAACATGGTGGAGGATCTGTGCTTGTATGGGGTGTATGAGTGCAAATGGTGTAGGTGATCTGTGCTTTATTGTTGGAAACATGGACCACAGACTTTATATCAGCATATTAAGATCATATCTTCCACAGAGTGTGAATAGTATGGGTGTAGGAGATGGCTAAATCTTCACGCAAGACAATTATCTCAAACACAAGGCTCTGGTTGTTATACAACACACCAAGATGAATGGAAACACCTCCACAATCACCAGATATGAATCCAATTGAGCGTGTATGGCGAATTCTTGAAGAAAATATACCCGATATCAAGCAAGAATGATCTCAAGGAGCAATTAATGGAGGATTGGATAAAAATTATACGAGAAACTACAGCAAATCTTGTGAGATTGCAAGAGATAATAAAGAGGATAAGATTAAGGGAAGTATTAATATATATATATATATATATATATATATATATATATATATATATATATATATATATATAAAGTCAAAGTCAATAAGTCAAAGCAATACGCAGACGATTATATTTTTGACATGAAAAGGGATCACTGTGATTTGTTTATTTTTCTTATTTTTTGTTGAAACAGAAAAGGTTTGGTTAACATATAATGTATTATTAGAACATAACAAATAAACCAGTGTTCAAGTCAAACTTTATTGTTTAATTTTCTAACCTTTATCTGCTTTTAAACTTTAAAAGGCTAATTAGAGAATACTTTTTTGAATGACTGTAGACATTATACGTAAGTTTTATTGTGCTGGAAATTTGCTTGCCGCATGTTATTTGCCAATAAAATACAACATTGAGAGTAGCGTACCATGTAGGAAGTGAAGAAAGAAGTGGGTGTGAGCGAGAGAAGCTGTGAATGGTGTGTGCGAGTCCTGACCTAGACTGCACCCTCAGTTTGCTACGATCGATCGCACTTCCTTAATGTCACCCAGCCTCCGTGCAACAATCGACTATGTGCGCGCGTCATAGGAGTCGTACCGGCAGTGTTTGGGATTTAGCGCTAACCTAAGGATTTAGTTCTTCTGTTTCTACTGCTTATGTGCCAAAAGTAGAACCCATTGAATCGAAACCCGAGCATTGAATTCGATTTTGATAGTCGATATCGAGTTTTCATCATAAATACAGATACGCGATTTTGTGTCTGAATTCAAAGGCGAAAAAAACAGTTTTAGAAGAAGTTCTGTGTGTGTTTGTGCGTGTGAGAGAGAGCATCATAATACAAAAACGAAATAAGCATCGGTTAAATATAAAATTTCTTGCCTTGATACAGGAAATGGAAAAGTCCAGATGAAGATTCTGTTTACTACATTCTTTACTTTCTCTACACGTACTATGTACATAGTGTATAGAGGAAGTATTGTAATGCGCCCAAAATTCGATACCAAGATTTCACTGGAAATACATGTTTTAGGATCCCCTGAATCCAAAAAAGCATTTTCAGAAAAAGGTCAGTGTGTATGCGTGTGTGTCTGTGGACAGCATAGTTCAAAAACGAAAAGACCTTTAAATACTAAACTTGGTATCTAGGTTTGGTATCTTCCAAGGATGCGACACGAATATTTTCAACAAAATCCTTCCTTTCCGAACTACCTTTTTCTTTGAACATTTTTCGAAAATTTTGATTTTTTAAAAAATGGCTCTAAGGATTTTGATTAAAATCCCGTATATTAAGGATATTTTCATACCAAATAAAGTGTATATCTTATATTTTCTGGGAGTAGCCTCTGAAGACCTCTTTATTCTGGATGAATTTTGCTAAATTTTGCTTAACTGCTAAACGGTAAGAGTTAGATAAAAACTTACTAAACAGAAAATGTTGATCTGATCAATACACACAATTTATGTCCTTTACATTTTGTTGTTGTTGGAGGTAATCATTTCCGGGATATTTCTTCTTTTTGTTTCAGTTGTGAAGTACTTATATTTTTCTCAGACAGTAAGTGCTTGTTTTCCTTTGTTTCTACCCCGGGCCAAGCAAAGAAGCGATTTGCAATGACAATCGAATAACGACATCTTTTAAAACATTTGACTATCGGTTTAGCCTAATGTATTCCCTTATTTTCTTTCTACTTATAAGGAACTAAGTAGTAAGAACATTCTGCTAATGATTATCTCGATTAGGAAGGTGCAGAAAGAAGAATAATCTTATGCGAGAAGTTTGTAGAACAGCTAGAGAAAGTCATGCGAGTGTAACACATCAGATTTTTAAATTTTACAACATATTGTTCGTGATTCATCTAAGATACGTAAGATATGTGCACTTATACAATTATTAATTTGTATGATAATAATTGTTTTATATTCGAACACGAATGTAGGACATCAAAGCTCCTCCATTTTTGAGGGTTTAACGTAATTTTTTGGCTTATGAACAGTCTGTCTACAAATTTACACATGAGCTTATTGCTTGTATTGTAGTGTTTATCGCCCGCTTTAACTACTAATGGCACCGCAGGCGATGACACTGATGATACAGGAATGATGATGGAGTACCGGTGGAATGCGATGGCGGCGGAAACCGAAGTATCCAGAGAAAACTCGCCCCAGCGCCGCTTTGTCCACCACAAATCTCATATACGGTCGCTTGGGATCGAATCCCGGCCGTGTAGGTGAGAGCCTAGTGGTCTAACCACTCGGCCACGGCGCGGCCCTGGCGTCATAAAGAGCATATTACATAGTTTTTATGTTCAATACCACGCACATAATAGGGGAGGAGGTATTACATTCCACCCAAAGCTCTATATAAATTTTACTGGAAATACCTTTTCGAGGTCCTTTGAGTGTATGTCCATGTGTCTCAAAAAAAGACAAAACATTGGTTAAATACCAAACGTGGTATGCGTTACCCCACTACAAACTACCCTTTTCACAGGAAATGTTTCGAAAATGTTCATTTTTGAAAACTGGTTGTGTCATGTTGATTAAAATATAATATTTTTAAGATGTTTGCGCGGCAAATCAAGTTAAATTTTCCGGGAATACACTCTGGAATCTTCTTCATTCTGGGTGATGTCTGCACAACTGGTATACCATAACGGGGGGAAAATCTGATGCGTTCCATTCACTGCCTTTCTCTACATCTATGTTACGAATTGTTGTCAATAAGAATATTCTTCTATTTACTTCATGCTAATCGAGATAAACATTAACAGAAGCAGTCTTATTGCTTGCTTCCTTGTAAGTAGAAGGGAAATAAGGGAATACAGTCGGCTAAACCTACAGTCAGATGTTTTAAAATGTGTTTTGAGTAGCCAGGAGTTGACAAGTCCGGCATGAGAAAGGAATAAGTATTTTATAGCTGAAACCAATAACAAGGAATATCTCAAAAAAAATGCTTGAGAAAAATGCACGAGAAAAAAAAATGCATATAACATAAATTGTATGTTGTAACGATATCTATATGGTTTACTTTCTCTACACGTACTATGCACATAGTGTATAGAGAAGGTATTGTAATGCACCCAAAAATTCGACCTAGTTACCTATCTATTTATTTGTTTGCCAAACAGCTAGAGGACATCATATGAATGGAACATATTAGAGTTTCCCTACTACTTACAAGGGACCAAGTAAAAAGGTCAATTTCTGCTAATGTTTATCTCGATTATCATGAAGTAGATAGAAGAATAAGCTTTTTAACAATAATTTGTAACAGAGATGTAGAGAAATTCATGTGAATGGAGCACATCAGATTTTTCTTTTTAATTTTAGCTTGTTCTTTAACCAGGTCGGTCATATTGGATGATGAATGCACTCAGTGAAATGATCTCGAGGTCCATGGAGCTTAAAGTTACTTGACATTCGTCTTCTCCAGATAAGGGAAATCCCCGAAGAAAAAGCTTATCCGGGTAACTCACCCAAAGCGAGATTTGAACTCACGAACTGTGGAATTTGAGGCAGACCACTCTACCGAGGCAAGTTGTGATATCTTGGTCGCTTCCTCTTCCTGTATTTCTATTGTGCGATGAATATTACCAGTACTGTGTAAATGACTCTTCCATTCCTCTGTTTGTCGGTACTTTTTCATTTAGGAAAAATAAACTCAATGGTTCTGCTATATCCTCATTTTTAATTTGACCGACTTTTTTGCAGCCTTTTACTGCTCGGAGTTGTTTCGTTTTGCACTTTGTAAGTGATTTCAACCTCTTTTTCGTATAGTCCATGTCCCCGACTCTACAGCAAAATAGAAACTGCCAATGTCTTGTAAAATTTTAAATTTCTTTATCCACGGATTTTTTTTTTCAAAGCGTTTGCTATTATTCCATAGCTGTATTGAAAATTACACACTTCTTGTTTATTACTTATTTGTTTTATGTGTTTAAAATGTCCAACTTGTTCCAGGATTTTACTACTTAACTATCAGCGACGTTATTGTTTGTTTTCTTCTGATTGCATATTCATTGATTTATCGAATGGAACTTTTAGACTAGCTTCTTGAATCAATTTTTGTAATATGCATGCTGATTTGGGACTTATTTTCGCTTTCTTGAACTATCACTATATCAGCCGCAAATAGTAGCATATTTAGAGTGTAGTTTTTTATTTAATTTGACCCCAAATTAAATTTTTAATATCTTTGCATATACAGACCCTAAATTTCCGGTGAAATCTCGGTATCGAATTTTTGGTAGGTAGGTAGGTAAGTACTTTATTTTACTGCTTCTGGTGTGGCCCGGTGGCAGCGCTATCAATGTAGTAATACAATGTACGATAAAATTGAATTAAATAAACAATAATATGGGTATTACCCTGTTAAAATACCAATGACATCATAGTATACTAATATATACATAATTGTAACAACAGTAATAATAACGCAATATTTCTATTTACTATCCTGACTATAAAATCTTCTTTAGTCTCTTTTTAAAACTATTTACACTTTGAGGCAAAGTCTCCAGTAAATCTGGTATTTTGTTCCATTCGTTTATTGTTTTATTTGTGAAGGAGAATTTACCTATGTCTGTTTTCTGTTCCCTATTTCTTATTTTTTCCGAGTGATCATTCCTCCCACAGTATAATGGCTTTAATAATCGTTTGGATATGTCTTTCCATGCAGGTTCCCCCTTATAGGCTCTAAAAATTGCACATAGCCTTGCTCGTCTCCTACGTTTTTCTAGTGTTTCCCAGGAAGTAGCAGTGCTAGTATGATTTTCGAATCGTTTACTTCTGTCTACAAATTTAGCTACTCTTTTTTGAACTCTCTCTAGTGCCAGTTTTTGCCCTACCCGATACGGATCCCAGCATGCAGCACTATATTCTAATATTGGTCGAACTAAAGAAGTGCATACCAAATTTGGCGACTTTCCATTGCTGCGTTTTAAGATCCTCATTACAAAATGCAACGCTTTCTACGCTTTCCCAGTGATCGAGTTTACATGTTCCCCCTCCCATTCCAACCTTTGATTTAGTATTACCCCTAAGTATCTGGTGCTATTTATTCTATTTTCTCATTGTCTAATTTATATATTACGTTTTCTACTATTCTTGCCCTTGAAAATATACTTTTTTACATTTGTTTGAATTTATTTTCATTTTATTATATTTTTCCCAGAGTTGAATTTTATTTAAAACATTAATCTGCTATCTATATGCTATTCAAAATAAAAATAAGCAGAACTAGTTCTTATTACTAGCTCCTTGTAAGTAGAAGGGAAATTGGAAACGGCACAGTCTGGTCCTTTAAAAGCCGGTAACTATGTGAAATCTCTTTGATTTCCATGAGTAAACAAACGAGAATCGAGAAGAAAGATGTCTTCCCGCTTGATAAACGTTTAAGTGCCTCTAAATGAAATCATTAATCCGGGATATCTCGAAAACGGTCAAGTCTACAAAAAGAACGTATATGACATAAACTGTGTGTTTTAATGAGATCTACATTTTTTGTGTAGTAAGATTTTGTATATCTCTTACAGTTTGCCAAGTCATCCATAATGGAGAGGTCTTCAGCGGCTGTTCCCAGAAAATTCAAATATGCATTTCGTTTGTCCTAAAACTACCTTATACATAATCAAAATCGTTAGAGTCAGTTTTAAAAAATCAAAAATTTCGAAAAATGTTCCATGTAAAGGGTAGTTGGTGGTGGGAGGATACACATACATACACACAGGACCTGTTTGTATAAAAATACTTTTTTTGGATTTAGGTCTCTAAACACGTATTTCCGGTGAAATCTCGGGAATCGAATTTTTGGGTGCAATACATTACATTATGTATAGTACTTAACGATTTAACCAATATGTTTTAAACAAACACACACATATATAGTTTAAGGTATTTGCTAAAATTCTGTATTCTATGCTTCTAAATATTATAATGAAATTATAAGTGTTTAATTGAATCAAAATGTTAACCCCGAATTAATTATGATATATTTGATTGAATTTGTATGTGGGCATTTGAGCGCAGGCACATTTTCTCTGCTATCTGCAGGGCTAGATGGTGCACGTGCACACGTCTACCGTTCCCATAATGGTGATCAGCACAGCCAGAAATGTTCAGAATATACGCAGCGAAATCCTTCGATATACAAGATATGAAATTGCGTTCAATTTATGCCTCTGCTTAGTCACTAAGAGCTTAAGACATGAGCGGAACAAGGCTCACTGTGTGTGTTATACACTTACCAGGTATAACTGGTTGCCATTGCTACAAAGATGTGTTCCATTCACATGACTTTCTCTACATCTGTGTAACACCATATTCTTCTGTCTAATCCATTTTAATCGAGATAAGCATTAGTAGAAACGGTCTTATTACTTAATTCCTTATAAGTAGAAGGGAAATACGGGAATACAAGGCTAAACCGACAGTCGAATGTTTTAAAATGCGGTTGCTATGGGATTGAAATCCTTTCACTACGTGACCAGGAGTTGACAAGTTCCCGAATCAGAAAAGTATTTTAAAATTAAAACCACTAATAAGCAATATCTCGAAAACGGTCACTTCCACGAAAAAAATGTATATGACAAATTGTGCTTTTTAACGAGATCTACATTTGTTGTGTAGCAAGTTTTTGTATATATGTATCTTATAGTTTACTAGTTATGCAAAATTCAAAAAAATTCATCCAGAAAAAAGGGGTCTTCAGAGGCTATTCCCAGAAAATTCGAGGTGTACATTTTATTTGTCATGTAAATGTCTTTAAAAGAGAGAGAGAGAGAGAGAGAGAGAGAGAGAGAGAGAGAGAGAGAGATTTTAATCAAAATCTTCTGAGCAATTTTTGAGAAAATTAACATTTTCAAATTTGTTTTCGTGTAAAGGGTAATTTGAGCTGGGGGATTTTGTTGAAAATCTTCGTGTCACATCCTTGGGAGATACTGAACTGAAATATGAAGTTTTGTGTTTAATGAGCTCCTCGTTTTTGAGCTGTGCTGCTCACAGACACAGACACACACGGACATTTTCCTTAAAATGCAATTTTTGGATTCAGAGGTTCCCAAAACATGCATTTCCGGTGAAATCTCGGTATCGAAATTTTGTGTTCCAATACAATACATTCTCTATACACTATGTATATTCTACGTGTACAGAAAGTAATACATGTAGATAATAATAGTTCTATGCATTCAGTTTTATACTACACTGCTGTGATGCGCATTCTGGCGGGTGATGACTGAATTAAAAGAATTGCGTCATCGCTCCGGGAGCCGTGATAAACCTTTTCAAAGTCAGTTGTCCTGTGATGTCTTTGAAATTTGGAAGAGCTTAAAGTATTTGGAAATTCAATCAAATAAGAAAGAATATATCGGTAATGGTTAACGCCACAAAAATTGTGTATTCTAACGAAATCTACGTTTTTGTGCGTTATAATTTTGACACCATGTCATTCGATTTTACCATAAAATTATACAATAACCAACCGAATAAAGAGGGGAAATTGAAGACTTACATTTTATTTGTTATTTGTCATTAAAAATATCTTAAACATCCGTTTTCATCAAACATTTTTGAGAACAAAGAATATGATGTGCATATTAAGGGTAGTTTGAGCTAGCGATTTTCTTCAAAATCTTTGCATTCATTGCATGAAATGTCCTGTAATCGAAGTTATCGAATCATTGGGAAAATGTCTCGAGCTAAAAGAAGACTACCTATATAAAGAAGTGAAGGTATTTTCTTTCAAATTTGTTGTTTTCTTTGTTAGGTCGGATGCTTCAAGGAGTATGCTAAACATTAGGTTTCGCATTTAGCCGACTTTTCATTTTTAGACACAGACGCGCGAATTTAACTTTATTACCTTGCAAGGATGCGACACGAAGATTCTCAAGGAAATGTGTGTTAATCTGGATCGCCCTCCCCCTTGCTTCCTTGGACGGGGTTGGCCTTATTTTGGATGGTCCATGAATTTTTATTTTCTCTATACGCACTATATACATAGTGTATAGAGAAGGTATTGCACTCCATCCAAAAATTCGATACCGAGATTTCACCGGAAATATATGTTTTAGGGTCCCCAATATCCAAAAAAAGCATTTTCACAAAAAGGTCCGTGTGTGTGTGTGTCCGTGTATGACCGTGTGTCTGTGAACATGTTAACTCAAAAACGAAAAGTCGGTAACATACCAAACTTGGTATTTAAGTTTAGTATCTTCCAGGGATGCGACACGAAGATTTTGAGAAAAATCCCCCCACCCCCAACTGCCCTTTACATGGAACTTTTTTCGAAAATTGTTATTTTCTAAAAAGTGGCTCTAACGATTTTGATTAAAATATCATATATTAAAGCTATTTACCTGACAAATAAAATGTATATCTTGAATTTTCTTGGAATAGCCTCTGAAGGGTAGTTTATTCTGGATGATGTTTACTGCATTTTCAATAACAGCTAAACCGTAAGAGATGGACAAAAACTTACTACACAACAAATGTAGAGCACATTAAAACACAAAATTTGTTATATACATTTTTTTCGTGGAATTCGTCGTTTTTGGGGCTTTCCTTATTTTTGGTTTATGCTATGAAAAATGTATACTTTTCTCATACAGGAACTTCTCAACTACTATCCATATAAACAAAGGAACTTCATTGATATAGCATCCAGCTTTTGACTATCACTTTAACCTATGGTTGTCCCTTATTTCGCTTCAACTTACAAGGAAGCGAGTAGTAAGACTATTTGTGCTAATTTTTTCTGATTAGCATAAAGTAAATAGAAGTATAAGCTTTTTAAGAATAATTTGTTGCAGGGATATAGAGAAAGTCATGTGAATGGTACACATCAGATTTTTGTAATATATTTAATCGAATATATTGCTTTCTTTCAAAACTTTACTGTTCAAGCATGTTTTCTTTTTGGACACTTGATGAAATTTTACTTTCTATGCACAGTGTATGGTAGTTGGGTTGAGAACTATTGCACTCAAAAATTGGATACTGAGATTTCACTGGACATACACGCTTTAAGATCCCCTATATAAAAGCATATTTAGAACCAGGACCGTGTGTGTGTGTTTGTGCGTCTATCCGTGTATCTGTGAACACGATAACTCATAAACGAAAACGTGGAAAATACCAAACTGGTATTTAAGTCTAGTATCCTCCAAGGCTGAGGACTTTTGAGGAAAACACCCCTTTGCCAAACTCCATTTACATGGAAAAATGTCAAAATTGTCATTAAATACCGTAGATATATTAAAGACATTTACATGATAAATAAAATATATATCTGGAATTTTCTGGGAACCGACTCTGAATACCTCTTTATTCTGGATGGATTTTGCTGAATTTTGTATTACTGGTAAACCACAAGAAATGGACAAAGATTTACTGCACAAAAAATGTAGATCTCCTTAAAACACACAATTTAAGCAATATACTTTTTATTTTAGTAAAATTGATCATTTTTAAGCTAGGTATTCCTTGTTATTTGTTTCAGTTTTAAAATATTTGAAACCTATTCACCTACGAATAGCAATGTAAAGAAACGGATTTCAACCATATGAAAAACAGCTTTTAAAACATTTGACTATCGATTTAGCCTAGATTATTCCCTTACTTCCCTCCTACTTACAAGAAAGCAAATAACAATAAGACCATTTCTGCTAATGTTTATCTCGATTAATATTACGTAGATAGAAGAAAAAAATGTTAAGCATAATTTGTTACCGAGATCTAGAGAGAGAGAGTTATGTGAATGGAACACATCAGATATTTTTTCTTTGGTGTGGGAGCAACTCGGCAAATGTGCTCGTATTCTCATGTCCATCGTAATATGAATTAATAATGGCCTTTTCGACAAGAGTCATCCTGCTCCACAAAATAACGTGTTTCCTGATTTTTGAGGAGTGATCCTGATTGAGGTGATGAAGCTCCAAAATATAGTAACTCGGAAGCCGTCCTAGCTGCAAATGCAACTTCTGGATTCATATTGCCATCTTACTAGGTTTTCGACACAGAATTAACCTGGAATTCACATGTTGTAAAAAGTTGTGTACTTACTAAGAACAATTAATAAGAAAGTACCTTGCTGCTATTTAAAGCAAATATATCTTGCTTTGTTTGAAAATGTCTTTAGCTATTGGCTGTTTGTTAGCATATGGGAACTGTTCTACATTGGATGAGATTTTAGTTCTACAACAGAAAGCCATAAGAATTTTATGTCATACTTCTTACAATGCTCCACGTAGAACCACTTTTTAAGCAGCACAAAAGGTTAACAGTGTACAATTTCTACATGTTACAATTATTATTATATGTTCACAAGAATGTAAAACAATTTAATCTGAGCAGACATGTACATTCATTAAATGATAAATTACATGTTCCATTCACAGACTGAAGAAAAGTTAAAGATAGCTATTTGTTAGCCAGCATTATAAACTTCCTCACCATATCAGACATCTGAACGTAGTACAGTTTAACGCTAAAGTTAAAGATAGCTATTTGTTAACCAGCATTATAAACTTCCCCACCATATCAGACATCTGAACGTAGTACAGTTTAACGCTAAAGTTAAAGATAGCTATTTGTTAACCAGCATTATAAACTTCCTCACCATATCAGACATCTGAACGTAGTACAGTTTAACGCTAAAGTTAAAGATAGCTATTTGTTAACCAGCATTATAAACTTCCTCACCATATCAGACATCTGAACGTAGTACAGTTTAACGCTAAAGTTAAAGATAGCTATTTGTTAACCAGCATTATAGACTATTATAAACATCCTCACCATATCAGACATCTGAACGTAGTACAGTTTAACGCTAAAGTTAAAGATAGCTATTTGTTAGCCAGCATTATAAACTTCCTCACCATATCAGACATCTGAACGTAGTACAGTTTAACGCTTAAGTTAAAGATAGCTATTTGTTAACCAGCATTATAGACTATTATAAACATCCTCACCATATCAGACATCTGAACGTAGTACAGTTTAACGCTAAAGTTAAAGATAGCTATTTGTTAGCCAGCATTATAAACTTCCTCACCATATCAGACATCTGAACGTAGTACAGTTTAACGCTAAAGTTAAAGATAGCTATTTGTTAGCCAGCATTATAAACTTCCTCACCATATCAGACATCTGAACGTAGTACAGTTTAACGCTAAAGTTAAAGATAGCTATTTGTTAGCCAGCATTATAAACTTCCTCACCATATCAGACATCTGAACGTAGTACAGTTTAACGCTAAAGTTAAAAATCTCTGATGTGTTCCATTCACAAGATTTTCTCTACATCTCTGTTACAGATTAGAGATAAAAGCTTATTCTTCTCTCTGCTTCGTGCTAATCGAGATAAACATTTAATAAATGCTTTCTTGTAAGCAGAAGGCAAAGAAGGGAAAACACTGCGCTAAAACGATAGTTGAATCCTTTAAAATCCATGTGATTGAAATCCGTTTTTTTTTTTTTTTTTTTTTTTTTTTGCATTGCCAGGAGTTGACAAATTCCCGTATGTGAAAATTTTATGTATTTTAAAACTGAAACCAATAACAAGGCATATCTCAAAAATGCTCAACTCCACGAAAAAATTATATATGACAAACATTGTGTGTTTCAACAAGATCTACATATTTTGTGTAATAAGTTTTTGTCTATCTCTTACGGTTTACTAGTTATGCAAAATCCTGAAAAATTCATTCAGAATAAAGAGGTCTTCAGAGGTTATTTCCAGAAACTTAAAGATTATACGTTTTATTTGCTGTGCAAGTACCTTTAATATACGGTATTTTAATCGAAATCGTTGGAACCATTTTTGAGATAATGAAAATGTTTGAAAATGTTTTCATGTAAAGGATTGTTTGGGGTGAGGGTATTTTCCTCAAAATCTTCGTGTCGCATCCTTGGAAGATACTAAAATCACATATCAAGTTTCGTATTTTACCGACCTTTCGTTTTTGAGTTATCGTGTTAACGGACACAGGCACAAGGACACACAAACACACATACGGACCTTTTTCCAAAAATACTTTTTTTTTTGTTACAGGGAATCCTAAAACGTGTATTTCAGATGAAATCTTGGTATTGAATTTTTTGGCAGAATACAATACCTTCTGTATCAATATGTACATGGTACCAACATGTAGAGAAAGCAAAAATGGTTTATGGTCAAAGTATTTTATAATTTGGATGAATTTTTAATATTAAAACTGTTATATGACTGACTTAATATTTTATTTGTATACATTGTTTTGACCACCTCTATTGTTTTAATGTACCTAATGACTGAACAAACAAATAAAGAAGTAAAATACAATATAGAGTGTAATGTGATATTAGATATGGTGATGGATTTTTTCCAAAGCGTTGTCTGGCTAATGTTGTTTCACACGTCTTGCTCCCAGTGTTATTCGAATGAACAGATTCCTGTTACCGGGCAGCCGCAGCGCACAAGCAGTTTTGGAAATGAGACGGTATAAAACTATGTCTACATATCTGCGGTTCCCAGTATTTTATAATCTAAGTGGCTCTATCAAAATCAGCAAGCAGGTTTATAGTGACCAAAATACTGCAGTGACACCAACAAACCTCGTTGCTTTCATGAACAAACAGAGGCTATATTTAGATCGTCAGCAAACTCCATTTTCATCCGTTTTCCTTTGAATAAGATCATTAGAGCTCCTGTTCCACTCGTACAAGAGACAACAGTTATATTATCCCCCATGTTCATTGCCAATTATGAGAATTCTGCCTGCACCTCTCTTTGCGAGTATTCGTAGTTCAATCTCAAACTTTCTCATCCATGTTGAAAAACCTTTAAAGATTTCCATAAATATAGTTTTTACTTTCTCTATACGTACTATGTACATAGTGTAAAGAGAACGTATTGCACTCCACCTATTCGATACCGAGATTTCACTGGAAATATATCCTTTAGGGTCCACTGTATCCAAAAAAAGCATTTTCACAAAAAAAAGTCCCTGGTTGTGTGTGTGTACGTGTGTCTGTGAACGCGATAACTCAAAAGTGAAAAGTCGGTAAAATACCAAACTTGGTATTTAAGTTTAGTATCTCTCAGGAATGCGAGACGAAGATTTTGAGAAAAATCCCCCCACCCCGAACTACCCTTTACATGGAACTCTTTTAGAAATGGCTCTAACGATTTTAATTAAAATATCTTAATATATTAAAAATATTCACCTGAAAAATAAAATGTATATCTAGAATTTTCTGGGAATAGCATCTGAAGGCATCTTTATTCTGGACGAATTTTACGCAAGATTGTATAACTGGTAAACCTTAAAAGATAGACAAAAGCTAACTTAACAGAAAATGTAGAGCTCGTTAAAACACACAATTTAAGTTATATTCAATTTTTTCGTGGAGTTTATCGTTTTTGGGATATTCCTTGTTATTGGTTTCAGTTTTAAAATACGTATATTTTTCTCATACGGGAATTTGTCAACTCCTGTCCATACAAACAAAGGAACTTCAATCGCATAGCAAGCAGCTTTTGACTATCATTTTAAACTATTATACTCCCTTATTTCCTTTCTACTTACAGGGAAGTAAGTAATAAGACTACTACTAATTTTTTCTCGATTAGCATGAAGTAAATACAAGCATATGTTTTTTAATAATTTGTTGCAGAGACGTAGAGAAAGTCATGGACGCTCTTTAACCATTCTATATTAAGCGTGAAAGACCGCTAAATTTTGCTCAGAGGCCTCTCTGTCAGGCTTGAGCTTCTTTTATGTGCCATAAATATGCGCTGGGGATTAAGGGTATTACTTCCCATTCGAGGGAAGCCATGCTAAGGATTTTTAGGCCTGAAAAAATGCATCACCCTCCGCGGGTTTGACCTATACCAAGAGGTTAGTAATATGGCCCTAGACCACAGGGACCTCTGTGAAGTGACACTGTGCACTTGGTGAGATAGTTAATGCAGTGTCTCAGTTTAGTAAATAAAGGCATTGTCATAGTTGACCTGCATGAGTGCCATCTATTGGATTCCCATCTTAGTTATCAGAAAATAGTCAGTTGGCCATATTGAGTCGCAGCACCTATGGGGAACAATTAATTACCTTATATATCGGTTCATAAACTTAATACATTTTATAAATATTGTAGAGCATTGTTCAATAAGATGGGAGAACAAAAAATCTGATGTGTTACACTCACATGACTTTCTCTAGCTGCTCTACAAACTTCTTACATAAGATTATTCTTATTTCTACACAATGCTAATCGAAATAAACATTAGCTGAATGTTCCTATTAATTAGTTCTTTATAAGTAGAAGGAAACTAAAGGAATGCACTAAGCTAAACCGACAGCAAAACGTTTTAAAAACTGTCATTATGCGATTGTCATTGCAAATCGCTTCTTTGCTTTCCCATTAGTCGTACAAAAGAAATACGGACAGTTCTTGTCTGAGAAAAGTATAAGTACTTTACAACTGAAAACAATAACAAGGGATATCTCGGAAACGGTTACTTCTACAACAAAACTGTGACATAAATTGTGTTTTACATTTTGTGTGCAGTAAGTTTTTGTTTATTTCTTACGGTTTAGCAGTTATACAAAATTCGGCAAAATTCATCCAGAATAAAGAGGTCATCAGAGGCTATTCTCACAAGATTCAAGATATACATTTTACTTGAGATGTAAAAATCTTTAATATACGGCATTTTAATCAAAATCGTTAGTCATTTTAGAGAAAATAAAAAAAAATCGAAAATTTTTCCATTTAAGGGTAGTTTGTGGTGGGGGGATTTTCTTGAAAATCTTCGTGTTGCATCCTTGGAGGATACTTATTCTAAATACCAAGTTTGGTATTTAATGGACTTTTGTTTTAGAGCTATGCTGTCCAAGGACAAACACAGAGACAGTGACACAAACACACACACACACACACACACACACACACAGACGGTGACACTCACACATTAACATTTGTCTAAAAAAATCGGACTCAGGGGACCTCAAAATATACATTTCCGGTGAAATCTTGACATCGAACATCTTGAATACATCTTCTCTGTCTATTATGTGCACTGTACATACGGGGCTAGAGAAACTAATATACAGTAGGAAAAGAATTAATTTCCCCTGAGAATATGGTTTAAGATTGAAGACGTATTAGTGAAAGTAAACATAAGAATGTTTTATACACATTATATCTTATGGGTTATATTCGAATGACTTTCCCTTTTCACTCTTTTAGAAGCTACTTTCACAAAAGTTTATTCGCCTATCTACTTCTTGTAATTTGAGATGAAGTTTCATTATAAAGCTTTCATGGTAAGTAAAAGGAAAATACAGTAGTCTAAAGCGATAGTTCGATATTTAAAAGAGGTAGCTATGCATGTGGCTTTGAAATTCCATTCTTTACATGTCTATGAAGTGCAAAAGAAATAATCTGATGTGTTCCATTCACATAACCTTCTCTACATCTCTGTAACACATTATTGTTAAAAAGCTTATGCTTCAATTAAGTTCATGCTAATTGAGAGAAAGTAGCAGAAATAGTCTTACTACTTGCTCCCTTGTACATAGAAGGGAAATAAGGGGGTACCATAGGTGACAGTCAAAAGCTGGTTGCTATGTGACCGAAGTTTCTTTGTTTGCATGGACAGGAGTTGTCAAATCCCTGTATGAGAAAAGTAAGTTTTTTTAAAGCTGAAACAAATAACAAGTGATATCTCAAAAACGATCAACTCCACGAAAAAAGTGTATATGACATAAATTGCGTGTTTTATCGTGATCTACATTTTTTGTGCGGTAAGTTTCTGTCTCTCTTACGGTTTACCAGTTATGCAATATTCAATAAAACTCATTCTGAACAAAGATGTCTTTAGAGGCTATTCCCAGAAAATTCAAGATATACGTTTTATTTGGCATGTAAATTTCTTAAATCTAAGAGATTTTAATCAAAATCGTTAGAGCCATTTTTGAGAAAATCAAAACTTCCAAAATTTTTTTCATGTAAAGGGTAGTTAGAGGTGGGGGTATTTTCTTGAAAATCTTCTTGTTGCATCCTTGGAAAATACCAAACTTAATACCAAGTTTGGTATTTAACGTTCTTTTCATTTTTGAGCTATGCTGTCCACAGACTCAAACACATGCACACACACACACACCCGACCTTTTTCCAAAAATGATATTTTTTTTTTTTTTTGGAATCACGGGGACCCGAAACATACATTTCCGGTGAAATCTCGGTATCGAATTTTTGGGTGGAATGCAATACTTTCTCTATACGCTATGTACATAATGTAATAATATACGCGATAATAACCCCCAAAAAGAAATTGCTATTCGAGAGAAATTGTGTCCTTTATCGAGCGTTTAAAACATTTGACTATCACTTTAGCCTAGTATGTTTCATTAGTTCCCTTCTACTTATAAGGGACTAACTCATACGAACATTTTGCTAATGTTTATCTTTATTAGCACTGTGCAGAAGGAAGAGTAATCTTTTGTAAGAAGTTTGTTTGTGGAGCAGCTAGAAAGTCATGTGACTGTAGCACATCAGATTTTTTTTTTTTTGCTAACTTCTTCCAATTTCCACATAGCTTTTTAGTCATCTCCTATTCTCAGCTTCCTATTCCTTTGGATCTATCGTCAAGTGAACAAATTTGTTTAATTGTCTCATTTATTGCCGGTCCCCATGGCCGCGCTCGCCATGGTGCTTCGTAGCGCTGGGGATCGTGGGTTCGAGTCCTGCCTTGGGCATGGGTGTTATATATTTGTGTATATGTGTGTGTTGTAGAAGTAAGAAAATAGTAATAATACGGTAAAACGAGGCAAAAAAAAAAAAAAAAGAAAAAGGTAAATAAAAAAAAAATTATATACCATCTAAGATCATATCGAGGGCTTTTGCATTAGAAACAACTCGTCTATAGGTTTTTTTACGTTGGGTTTAAATCTATTTCTTTTCACAAACACACACACATTCACACCTCCACACTCAAAGGGCGTTAGGGAATAATTCTGGTTAATGAAAGATTCCCCATAACAGCAGGAGGCTAACCCGAGGCCTCCAGGTGAGAAGTCAGCTCACTGACCATTCGACCACGGAGGCAGTCAAGAACAATCTTCTTGAAGGCGATTTTCACTCTTTCTCATCACATGAAGTCTGTTGATTTTGATATGTCTTATTATGTCTGTTTCTTATACCACCCATTAATATTAAATTTACTTTATATAGTTTAAATAAAACGTTACAGTTTTAAGTTAAAAAGAAACACTTTCGTTTTTATAAATGTATTTACGGATAATAATTATCTCAATAATAGATTGTACCTTAACTTGTACTGCGCCAAAGTTGGTCCTTAAGATTCTCGTCTGCAACACGTTTGATCTGTGGTGACCTCTCGTGCATGTTTCTGAGGCTACCGTCTTATCACATTTTGAGGCTATCTGGCTCATGTGCCAACTATCCTCACACCTGGGACGAGATGGCTAAGAGCTGAGGGCGTTGTCTGCAAGTGTACAATCTAGCTTTTAGTCCTTTCTTGGCGACTTCTGCTTCTACTCGATGATATCTCACTGAACTTTTATACGTTTCAGTTTTTAGCTCAGATCAGCGATCAGCGGTGATTCTTACTGGGGTCCTATACCCTAACCCTCTGGGCACATAAGGGGGAAAATAAAACAGTGAGCTCATTATCACTGAGCAGCAATAAGCAGAACACCAATCACCACATGGTAGGGTATTTCTGGCGCATTATTCTCTAGCTATTTATTAGCCTATAACTACGCTTTTGGCACTTCTCGCTCTATTCAACTTTTTACTTTCTCTATACGTCCTCTGTACATGGTTTATAGAAGCTATTAAATTCCACCCAAAATTTTATCAGAAATATACGTTTTAGCGTCCCCTATAGTAAAAAAAAAAAAAAAAAAACAAAAAAAAAAAACGCACACATTTTTAGAAAAAAATGTCTATATGTTTGTGTGTGTGTGTCCATGTGTCCGTGTGACTGTGAACACGATAACTCAAAAACGAAAACTGGTAAAACACCAAACTTGGTATTTAGGTTTAATATCCTCCAAATATGCAACACCCAAATTACCCCTTACACGGATAACATTTCGGAAATTGCTCTAACAATTTTGATTAAAATACCGTATATTAAAGATATTTAAATGACAAATAAAATGTACCTATAGTTTCAACTTTCTGGGAATAACCTTTACAGACTTCTTTATTCTGAACGAATTTTGCTGAATTTTAGGAAACTGGTAAACTATAAGTGATAGCAAAAACTTACTACACAAAAATGTAGATCAAATTAAAACTCATAATTTATGTCATGTACACTTTTTTGTGGGGGGGGGGGGGAGGATTGACCATCTCTGAGATATTCCTTATTTGTTTCAGATTCAACATTTTTAAAACTTTTCTCACACGGAAAGGATTTCAACCACATGCCAACCAGATGTTTTAAAAGATTTGACATTCGTTTTAGCCTAATACGAGGTACGTCCAGAAAGTAAGTTCCGCTTGGTAATACAATTAAATTGTATACAGATACAGAATAATTATTTATTGCAAAAAATTCTACAACTCTTAAACTACTTTTCCACATAACTGCCGAAATTTTGCAGGCATTTGTCATAGCGTGGCACAAGTTTTTGTATACCTTTTTCATAGAAGTTTGCCGCCTGTGTCTTCAAAAAGTTGGAAACATTTTCTTTCAGCTCTTCGTCATTGTTGAAGTGTTGACCGCCAAGGAAAGACGTGAGATGTAAGAACAGATGAAAGTCGCTAGGAGCGAGGTCAGGGCTGTATGAAGGATGGTCAAACACGTCCCAACCAAATCCCTGTAGGAGGTTTTTCGTCACATTTGCAGTGTGTGGTCGTGCGTTGTCGTGAAGAAAAACAACACCTTTTGACAGCAATCCTCGGCGCTTATTCTGTATTGTGCGGCGCAATTTCCTAAGTGTCTCGCAATAAACATCTGCTTTGATTGTTTGACCACGCGGTAAGAAATCAATGAGTAACATGCCTTTCCAGTCCCAGAACACTGTGCACATAATTTTTCGAGGTGACAAGATTTGCTTCGGCTTAACCTTTGCTGGGGATGAAGTGTGCCTCCATTCCATTGATTGCCGCTTACTTTCAGGGGTGTCGTAAGAAACCCAAGTCTCATCTCTGTGACTATCTGTGTCAGAAATTCTTCGCCGTCTTCATCATAACGGGTTAAAAACTGAAGTGCACTACCCATTCGTTTTGTTTTGTGTTGCTCAGTAAGAATCTTTGGTACCCAACGTGAGCAAAGTTTATGAAATTTCAGTTTTTCGGTAAGAATTTCATGAATTAGTGATCGTGAGCTTTGGGGAAATTCCATAGCGAGAGCACTAATTGTAAACTTGCAATTTTCCTGGATCTTGGCATCAATCGCATGAACCAGTTCTTCTGAAACTAAAGATGGACGACCACTTCGTTCTTCATCGTGCACTTCACTACGTCTTTCATTGAACTGTCGGACCCATCTTCTCACCATTGAATCACTCATCGCATTTTGTCCGCAAACTTCGCAAATTTGCCGATAAATTTCAATTGGTTTCACTTTCCTAGCATTCAGAAAGCGAATCACAGATCTGACTTCACAAGCGGCGGGATCTTCAATCAACACCGACATTGTAAACAAGCACAACAAAGCGTACGTGGCTGACAGCGATCTCAAAATGGCGCACGTATCTTCTTCTTGATACAGAGCGTCTACCGCGCATGTGCGGAACTGCGATCGCAGCGCTGCAGTCGAGATAAATTGAAACGGAACTTACTTTCTGGATGTACTTCGTATATTCCCTTGTATAGCTTCTACTTATAAAGAAGCAAGTAATTAAGAAAATTTCTGCTAATGTTTATCTCGATTACATAAAGTAGATAGAAGAATCTGATTGTTAACATTAATTTGTTACCGCGATGTAGAGAAAGTCATGTGAATGGAACTCATCAGGTTTTTACTTTTCTCCTGTGGTATTAGACCAATTAACTTCGCATATTTTTCACGGGAAGATTTTATGCTGAATATTGGGTATTTCACATAATTTTACATGATAGGAAAGGGTATTGAATCCAAGATCTGACTGCTATATGAATCAAACTCTTACCCTGGATCTACAACATAAAACATTGGCTGCATTTTTGTCCCTTAAGAAGTGTGGTGAACAGTACTGCTATCCTTTCTTCCTTTCTTTCTTTTTTCCTTCTTTCCTTTCTTTCTCTACACTACTATGTACAGCGTATAGAGAAGGTATTGTATCACACCCAAAAATTCGATACCAAGATTTCACAGGAAATACATGTTTTGAGAGCCCTGAATAAAAATGCATTTTAAGAAACATTTACTTAGTGTGTGTGTATGTGCGTGTGTGTGTGTGTCCGTTGGGATCATAGCTCAAAAACGAAGAGACCGTTAAATATCAAACTTGGTATTTAAGTTCGGTATCTTCCAAGGATGCGACACGAAGATTTTCAAGAAAATCTGCCCACCCCAAACCGCACTTCACATGGAAAAAAGTCCGAAAATTTTGATTTTCTCAAAAATGGCTATAACAATTTTGATTAAAATCTCTTATATTTAGTATATTTACATGACCAATAAAATGTATATTTTTAATTTTCTGGGAATAGTCTCTGGAGATATGTTTATTTTGCATGAATTTTACCGTAAGAAATACACAAAAACTTAAATGTAGATCTCGTTAAAACACAGAATTTATGTTAAATACGTTTTTTTCGTAGCGTTGACCGTTTTTAAGATATTCCTTGTTATTAGTTTCAGCTTTAAAATACTTATACTTTTCTCATGCAGGAATTTGTCAACTCCTGTCCATACAAAAAAATCTGATGTGTTACACTCACATGACTTTCTCTAGCTGTTCTACAAACTTCTTACATAAGATTATTCTTCTTTCTACATCTTGCTAATAGAGGTACTCATTAGCACAATGTTCTTATTACTTAGTTACTTATAAGTAGGGAAAAATAAGGGAATACACTAGGCTAAAGCCATAGCCAAATGTTTTAAAAGCTGTCGTTATGCGATTGTCATTACAAATACCTTCTTTTTTTGGCCAGGAGTACAACAAAAGAAAAACAGACACTCCCGTCTGAAAAAGCATAAGTACTTCACAACTGAAACTAATAACAATGAATACCTCGAAAACTGTAAGCTCCACGAGAAAAATGTATATGATATAACTTGTGTATTTTAACAAGACCTACATTTTTTTTTGTCTATCTCTTACGCTCTTATGCCAAATTAAGCAAAATTCATCCAGAATAAACAGGTCTGTAAAAGCTATTCCCAGAAAATTCAAGATATGCATATTATTTGTCAGCCAAATATCTTTAATATACGATATTTTAATCAAAATCGTTATAGCCATTTTTAAGAAAATAAAAATTTTCGAAAAAAGTTCCATGTAAAGGGTAGTTTAGGGTGGAGGGATTTTTCTCAAAATCTTCGTGTCGCATCCCTGGAAGATACAACTTAAATACCAATTTTGGTGCTTTACCGACTTTTCGTTTTTGAGTTATCGTGTTCACAGACACACGGACACACGGACACACAGGGACCTTTTTGTGAAAATGCTTTTTTTGGATACATGGGACCCTAAAACATATATTTCCGGTGAAATCTCGGTATCGAATTTTTGGGTGGAATACAATACTTCTCTATCCCTATGTACATTCATTGTATATACGGGGCTAGAGAAAGTAAAGTACCTTTTTACAGTCACATAGCAACCCGATTTTAAAATATTTGACTATCGGTTTAGCCCATGGTACTCCCTTGTTTCTCTTCTACTTACAAGGAAGCAAGTAATAAGACCGTTTCTGCTATTTTTTTTTTCGATTAGCATTAAGTAAATAGAAGAAAAAGATTTGTAACAAGAATAACTATTTCAAGATTTATTCCGAGTTCGTACAACCGGCCCTTAGCCTATTAAATTTTTCTCTTATTTCCTTCTATGTTACGACAGTTTTGTTTACTATGAAGTAGATAGAAGAATACTCTTTTGTAAGAATAGTTTGTTTACAGAAAGACAGAGAAAGAAACGTGAATAAACGCATAAGACTTTTTAAATTTCTGTTGATATTATTTGAGAATTGACACGACCCCAGATAAATTGGAATTACACATTGATTTTTCTGATTCTTCTGAGGGCATGTTAATATTAATAACTAACTCCAAGGCACGACAGCTCACGGGGAACCTTGGCCTACCGCCCGGCCGCTGCGTTCCCCATCTCGGTCCACTACAGACGTCATGGATGGGGTGCAGTAATGGAGGGTGAGACGTGGTCAGCGCCTCGAGTCCCCCCGACCGGTTAATGCGGTCCTCATGACCTGGAGCCGCTACTTCTCCATCAAGTAGCTCCTCAATTGGCCCCCCAGGGACCTTACGAGGCTGAGTGCACCCCGGGCCAGGTCTCCCAGAGGGGGAAAAATCCCCACGCTGGTACTGGGGATCGAACCCAGGTCTCCCGCTTAGTAAGTAGCAACGCTACCACCGCGCTAAGGAGACGACCGTTAATATTAATAGCTTATGTTAATAAAGTTCCGAAATTAATCAAAAGTTTATTCTCTATTTTATAAAAATACCAATACTTTAATTGACTTATAAAGAAGTTCACAAGTTGATCAAACATTTATTCATCTATTCTTGAAAAATAACAATACATTAATAGCTTATGTTAAAGAATTTCATAAGTTGATCGAAAACACATTCATCTATTCTAGAAAAATACCACAATATGAATAGATTTATGTTAAATAAGGTCATAAGTTGATCGAATACAAATTCATCTATTCTAGGAAAATACCAATACATAAAAAATCTGAGAATACCATATGAGAAAAACCTGATGTGTTCCATTCACATATATTTCTCTACATCTCTGCAATAAATCATTGTTAAAAAGCTTGCTCTTCTATTTACCCCATGCTAATCGAGAAAAAATTAGCAGAAAGGGTTTTATTACTTGCTGCCTTGTAAGTAAACGGAAAATAAGGGAATACACTAGGTTAAAGTGATAGTCAAATCTCTTTAAGCTGGTTGCTAAGTGATTGAAGCTCCTTTGTTTGTATGGACAGGAGTTGACAAATTCCCGAATGAGAACTATAAGTATTTTAAAGCTGAAACAAATAAGGAGGAATAAAAAAAAAAAAAAAAAATACCCAACTCCACGAAAGAAACGAATATAACATAAATTCTGTGCTTTAACGAGCTCTACATTTTTTGTGAAGTAAGTTTTTGTCTAGCTCTTTCGGTTTACCAGTTATGCAAAATTGCGCAAAATTCATCCAGAATAAACATGTCTTCGGAGGCTATTCCTAGTAAATTGAAGATATACATTTTATTTTTCATGCAAGCATCTTTAATATACGAAATGTTTATCGAAATAGTTAGAGCCATTTTTGAGAAAATCAAAGGGTGGGGGGATTTTCTTGAAAATCTTCGTATCGCATCCTTGGAAGATACTGAACTTAAATACCAAGTTGGTATTTATAGGACTTTTGATTTTTGAGCTATGTTGTCTGTAGACACACACACACACACACACACACACACACACACACACACATTCACACATGGACATTTTTCTAAAAATTATTTTTTTGTATTCAATTATTTCTTAATGATTTTGTAACATATATTTCCGATGAGATCTCGGTATGGAATTTTTGGATACAACACAATACCTTCTCTCCACAATACGGTAGAGAAAGAAATAAGCTGATGTTAAAGAAGTTCATAAGTTTATTGAACATTTATTCATGTATTCTAGAAAAATACCAAGAGTTATTCCTCATTTCATCGCACATGCTGTCAGAAATAAATGACGGTTGTAAACTAAAGTTAGCATTTTAGAGTACCGAGGAAGCCGTTATCGTTTCCCTTTTGCAAAGCATTCTGTAGCTAAAGAGGAGCAAGCAAAGTTTGAGTGCCGCGATCAACCTCCGAATACTTTGTCGAGTTGACAGCCTTCAGCTTCAGGCATCTCTGTGGCAACATCACAAAGCGTGCGTTTCTGCCAACTTTCAGCACACACACACGCGCGCGCGCGCACACACACATGCACACACACACACACACACAAAAATCCATGTCATCAAATGTACGTTCCACTGCGAGTGAGAGCCAACATATTCCATTTATGACAATTGCTGTCTATAATCCGAAGTGAAACAAATCTGACATGTTACATTCACATACCGTTCTCTAAAACACTATCATTTATTTTATGTGCTTCTACGAATTAGTCTTACTAAGTATACTACTTCTTCTTCCACGAACAAAGTAGGTAGAACATTTATTCTTCCACGTACAAAGTAATAGAGAAGTTACTATATTCCACCAAAAAATCGTACTCCGAGATTGCACCGAAAACTCATGTTTTGAATACAATTTTTAGAAACAATTCAGTGTATGGGAGGCGGAATGTGAGCTATGGGTGCGCTCCTGTAAACATCACAGCTCAAAAACGAAAAGTCTGTTAAATACCAAAATCGATAATTTAGCTCTGCAGCTTCCAAGAATGCGATATGAAGATTTTCAAGAAAATTCTCCAATCCTAACTATCCTTTACATGGAACATTTTTCTAAAATTTGATTTTGTCAAAAATGGTTGTGACTATTACTTTCTCTACGCGTACTATGTACATAGTGTATGGAGAAGGTATTCGATACCGAGATATTATCGGAAATATATGTTTCGAGACCTACTGTATCGAAAAAAAACATTTTTAGAAAAAAGTCCGTGTGTGTGTCTGCAGCATAGCTGAAAAACGAGAAGTTCGTTAAACATCAAACTTGGTATTTAGGTTTGGTACGTTCCAAGGATACGACACGGAGATTTTCAAGAAAATCCTCCCACCACAAAACTGCCCTTTACATAGATTCTTTTTTTTTTCTTTGTTTTTTTTTTTTTTTAACTTTTGATTTTCTAAAAAGTGGGTTTAACGATTTTGATTAAAATTCTGTATAATAAATATATTTACATTCCAGTTAAAATGTACATCTTGAATTTTCTGATAATATAGCCTTTGAAGACCCTTTTATTCTGGATAGATTTTGCCGAATTTTGCTTAAGTGCTCAACCGTAAGACACAGACAAAAACTTACCACACAAAAACTATAGATCTCGTCAAAACACACAATTTAGGTCCTTTACGTTTTTGTTGTAGAGGTAGCGTTTCGATCCCTTGTTATTAGTTTCAATTGTGAAGTGCTAACACTTTTCACAGACAGGAAGTGTCCGTTATTATTTTGTTCTACTCCTGGCCAAGCAAAGAAGCGATTTGCAATGACAATCGCATAACGACAGCTTTTAAAACATTTGACTATCACCTTACCCTATCGCATTCTTTTAGTTCCCTTCTACTTGTAAGGAACTAAGTAATAAGAACATTCCGCTACTGTTTATCTCGATTAGCAATGTGTGGAAAGAAGATTTATCTTTTGTAAGAAGTTTGTTTGTAGAGCAGCTAGAGAAAGTCATGTGAGTGTAACACATAAGATTTTTTCTTTTGTTTTTTTGTTGTGTGTTTCAGGTGGCCCAGCTGTCGGTATAGGATATATGCAACATATCCCTTGGTGCGTTAAAAGATTTGCAGACTCCGTTACTTTAAAACAGCCCCTGTTTAAGTTAAGAGCGCCTGTCCACATGACTGCGCTTTTGTGCTTCGTAGCGCAAGGGGTCGCGGGATCGGGTCTCACTTTCGGCATAGCTGTTTGTGGAGTGCTTCTGTGCTTATGTTCTCCCTAATTCTCTCTCCCCTGATGGCCAACTAGGTCTCTCCTAAGGGCCAATATGCGTGTTTAAAAATGTAAGGGACTCTTGGAGAGAAATATTGACTACAATCGGACAAAACCGAAAATAGTGTTCGAAATTTTTGGGTTGCTATAGATAATCAGCATTTAGCTGACCTCCCTCCCCCCGCACCTTGCTTCAGGCTCAACAGTCATTTAAAGTTCATAAACATCTGTTTCCTAACATACTAATATACTATTTTATAAAACATGGTTTATCCCAAAACTACACACTCACTTCAAAATATTCCAAGGGTCTCAGCTAAAATTTCTCAGGATGTGCAAAAATATCTATTCTTACATTAAAAGCAAGAAAATTAATCTAATATCAACATTGTTTATGAAAAAAATTATTTTTAGAGATTAAAATGTCTAGTTTTGAAACAAAATATAAATCACAGTTATTAATAATCGCCACGTAGGGTTTTTTTACTTTCTGTACACGTACTATGTAATAGTGAATAGAAAAGGTATTGCATTCCACCAAAAATTCGATACCGAGATTTCACCGGAAATATATGTTTTAGGGTCTCCAGTATCCAAAAAAAGTATTTTCAGAAAAAGGTCCGTGTGTGTGAGTCCGTGTGTCTGTGAACACGATAACTCAAAAACGAAAAGTCGGTAAAATACCAAACTTGGTATTTAAGATTAGTATCTTCCAGAGATGCGACACGAAGATTTTGAGAAATATCCCCCACCCCAAACTACCCTTTACATAGAACTTTTTTTGGAAATTTTGGTTTTCTCAAAATGGCTCTAACGATTTTGATTAAAATATCGTATATTAAAGATATTTACCTGACAAATAAAATGCATATTTTGAATTTACTGGGAATAGCCTCTGAAGACTACTTTATTCTGGGTCAATTTTACGGAATTTTGTATAACTGCTAAACCGTAAGAGATGGAGAAAATCTTACAACACAAAAAATGTACAGCACGTTAAAACACACAATTTAGGTATCATAAATTTTTTTCGTGGAGTTGATCGTTTTTGAGATATTCCTTGTTATTGGTTTCCTATTTAAAAAAACACACTTTTCTCAGACAGGAATTTGTCAACTCCTGTCAATACAAACAAATGAACTTCAGTCACATAGCAACCAGCTTTTGACTATTTATTACTTTAACCTATGGTACTTCCTTATTTCACTTCTACTTACAAGTAAGCAAGAAATAAGACTATTTCTGCTAATTTTTCTCGATTAGCAGGAAGTAAATAGAAGCATGAACTTTTTAAAAATAATTTATTGCAGAGATGTAGAGAAAGTAATGTGAATGGAACACATCAGATTTTTACTTTCTATACGCACTATATACATAGGTATAGAGAAGGTATTGTATTGCACCTAAATATTTGATACCGAGATTTCAACGGAAATACATGTTTTGAGTGTCTGTGTGTGTATATGTGTGTGTGTGTCTGTCTGTGGGCGGTATATCTCAAAAACGAAAAGACCGTTGAATATCAAACTTGATATTTAGGTTTACTATCTTCCGAGGATGGTCGTCTCCTTAGCGCGGTGGTAGCGCAGCTACCTACCAAGCGGGAGACCTGGGTTCGATCCCCAGTACCGGCTTGGGGATTTTTCCACCGCTGGGAGACCTGGACCGGGGTGCACTCAGCCTCGTGAGGTCCCTGGGGGGCCAATTGAGGAGCTACTTGATGGAAAAGTAGCGGCTCCAGGTCGTGAGGACCGCATTAACCGGCCGGGAGGGGCTCGAGGCGCTGACCACGTCTCACCCTCCAATACTGCACCCCATCCATGACGTCTGTAGTGGACCGAGATGGGGGACGTAGCGGCCGGGCGGTAGGCCAAAGCTCCCCGTGAGCTGTCGTGCTATGGAGTTATGTTATCTTCCGAGGGTGCGACACGAATATTTTCAAGAAAATCTCCCCCAACTACTCTTTACGTGGAACTTTTTTCGAAATTTTTGAATTTCTCAAAAATAGCTCTAACGATTTTGATTAAAATATCGTATAGTAAAGATATTTACCTGACAAATAAAATGTATATTTTGAATTTTCTGGGAATATCCTCTGAAGACCACTTTACTCTGGATGAATTTTACGGAATTTTGCATAACTGCTAAACCGTAAGAGATGGACAAAAGCTTACAACACAAAAACTGTAGAGCACGTTAAAACACACAATTTATGTAACATACATTTTTTTTCGTGGAGTTGATCGTTTTTGAGATATTCCTTGTTTTTGGTTTCCGATTTAAAAAACACTCTTTTCTCACACAGGAATCTGTCAACTCCTATCCATACAAACAAATGAACTTCAGTCACATAGCAACCAGCTTTTGACTATCAATTTAGCCTATAGTATTCCCTTATTTCCCTCCTATTTGCAGGGAAGCAAGTAATAATAATATTTCTACTATTTATTTTTTTCTAGATTATCAATAAGTAAATAGAAGCACAAGCTTTCTAACAATAATTTGTCGCAGATATATAGAGAAAGTCATGTGAATGGAACACATCAGTTTTTTGTACATTTCAAAGCTCCAATTAAAAACAATAAAAAATTATTCTTTTTAATTGCCATCATCTTCTTAATTTTTGATGTTGAAATTGCATTAATCCTAACAATAAGTTATTTTAACTAGTTCAAACATAAAAATATGAATAATTAGAAGAATTTTATTCTTACTAATTTTAACAATTAGGCTCAACAAATATTCCTCAATTTGAGGCTCGGGTAATGTAGATTGTGTAGTATATTGTTGGGTACCTGATATGGTCATTTATAAGAGGCAATGTTGTACCAGTTTCAGCAACCGATATTAGTGACAATATATGGAGAGTGCGGTACCGAAGTCTCCCGTGGTCACAAAAATAACCCCGAAGGCTCCCGGACCTTTAAAGGTCCCTAATTACGTAGTCTCCAAGCCTCCCCAAGCAGGTAGCCTCCCGGTCGAAACAGGTAACAGTTGGAGTTTCATGTTTATAATTTTTTATTATTATATTAGTCTTTCACATATATCTTCCGTAGCTTTTCTCTTCAGATCACAAAGTACTTTATGTCTCTGAATGTTGTCACTAGATGGTGCCGCGTGGTTAGTCATCTTGAATATCCAGGACTTCTATTTCTTCAGTGGAAAAGGTTTTAATAAACCTTTTGCAACTTTTAACATTGCACGTCCATCGCGCTACCCCACTTTTTAAACGCTTTTGGAATCCGAAAATGTAACCGTTCCGAAATAGACTTTTCCTTCCTGTCCTACTCACCGCAATTTCAGTCTCGTCGGAAAACATGTTAACTGAGAACTCATTTGCCGTACACTGAAAAAAATCAAGCAAAAAATTAAGACATACCCATTCCATCCCACCTGCTGGCTAATTGCACCGGTTTCGCGGGAGGCTAGGGAGTTGTAACCTACTAAGCTTACCTGTGTACGGGAGGCTTCGGCCCTGCGCCCGATGTGGAAATAATGATATAGCTCAGCCCTCCTAAAGCATGGGTTTGATTATAAAGCATATTTAATTTCGTAGATCAGAATAATAAGAGTTATAATACAATTGACATGTTGCAAAGTGTAAGACGAAGCTTTCACGGGAGATCAGCCGTGAAGCCATGATTAATCTTGCAAAGTGTTTATACAATTTGATTGAAATCACATTCACATAACAGCAATGCAAATCACATTAATTTGTTTCTCAACAGCTCTTATACACGCTGGAACCTACAAAGTTCAAAGTTTTATTTATTACTTTCTCTAGCACGTATGTATAATAGAGAAGGCATTTTATTCTACCCAAAAGTTTTATTATATTCCGGATTTCGCAGGAAATATATGTTTTGAGGTCTCCTGAGTCCGTAAAAAGCATTTTTTACTTTCTCTACACGTACTATGTACATAGCGTATAGAGAAGGTATTGCACTCCACCAAAAAATTCGATACCGAGATTTCACCGAAAATATATGTTTTAGGGTCCCCTATATCCAAAAAAAAGTATTTTCAGAAAAAGGTCCGTGTATGTGTGTGTCTGTGTGTTCATGTGTCTTTAAACACGATAACTCAAAAACGGAAAGTCGGTAAAATACCAAACTTGGTATTTAAGTTTAGTATCTTCCAGGGATGCGACACGAAGATTTTGAGAAAAATCCCCCATCCCAAACTACCCTTTACATGGAACTTTTTTGGAAAATTTTGATTTTCTAAAAAATGGCTCTAACGATTTTGATTAAAATATTGTATACTAAAGATATTTACCTGACAAATAAAATGTATATTTTGAATTTTCTGGGAATAACCTTTGAAGACTATTTTATTCTGGGTCAATTTTTACGGAATTTTGCATACTGCTAAACCGTAAGAGATGGACAAAAACTTACCACTCAACAAATGTAGACACTTTAAAACACACAATTTATATTATATACATTTTTTTCGTGGAGTTGATTGTTTTTTGAGATATTCCTTGTTTTTGATTTCAGCTATGAAAAATGTATACTTTTCTCATACAGGAATTTGTCAACTCTTGTCCATACAAATAAAGGAACTTCAGTCACACAGCAACTAGCTTTTGACTATGCTTTTAACCTATGGTACTCCTTTATTTCGCTTCTACTTTCAAGGAAGCAAGTAATAAGACTATTTCTGCTAGTTTTTTTTTTTTTCTCGATTAGCATGAAGTAAATAGAAGCATAAGCTTTTTAACAATATTTTTTGCAGAGATGTAGAGAAAGTCATGTGAATGGAACACATCAGATTTTTTGAAAAAGGTCCCCATGTGTATCTGTGGACAGCACAGCTCAAAGACTAAGAGACCGTAATATACCTAACTTGATATTTAAATTTAGTAACTTCCACGAGGATTTTCAACAAAACCGCCCACCCCAAACTACCTTTCATATGAAAAAAAAATGAAAATGTTGCTCTCAAAAATAGCTCTAACGATTTTGATTAAAACACCCCACATTAAAATATTTACATTTCAAATAAAATGTACACCCTCAATTTTCTGGGAATAGACCTGTTCGTTCGGATGAATTTTGTTGAAAGTTGCTTAACTGGTAAACCGTAAGAAATAGACAAAAACTAACTGCACAAAAAATGTAGATCGTTAAAACACACAGTTTACGTCATATTTAATTTTGTTGTAGAGCTAACCGCTTCCGGGACATTCCATGTCATTGGTATATATTTTAAGCTGGTTTTCTCAAACGGTAGGATATTTTTCTTTCGTCTGTCTTTGTTTGCTCTTGGCAAGCAAAGAGAACGGAATTTCAATTGTTTCACATAGCGGCTTACAAAGGATCAAGTAATAAGACTAATTCTGCGAGTTGTTATTTCGATTAACATGATGTAGATAAAAGAATAATGTTGTGTAAGAAAGTTTGTTTGCGGAACAGCTAGAGAAAATCATGTGAATGGAACACATCAGATATTTTTTTACTCGCAACGGAGAAATTTCCGGACTGCGGTTCCTGATATATACAATATTCTTGAGTGTCACAATGTAAATATTCTGTGTACAGTTTTGGAAAGAAGTTTCGGCGGCATTTGTGTTATTTTATTGCAGTTTTATTGAGCAGTACCTACATATTTTATACGCCATAACATTCTCAACGAAAAGTCAAAGCAAGAATGTTCTGATGGGTTCGTATGCTGCTCGTTTTTTAGTAGTTTGTAAGTCGAAATTAAAAAAAAAAATATTATGCGTTACACTCACACGACTTTCTCTATCTGCTTTAAAAACGTCTTCTTTCTACATCATGCTAATCGAGATAAACACTAGCAGAATGTCCTTATTACTCATAATAACTCCATGACACGACAGCTCACAGCCTACCGTCCGGCCGCTGCGTCCCCCATCTCGGTCCATGACAGACGTCATGTATGGGGCGCAGTATTGGAGAAGTGGTCAGCGCCTCGAGCCCCCCGGCCGGTTAATGCGGTCCTCATGACCTGGAGCCGCTACTTCTCCATCAAGTAGCTCCTCAATTGGCCCCCCCCCAGGGACCTCACGAGGCTGAGGACACCCCGGACCAGGTCTACCAGCGGGAGAAAAATCCCCACGCCGGTACTGGGAATCAAACCCAGGTCTCCCGCTTGGTGAGTGGCCGCGCTACCACCACGCTAAGGACACGACCGTCCTTATTACTTAGTTCCTTAAAGTAGAAGAGAACTAAGGGAATGCACTAGGCTAAAGTGATAGTCAAATGTTTTAACAACTACGCGTTTGCAAATCACTTCTTTGCTTGGCCAGGAGTAGAACATAAGAAAAACGGACACTCCCTGTCTGAGAAAAGTAAAGGTACCTTACAATTGAAACGAATAACGAGGAATTTCTCGGAAACGGTTACCCCCACAACAAAAGCGCAAACGACATAAATTGTGTGTTTTTTTGGAGTAAGCTCTTGTCTATATCTTACGGTTTAGGATTTGTGCAAAATTCATACAGAATAAAGCTCTTCAGAGACTATTCACAGAAATTCAAGATATACATTTTATTTGGGATGTAAATATCTTTAAGATACGGGATTTTAATCAAAATCGTTACAGCCGTTTTTTAGAAAGTCAAAATTTTCGGAAATTTTTACACGTAAAGGGTAGTTTGTGGTGTGGGGATTTTCTTGAAAATTTTCATTTCGCATCCTTGGAAGATACCAAACCTAAATACCAAGTTCGGCATTTAACAGCCTTTTCTTTTTAAGCTATACTGTCCACAGTCACACACACTCGGACCCCAAAACATGTATTTCCGGTGAAATCTCGATATCGAATTTTTGGGTGGAATACAATACCTTCTCTATCCACTATGTACATTGTACATACGGGCTAAAGAAAGTAAAAGTAGTTTACAGTGCTTTGAAAGTATTATCCAAATCGCTTGAGTAGTTTCTGAGATCATTCTACAGAGACCAAAATTCTCTTTCTGTATAATATTGGTACAAATATCATAACAGTTTTATTTCCAGCTAAATGTCGACATGGCGTTTTTGGCTGGAATATCTACCTTATTGATATTTATCTCCATTCCAGTGCTGTCTTTCTCTCTACCAATAGGATGCAGCCCTGCCTGTAGGAAAGGACAAACTGAATGCATTCGTCTCTCTTTCCCTCGGAGACGAGCACGTGGAAGGCACTTGGGTCGATGTTGCACCAAGGGCGTGGTGTTACTATGACGACGGCAATGGGAGTGTGTACTACTGTCGTACTACGGCGCTACTACGACAGACACTGCTGCCAACTTGCCCGCAATACCAAGAGACGGATCATTGATCCCAGGAAGGCGGCGCCAGGGCTGCACCCCCTCCAGCAAATAAACCAAAAGGAAGCTCGAAAAATAAGGTAAAGATGGCGCAAAAACGCTTCAAGTGCCTCCCTTACGTGATCCATTTTAGCTCCAAAGCACAACGGCTTGTTTGGCTGTGAAAAGTGGATACAGTTTTGGCATTTCCTGTATCCTATGTCGGCTCCTTTTGTGCCCACTGTTAAGTAGTTCGACTCCAGCAAGCCATGCCTAGTCATCCTGCTGACGTAGTTATTTTCTCTCTATCAAGATATTACTGAGACTTTTCATTCTAAATGAAATGCTTCTCTTGGATTCAACATGAACCATCTCTAAAATTCTAAAAAAAATAAAATAAAAAAGCAACAACAAATTTGGTGTGATCCATGTTCATATCAAATTATTGTGTAAAGCTTTTTCTTCTATTTCCTTCATGCTAATCGAGAAAAAATTAGCAGAAATAGTCTTATTACCTGCTTCCATGTAAGAAAGAGGAAAATAAGGGAGTACCATAGGCTATAGTAATAGTCAAAAACTGGTTGCTATGTGATTGGAAGTATTGTATTTTAAAGCTGAAACCAATAACAAGGAATATCTCAAAAACGATCATTCTACGAAAAAATGTATTAAGCATAAATTGGTGTTTAAAGCAGCTCTACATTTCCTATTAAGTAAGTTTTAGTCTCTTTCTTAGAGATTGATAGGTAGAGTCAAACTGAAACATTCAATGCCATAGCCAGGATTTGAGCCACGGATCTCCCGATCTCTGCCACTAGCTACCAACTCCTGTCCTACACACGCCTTGTGTAAAAAAAAACAAAAAAAAAAACAATTATTCCAAATAAAGAGATGTTTTAGAGACTATTCCCAGAAAATTAAAGACATACTTTTCATTCGCCTAGTAAATATCTTTAATAGATATATGGTATTTTAATCAAAAGCGTTAGAGCGGTTTTTTGAGAAAATCAACATTTTCGATTTTTTTTCATATAAAGGTAGTTTGGGGTGGGGAGATTTTTCTCAAAATCTTCGTGTCGCAATCCCGGAAGAATAAATATCAAATTTGTTATTTTACCGACTTTTTGTTTTTGAGTTGTTCACAGACACACACGGACCTTTTTCTAAAAATGCCTTTTTTTGGATGTAGGGGACCCTAAAAAGTGTATTTCCAGTGAAATCTCGGTAAAGCATTTTTGGGAATGCAGTTTCTTCTCTATATACTATGTACATTGTATATTTGTAGAGAAAGTAATATATATATATAAAAGAAAAAACGAAACTTATGAACTGTATATTTTTACATTTTTGCTAGTTTTTTTATTTATTTATTGAATAACAACTTGCTCCATTACAAAATAATATTAAATGTTATAGTTTTCTTTTAATATTATGTTGCTATTAATTCAATTGTGTACCCTTTAAAAATGTAACGCCACAAGCATGGATGTGGGAAATTGTTGCTTCTATTAAGTTAAGTGTAATTGCTATCCTTATAACTTCAAAATGGTTATTTAATATCAACAATTTTAAAACCACAAATGGTATTTAATTTTCCCTGTACCATTAGTTTGAAATGTTAAAGAGGGCTTAAAGATTTGTGGATTTAAAACTTGTGCACCAGTTAAAACACCAACTAGTTCAGTTGTAGTTGTTTATTTTCCACACACAGAAAAAGTTAAAAAGTATTCAAACTATGTATTATTTTCTCTACTACTTATAGTATAAGTATTGCATTTCACTTAAAAATTCGATATTGAAATTTCACCGGAAATATGTTGACGCCCTCTAAATAAAAATGTGAGTGAAGGTATGTGTGACGTATATTGATGTATTATGTAACTTGCCTAACTAAGGAAGAAAAAGTTAAAAACAAAAACTTACATTTAAGTTCAGCATCTTCCAAGAAGATTTTCAAGAAATTCCCCCACCCCAAACAACCCTTTAGATGGAACATTTAGAAAATTTTGATTTTTTAGAAATATATCGTAATGATTTTGATTAAAATACCATATGTTAAAGATACTTGTATGACAAACTGTATATCTCGAATGTTCTGAGAATGGCTTCTAAAGTCCTCTTCTGGTAAACTGTAAGAGATATACAAAAAGTTACTACACAAAAATATAGAGCTCGTTAAAACACTATTTATATTATGTACAATTTTTTTTGTAGAGTTAACCGTTTGAGAGATATCCCTTCTTATTGGTTTCAGTGTTAAAATACTTGAACTTTTCTCATACAGGAATTTGTCAATTCTTGGCCATTCAAAGAGAACGAATTACAATCACATAGCAACCAGGATTTAAAAGATTTGACTATCACTTTAGCCTAATGTGTCCCCTTATTTCTTCTCTACTTATAAGGAATGGGTAAAGAGACCATCATGTTCATCTCGATTAGCATGAAGTAGATATAAGAACAATCATTTTTAAGATTAATTGATTATAGATATGTAGAGAAAATCTCATGAATGGAACACATAAAAAATTTTAAAAATTGTATTATTATTGTTCATGTTCTTTTTTTTTTACTTTTTCAACTTCGTACATAGTACAGGTTAAGTTAGAGAAGATATTGCATTCCGCACAAAAATTCGATATCGAGATTTCACTGGAAATACCCTTTTAGGGCCCCCTGTATAAACAAAGCACGTCTAGAAAGTGATCCCTGTGTTTGTGTGTGTATGTGAACACGATAACTCAAAACCTAAAGTCGGTTAAATACCAAACTTGGTATTAAGGTTCAGCATCTTCCAAGCATTTTTCACGAAGATTTTGAGGAAACTCCCTCCACCCCAAACTATCCTTCACATGAATAAACGTTGGAAAAATTTTATTTTCCCAAAAATACCTCTGAGGATTTTGATTAAAATAAGATTATAAATAAATAGGATTTAAAATACTTGCATGACCAATAAAAAGTATACGCTGAATTTTCTGAAGTCTTCTTAATTTTGAATGGCTTTTGCATAAATGGTAAACCGTAAGAGACAGACAAAAGTTGTTGCACAAAAAATGTAGATCGCGTTAAAACATACCACTTGTTTGTAGACTTTATGTGTAACGATTTTCGAGATATTCCTTGTTACTGGTTTCAATTTTAAAATACTTAAACTTTTCACAAACGGAAATTTATCATTTCTGTTTAAGTAATAAGCCTTTTTGTTAATGTTTATCTTGCTGAACACTAAATAGAAAAAAAGAGCACACACACACATACACACATTTGTATGTTTCAATATTTACTGTCACGTAAATACTAAACTAATTCCCATCATTACTCAGACCAGTTTATAAAACTCTTAAAGGGCTTATATTTAAATTTCATAACACTCTATTCAAAATTACCTCGCAAGGGATCTTTTCTGTGAAAAAAATATAATTTTGAGATAAAAAAAATATGTAACTTTGATTTCCTCAATTTAAAGAAATACACTCAGTATTACACATTTTAAAATGACACAAATTAAAATATTATGCCACTTTTAAAAAAGGGAAGAAGCAAATAATTTTTAATAATATAACAAAAGTTCACATATTTGGTCCAAACCTCAAATTTTCAGTTTTCTTGCCCTTAATATATCCCAGACAGATAAATTCTACTTTAGTGCGTCATCGCTATAACGCGCTTGAAAATAAGGGATTCTTAAAGAACATTAATGAGCCCAGATACTTATGAAAAGTTGAATGTTGCCGCACCTTGTTTGTTACTATATTAACTAAATTTGAAACTGCATAGCTTCTAGGTAAAATATTTATTGTGATTAATGTGAAGAAATAAGAATATGCACGAGAGATCTGTGATATGGCATCAATAAGTTAAGAAAAAAGAAAAAATGAAACTGAAAAACAATCTCAGAAAGAAGTATTTCATCATTTTTGAACAGATATCCTTTAAAGACAACTTGGCAGCATGGAACTTTCAAAGATATGATTTATTTGGATCTCTACATTCATCTCAAGATACCTTAACATCATCTGACACTGCAGAAATACCTTTTACCACACTAAGATAAACACATTTCAATCACAATTTAATTTAATGAACTTTTGCTTTGTCAGGAGCTGACAAATTCCCGTGTGTGAAAAGTATTTTGAAACAGAAACTAATAAAAAGGGATATCTACAAAATGGTCAACTCCAGGCAAAATTGTATATGGCATAAATTATGTGTTTTAACCAGATATATATCTTTTGTGCAGTAGGTCTTTGTCTATCTTTTAAGGTTTTATTAGTTATGCAAAATCGATTAAAATTCATCCAGAATAAAGAGGTCTTTAGAGGCTACTCTCAGAAAATCCAACATATCCATTTAATTCGCCATGTAAATATTTTAATATACGATATTTTATTCAAAATCGTTAGAGTCATCTTTGAGAAAAACAACATTTTCGAAATTTTTTCCATGTAAAGGTAGTTTGGAGTGGGGGGATTTTTCTCAAAATCTTTGTGTAGAATTCGTGGAAGACACTAAACTGGATGCGACACAAAGATTTTCAAGAAATTGCCCCATCCAAAACGACGCTTTACCTGGAAAAGTTCTTCGAAAGCTTTTGTTTTCTCAGAAAAGGTTCTAACGGTTTTTATTAAAATATGATATGTTTAAGCTTTTTTATGTCAAATGAAACTATATCTCTTATGTTCTGGGAAATCCGTTCATTACGGATGAATTTTGCAACTGGTAAATAGTAAGAGATACATAAAATTTTGCTGCACAAAATCTGTAGAGCTCCTTAAAACAAGCAATTTATTCCACGTACATATTTTCTGTGAGATAATCGCTTCCGAGATATTCCTCAATATCGTTAATTTTAAAATGCTTCCCCTTTCCTCAAACGGGAAGTCGACATTCATCTTTCATTTGATTTATTCTCCTGTTCATGCAAAGAGAAGCAATTTTCAATCACATAGCGACAACTTTTAAAACATTTGACTATCATTTTAGCCTGATGCATTTCCATATTTATAATAAGACAGTTCTTGCTAATGTTTACCGTGATTAGCGCGAAACAGATATTAGAATAAGATATTTACTTTTTCTAGCGCGCATGTGTAGGCAATGTGCCTAATAGCTATTGAAGATTTTGTGTATCACCCAAAAATCGTTGTCGATATTTCAACTTAAATATATGTTTTGAGGTCCCCTGAGTCCGAAAAAATTAGAAAAAGGTCCATATGTTTTGACAACATAGCTCCAAAATGAAAAGACCGACAAATACCAAACTTGGTATTTATCTTTTAGTATTTTCCAAGGATGTGACACGAAGATTTTCAAAGAACTCCTCCCAACACAAGCTACGCTTTGCATGGAAAAACTTAAATGTTGTTTTTCTCAAAAATGGCTCTAACGAATTTGATTAGAAGAATTAAACGAATTCCGCTATCTCGATTAGCATGTTGTAGATAAGATAATACTCTTTTGAAAGAATACTTTGTATTTGGAACTGCTAAAGAAAGTTATGTGACTGGAAGACATAAGATTATTTAAGAACAGCTTGTTGCAGAAAAGGTACAGAAAGCGATGCAAATGGAATACATTAGATTTTTACTTTCTCTAGGACGTAAGAACCTGTACGACGTACATAGTACCTAGAGAAGGTATTGTAATTCACTTAAGAATTCGAAACCGAGATTTTTGTGTATGAAATACATGTTTTGATGACGCCTAAATAAAAAAAAAAGGCATTTTAGAAAATGGAATGTGTGTGTATATGTGAGCGAGTGAGTGACTGGGCAATATAACTCAAAAACGAAAAGTCGGCTAAATGCCAAATTGCATCTTCCAAGAATGTGGCATGAATTTTTTCGGGAAAATCCCTCCTCGGATTTTTCGAAATTATCGATTTTCACAAAATTGTCTTTGATGATATTTATTAATTAAAATACTTTATATTAACGCTATTTAGATGACAAATAAAATGTATACCTATATTGAATTTTCTGGGAATAATCTCTGAAGCTCCCTTCATTTTGGAAGATATTTATATAACTGATAAACGATTGAATTTTCTGGGAATAATCTCTGAAGCTCCCTTCATTTTGGAAGATATTTATATAAGTGATAAACGTAAGCGATAGACAAAAAAAATCTGATGTGTTCCATTCACATGACTTTCTCTACATCTCTGCAATAAATTATTTTTAAAAAGCTTATGCTTCTATTTACTTCCTGCTAATCGAGAAAATATTAGCAAAAATTGTCTTATGCCTTGTAAGTAGAAGCGAAATAAGGAGTACCATAGATTAAAGTGATAGTCAAAAGCTGGAAGCTATGTGACTGAAGTTCCTTGTTTGTATGGACACAGGGTCACTAAGTCCTGTATAAGAAAAGTATAATTTTTTTAAAGCTGAAACAAAAAACAAGGAGTGTCTCAAAAACAATCAACTCCAAGAAAAAAATTAATATAACATAAATTGTGTGTTTTAAAGTGCTCTACATTTGTTGTGTGGTAAGTTCTTGTCCATCTATTACGGTTTAGCAGTTATACAAAATTCCGTAAAATTGACCCAGAATAGTCTTCAGAGGCTATTCCCAGAAAATTCAAAATATATATTTTATTTGTCAGGTAAATATCTTTAATATACGATATTTTAATCAAAACCGTTAGAGCACTTTTTTACAAAATAAGTTCTTTTCGAAAAATGTTCTATGTAAAGGGTATTTTGGAATGGGGGAATTTTTCTCAAAATCTTCGTGTCGCATCCCTGGAAGATACTAAACTTAAATACCAAGTTTGTTATTTTACCGAATTTTCGTTTTTGAGTTATCGTGTTCACACACACGGACACACGGACACATACCTTTTTTTGGATACAGGAGACCCTAAAACGTATATTTCCGGTGAAATCTCGGTATCGAATTTTTTGGTGGAGTACATAGTACGTATAGAGAAAGTAAAAAGCAGGTTTCTTTAAAACACATGATGCATGTCACATACATTCAGTGGAGTTCAACGTTTCCAAGGTATTTCTTATTATTGGTTTCAATTTTAAAATGCTTATACTTTGCTTAAATAGGCTATCGATATTGGTTTTTCTTGCTTGTGGTACAGAAAAGAATAAAACCTACCACATAGTGATTGTCTTTTGAAGGAGTTGATTATCGTTTTAACCTAGTGTCCCTTATTTCTTAGTAATATAAAGTAAATGTATAATATAAGCATTTATACAAACGTTTATCTGGATTAAATGAAGTAAGTATACTCTCTAGGTAGAGGAGGTATTGCACTGCACTCAAAATTCAATACCGAGATTTTACCGGAAATACCCGTTTTAGGAGTGTGTGTGTGTGTGTTAGTATATACGAAAACAACTAAAATTCGGTAAAATCCTCTAAGGATGCGACATGAAGAGTTTGAGAAAAATCTACTCACTCCAAATTACCCTTTTTATGGAAAAAGTTCGAAAAGTTAGATTTTCTCAAAAATCTAAATTGACTAACGATTTTGATTAAAATACTGTAAATTAAAGATATTTAAATGGCAAATAAAATACATATCTTGGATTTGCTGGGATTTGCTTTGAAGAGCTCTTTATTTAAGATTAATTTTGCTGAATTTAGAGATAGATAAAAACTTACTGCATAAAATTTGTAGATCTCGTTAAAACATATAATTTATGCATCTCCTACGGGAAAATGCCCCACACCCAAACTACCTTTGCATGGAAACATTTCGAAAATGTTGATTCCCTCAAAACTGGTTCTAACGATGTTGATTAAAATGCTGTATATTAAAGATATTTACATAACAAAATGTATACCTTGAATTGTCTGGGAATAGCCTCTGAACATCTCTTCATTCTGGATGACTTTGCATAACTGAAGAGATTTTTCTTGGCTCTCGCTTTAACATACTGTGTTTTTCTTACAGAATGTATAAATATCCAATGACAGTTTATGCAGCTTTTGAAATAGAAAAAAGAATACGTTTTTGTATAATGGTTCATAGAAGAACGGGGAGAGAAAAGTATGTGAATGTAACAAATTAGTTTTTTTTTTTTTTTATAGGTGGTTTGCAGAACAGATATGGAAATAAATTGTGCATCCTCTTTAATTTCACCTCGTTCGAACACATGAGCTCATTAATAATCTGGCATTGGAGATACCCTTTCAAATATTAGCGTCCTGCCAGATAAGACTTGCGATGCTAAAAGGATCTTAAGAGCATGTTAGCCACGTATAACTGGATCTCCAGCAGGCCCTGTGTTTCCTGGATATCCGGTCTTTGTGTGCAGTAAGTAGGAAATGCCAGTTGCTGACTAAAGTCTGCATTTCCCAGAATCTTTCGGCCGGCTCAACGCCGTCACACAACGTTGGTCATAGAATATTGGGCAATTTTATCATGTAGTTTCTTTGGATATAACGTTCATAGAAAAGCAGAGACAAAAGAAATTAATGTATGTAGTTTATTTTGTACTTCACTCGAACAGACTGTTGTGTCAAGTATTAGGTAAGAATTATGAAAATATTTCCATTTCCCATATTTCATCGATTTATAATAAAACTATACTATTAAAATAGAATTTTCAGGTATGTTATGTATGTATGTGTGTATGTATGTATGTATGCATGTATGTATGTATGTATGTATGTATGTATGTATGTATGTATGTATGTATATATGTATGTATGCATGTATGTATGTATGCATGTATGCATGCCTGACACAAAAATTGGAGTTGAAAAATGATTCATAGGTATGAAGATAGGGATGAGGCTCATTGAAGTGGATTTGTCACTAAAAATATTATATGATACATTCACGTGACTTTCTGTTCAAAAAACTTTCTTTTAACCTCTTATCCTTCTATCTACCCTACCTATTTAAGAAATCTGCCGAAATAATTTAAATATATATTTCCTTGTAGATATGTTCGACCCCAAGGGACCACACGTAGAATTTGAGATGGACAAAGCGATGGGTGAGTTTTCTCCGGTTCCTCTGTTTTCTCCGGCATTTATGCCACCAATTGGTCCATAAGCATCTCTCCTGCCATCCATTTCACCGTCATTTCATATCATCCACTTCCTCAATTTCAGGCCAGGATCGGGCTGATCACCCATGCTGGCTTCTCTCTGATCCAGAATTCCTGCTCCTCTACAGGCGCTGGCTTCTAAGTCCTGGGAGTGTAAGTCCTACATACCAGCAACATCTATCTCTTACGGGTTACTAGTTTCACAAAGGGTGGGGGATTGTGTTGCAAATTTTTGCGTAACTTTCTTGGAAGATACCAGCATCACTAGGCTCACCATAGGTTTAGCTAGTCACGGTAAGTTAAACCCTTTAGTTTTGACGGAAACAAATTTTGTCGATAACTTCAAGTTCTTAATATTCTGGAAGTTTGCAAATTGAACACGACGTAGTTATATTTCCTTTGTTTAATTCATAAACAGTTTAATATGTTAATATTTTTCTTAAAAGAATAGAGAACTTGTTCCAAAAAGTATTATTGTTATTATTATTATTATTATCCTCCATTAAATATCGCACAAATTTTAGCTGTCTATTCTCACCTCACGCACGCATACCCAGAGAGAGAAAACTTCGCATGCTACTGCTGGAGCAGCTAACTGGCAGAACTACTAGCGAAAGACCTGCTCCACTTTTCTTGGCTGCCACCGTGCCTGCCTGCTAATTTAGAAGGCTCGAATTTCGGGAGCATTTATCTGGACGAGGCTTCCTTCAAGTTTCCCGTTCCCTGAGAAGACAAATGTCGGGCAAATCAACTATATGGGCCCAAGTTAATTTGAGTCTCCATTTCTTCCATTTCATTCGTCGACTCCGCTGTTAGAGACTTAAAATGTTGTAGTTGTTGGAAGAGAGATATAATGTCTCCCACTGTCCAAAACAGTACATAAGAATACCCAAACTGATGTGACATTTACCAGTTATACAATAGAGACCGCAGAAGACAACATGGGTACTATGAATACGCCATACATTATATCAAGGAGCGTTTTAAAGTAAATGCAAGTGCAAACATTTTCAACCGCATTATCGCATTATTTCATGCAAATGTCTGTAGCGTATACGGTCTTTTTGAAGAGGCTTAGGCTTCTGAGCAACATTAAACGGTCTTTCACGCCCAATTTAGAATGGGACATTGAGAAACACAGTAGCTAAAGAGTGTCCATAAATAACACGCCATTTTTTCCTGGAGGGAGGGATGAGACACTAGGCGGCCGGCAACAGAAGTGACGTCACTCTACACTTACCAGATTGAGACGCCTGTAGACAGGCGGACCGCTCCCGCCCCACCTACAGGGTCCAAGGAGTCAGTCCTCATACCAAGGAAAGCAGCAGAAGGTTGAAGGTTAGATAATTCCACAGAGACCACTGTCACGCTGCACCGAAATACCAACGTCAACGCTTCTAACGTTGAAACAGACCAAATAAATTGAGGGATGAATGCAATGATTAACGAAACGATATGGAAGAGCATTCGGCTGACGACCCGGGGAAACCCACGAAAAAACCCATGGATTAGAGTGAGCGGCAGCCAGGAATACGACCAGGAACTTCCGAATGTGGGAAGAATTTAATGTTGTGTCGACATGTTACCATGGTAGCTCAGTGATTAGAACAACTAGACGGTACCAGAATATCTCTAGTTCAAATTCCGGCTATGGCATTGAATTCTTCAGTCTAGCTCAACCTAAATAACCCGCTAATGCGAAAGAAACAATTGAATCACTAAATTGACCTAATAGTTGGTTAAACTATGAAACCCGGGAATTACGACATTGTAAGTTGCCATTGGGGTACCTATATCATAATTTGAGTTCTTCTTGTGTTTTCCGGGAAACATTCGCGTTAGTTGAGCATTTAATGCTGTGTCGGCATGTTGACATGGTAGCTCAGTGGTTAGAGCAACTGGACAGAAACCAGAAGATTCGTGGTTCAAATCCAGCTATGCGATTACATTTTTACTTTCTTTACACGTACCTACTGTACACCTTGTACGTATAGAAGGTATTGTATTCCACCCAAAAATCCGATATGGAAATTTCACTGGAAATATTTTTTGAGGCCCCCTGAGACCAAAAAGTCCGTGTGTATGTCTGTGGACAGCATAGCTCAAAAACGCAAAGATCGTTAAAAACCAAACTTGGTATTTAAATTTAGAATCTTAAGGGAGCGGCCCCCCGCCTCCCAACAAGGCAGCCTAGCTTCGATCTTAAGCGCCCGCATGTGGGATTCGTGGTGAATGAAGTGGCGGCTGGGCGGGTTTTTTCCGGGTCCTCCCGCCACTCATTCCACCAATTTCTACATCATCACTTTTCCTGTCATCTATTGCGCTTGTATTTCATATCATCCACTTCCTCACGCTCATGCCTGGCCTCGGACGACCACTCCTTCCAGACTCTTCCTTCTATGGTTTCGTGCCGTTGGCTCCCTGACAGGCTTCTGACACCTAAGCATCCGCTTGTAAGTTCTAGAGGGGGGTGTCAGTCTTAAAATAAGGGAAGGTAACCTGACTACGAAACGAAACAAAGATTTTCAAGAAAATTCCCCCCTCTCCACTCCATACTACCGTTTAGATGGGGAATTTTTTGAAAATTTTGTTTTGCTCAAAAATGGCTCTAACGATTTTAATTAAAATACCGTACCTATATTAAAGATATTTGCATGACAGATAGAATGTATATCTTAAAATTTCTGGGAATAATGTCTGAAGACCTCTTCATTGTGGATGAACTGGTAAACCGTAAGAGGCACAAAAGTGTACTGTACAAAAATGTTGATCTCGGTAAAACAATTGATGCTCGCACATACATATATCTTTTTCAAGATATTCTTTTCCATTGGTTTCAATGTCAACTACAAACCTTTCTCAAAAGGAATTACCTTTCCTTTCATCTCTCCTTTATTTTACTCAGTTCTTCACATGGCGACCAGCTCGTAGATATTTGACTATCGCTTTAGCCTATTTACTTTCTGCTTAGACGGAAGTAAGTAATAAAACCATTTCTGAATGTTTATCTCGATTAGAATGAAACAGATAAAATAATAACCTATTGTAGTAATAGTTTGTAGAATGGGTAGGGAAAGTCATGTGAATGGAACAACAGCTTTTTCAGTCTCCTTCTCTCTTTAACCAATATAATATAAATTAAATATTATACTAATTAAACCAACCTCTCTAAATTATCATTGTGCATAAGAATCCCTGCATATTTTGCTGTAGGCACAAAAAGAAATGGCAGGTTAGAGCCATAATCAGAATTTTAAAATGCTGATTGCTATATTCTGGCTTTTAAATTGCTTCCTGCGAAAAAAAAAAAAACAAAAAGAAAAAACGACTTATCATTTGAAAAAAAGAAAAGTCCATTCACATGGCTTTCTCTACATCTCTGTAACAAATTATTATTAAAAGAGCTTATTCTTCTGTCTACTTCATGCTAATCAAGATAAATATTAGCAAAAATGGTTTTATTAGTTCCTTATAAGTAGAATGGAAATAAGGGATTTTTTTTTTAAAACTGAAATCACTAACAAGGAATATCTCGAAAACGGCCAACTCCACGAAAAAAATTCATATGACATAAATTATGTGTTTTATCAATATGTACATATTTTGTGAAGTAAGTTTTGTATATCTCTTACGGTTTACCAGCTATACAAAATTCAATAAAAGTCATCCAAAATGAAATCTTCAGAGGCTATTCCCAGAAAATCCAATATATACATTTCGTTTGTCATAAAAGTATCTTAAACATGCGGTATTTTAGTTAAAATCGTTGGGTCATGTTTGAGAAAATCAAAATATTCGAAATTTTTTCCACGTAAAGGGTAGTTGGGGGTGGGGGCATTTTCTTGAAAATCTTTGTGTCGCATCCTTGGAAGATACAAACTTAAATACCAAGTTTGTATTTAACGAGCTTTTAGTTTTCGAGCTATGCTGCCCACAGATACACACACGGAAATTTTTCTAAAACTGTTTTTTTATTCAGGGGGTCCCAAAACATGTATTTCCGGTGAAATCCGGGTATCGAATTTGTGGGTGCAATACAATACCTTCTCTATATACTATACACATAGTATGTATAGAGAAAGTAATATAAATATTTGAAAAAGAAATCCAATTACAAAGAATATCTAGGAAATAGTTAATGCCACAAATATATTTGACGTAGCTTGTGTGCTTTAACGAGTGTTAATTTTTTGTGCCGAGTAAGATTTTATCTCTTACTGTTTACCAAATACTCGATGGTCTTTCAGGATGATTAGCCTATATTCAGAGCCTTTTTCCAGGTAATTCAAGATATTCGTTTTATTTGCTCATTCAAATATCTAAAGCGAAGACTGTTTTAATCCAAACTTTGTAACGAATTTTTTGTTGAAAACCACTTTTTGTGGTTAGGCATTTTGTTGAAGATCTTCGCGTCGAATCCTTAGAAATCCTTGAACTTAAATACCAATTTTATTTACTTGGTTTCCTCTTCTGTTATGTTGCTTGTAGACACACACACATAGGTCCGGATCTTTTTCTAAAAATCTTATGTGTTACATTCACATGACTTTCGCTACATCGCTGTAACAAATTATTATTATTATTATTATTATTATTATTATTATTATTATTATTATTATACAGCTTATTCTTCTATTTACTTTATGATAATCGAGATAAACACTAGCAGAAATGCTTTCTTGTAAGAAGAAGGGACATAATGGGATACAGTAGGCTAAAATGTTCGTCAAATCTTTTAAAAGCTTGTCAAATCGTTTCTTTGAATTGCCAGGAGTTGACAAATTCCTGTTGTGAAACGTTTAAGTATTTTAAAGCTTAAACCAATAACAAGGAATATGCCAACCGTAAGAGATAGACAAAAACTTACTACACAATAGATCTCGTTGAAATACACAATTTATATCATATACTTTTTTATTATTATTATTATTATTATTATTTTGTTTGTTTGTTGTTTTTTAGTGGACTTGGCCGTTTTAGAGGTATACCTTTCAGCTTTAAAATACGTATACTTTTCTCATACGGGAATTTGTCAACTCCTGTCCATATAAACAAAGGTGCTTAATCACAGAGCAACCAGCTTTTATATATCGATTTAACCTATGGTACTCCGTTATTTCTCTTCTACTTACAAGGAAGCAGGTAATAAGACCCTTTCTGCCAATCTGTTTACGATTAGCATTAAGTAAATAGAAGAATAAGCTTTTTAAAAATAATTTATTGAAGAGATGTAGAAAATGTCATGTGAATGGAACTTATCATTTTTTTTTTTTTTAATATTTTAATAGTTTGTCTCTGTTTCAGTGCTATCACTATTTAATTGTTTCTCACCAAGTAATGGAACGCTGTATGATATTTATAGTTCGGCATATAGAGACTAGCTTTGATGTTTGTCCATTTATTCCGTTTACTATTCTCCTTGTATCTACAACAAAATGTAAAATAAAACCTTTGTGAAATGTTTGTCACTTTTAACATGAGTTACATCAGCTAGATAATTATACAGGGCAAGTAAGAGATAAATGGGGAAAGAAAATTGCCAAAGAAACATAAAACTGTGGGGTAAGTTATAAAAGAGATATACAAATTAAATTGACAGGGCATAGAAATGTACAGTTTGAGGGAAATACTCAAACAAATAAATAATTGTATATTATACCAAATTCAGCAACTCCAGGAAAGTAACTGTGTGTGTGTATGTAAGTGTATATATATATATATATATATATATATATATGTACGTATGTATATTTGTATGTAAGCCTATATGTATATATGTAGAATATATATGTGTATGTATGCATGTAAGTATATGTGTGTGTATTATGTACATATGTATGCATGTAAGTATATGTGTGTGTATTATGTATGTGTATATATGTACGTATGCATGTATGCATGCATGCATATATATGTATGTATGTATGTATGTATGCAAGCATGTATGCATGTATGCATGCATGTATGTATGTATGTATGTATGTATGTATGTATGTATGTATGTATGCATGTATATATGTATGTGTTTATGTATGTATGCATGCATGTATGTATGTATGCATGTATATTAAGCTGAAAAGATGACATAAATTATCTATCTACTACATGAGTTAAGTAGATGGAAAAATAAACTTTAGAAGGGATATTGTGTTGAGGCTATAGAAAAATAGACATTGTAGGTGGAGAAAGGCATGTGAATGTATTACATCAGGCTTTTCCTCCTTGAAGCAATTCTCTAATTTGCGTGAATGTGAGAATCAAGCTGTAGAAATGTCTTGTATCAGCTTTAGGTAAGGACTCTAGTGCTGAGAACTGTGCTAAAGAAATAATGGAACCACAAACACAATGGTCGATAAGACGAGCAAGCTGCACACCTGCAGGAGTCTGCTTCCCAGCTTTTCCTTCTGTCCAGATATTGATTGTGTCACTTGACAAATCGGTCTCGTGAATAAACTTTGTCCGAAATGTAAAGGACTTTGTGGTGCCGCAGGTAAACGCTTTTAAAGAGTATAAGAATCTTCCACCCCAAGACTTATTGACAGGACGTTCATCTTCTCTTCTGATACAACAAGAACTAGACCAAATGACCGCAACATAGATAAATTGACCTTGCCGTTTTAAAAAGATCTCCCTCTATTCCTATAATCTTGGGTGTAAAATTGGTTATGGTTTTCGTAAATCTGGGATCTTGCATTCTCATTATAACATGTTTTTAGCAGTCCTTAATTTCTTGATGAGTCTATATGATCATGCGGTTTGTAGATGTGTAATTCCGTTATTCTTTCTATATCTCTCCTCTGATATTGATCTATACACAGCTAATACGCTGAGAATTTTATTTCTGAGTTTCTCTTCTTGTATCCTATCCAGATTTTACTTCCGTAACTGAAAACTTGTTTGTATAGTTTTATTCTTAAAGATTCTTCAGGTTGTTCTACAGATCGCTTGCTTAGTGAAATTTGCTTAATTTATATCTATGCCTTATGAAGTATTGGAAACAAAGTTATTAAAACTGGTAACCTGTTCGATGACTAATTTTAATATCAAGTATTTCTTTAAATATTACATATTTTTCCTCTAAAATGCGCTGTTTTGGTTTTGTATGTGAAGTATTTCATTATATTGTTTTCCTATTTTGTCTAACTATAGCGGCAATATTCGAAGATATCCTTGGCAAACAGGTAGGCTTTGATAGTCCGTATAAATTGTCTAAATCTAAAAATGTATCTTTATTTTAAAACATTTGTCTAAAGTTTGCTTTCATTCATTTCTGAATTTGGCAAAATGTATGGAAAATAAAGTTGAGGAAAGTAGGTAGCACCATTACAATTTCTTTCTTCATAAGATACAAATATAATATAATATTAAATGATTTACTTGCTGTAAAAGTTTACAGTTCCTATCTATTGCCCGCTTGTAAAATTCACAGGTTACAATTTGATTATGTCAAGAATCAAATAAAACTTAATCCTACAATTTTGTTTTATTTTGTAGCTGATGAATTTGCTTCTGAAAGTATCTGCGCAACATGAATCAATATATGCCATTCGTAAAAATCTGATGTGTTACATTCACAGTACTTTCTCTAACCACTGTTGTTATTTATACAGCTTCTACAAACTATTCTAATGAAAGCTTATTTTTATATCTATTTCATACATACGAAATAAACTTGTTCGTTATATTTACAAAGTGATCGAGGTGAGCTAATAGGTCCTTAGATGTTTAAAAGTCAGTTGCTATATGCACTTTCTATTACATCACGAGAAATAAGTGAATGTCGACAGCACTTTTAAAATAGAAACAAGTATTGAAACATTTAAATCAATAATAACGGACAACTTAGAACTGTGAAATGCCACAAACATTTCACTTTAAATAAATTGTGAATTTTTGAGATATGTGCTTTTGGTGTGTAATACGGTTTTATCTATATGTTAAGGTTTACCAATAATTCAAAATTATACAACATTCCTTTCGAATGAAGAGTACTTCACACGCTATTCGCAGAACAAGAGCCATTATTAGAAAATAACAAATATTGTGAAAATTTCCATGCAAGGGTTTATAGAGAGATGGATTTACTCGAAAACCTTTTTGTCGGAATCTATGAAAAATAATGAACTTAAAAGTTGAAATTTCCTGAAAAAATCACTGAAATTGACTTTTTTATTTTAATTCTATAAAATAATTTAAAAATTCCTGAATACAAAAAAGGTATAATTGGACACCATGCGTCATCTTTAAATGCCTTAAGCCAATATAGCAAAACATTAGAGGTGAAACTGTACTGGACCGGGCAAGAAAAACTTCAGCTCAACGAGATCACATTCGCATCATGCAAAGTAATAAACGCAGTTGTGCAGAATAAAATCAACAATGCAAGGTGAAAAGAATAGAAAAGACAGCAGCAGTGGAAAGCTGAGGATTTTAATGTGCGCCATGCATTCAAATCTTTCCTTGTTTTCTCGTTACTGATATTTTCAGCATTTTTCTCCCTGTAAAATGGTGCACTTTTTCTGTTACACAAATAATATTTTCTGTATATGTTCACATAGGTACAATAAATAAGAATTGCCTTAGGTTTTACTATCAGGCATTTGCTTTTAATTTTCAAACACAAAAATAATATTTTATGACAAAAAAAAAAAAAAAAAAAAAAGCCTGTTCATAGCTCTAAAAACTTTTGGAGCCTAAAGCAAAGAAGACCCAGAGAAACCTAGCGTAATTTCAAAACGCAGTTGTATTGTGAACCTTGATTTAAAATACTAGACTAATAGACTTTTTTAGTGACGTGACAAAAGATAAACAAATTTGACTATAATTTTCAAACTATTATAGAAAATGGATATAATCTGCACCGTAAGTTATTTGCGTTATATGATATTCGTGGTATAAATTTCGAAAAGCTAGCATTATTGCTTAGAATTTCAAACTTTCAGTCATACATATCCTTAAATACTAAGTTTGGTATCCATCCGACATTTATTTTTTGAATTGTACTGTTCACAGACAGCAAAAAACAAACAAAAAACAAATAAATAAACAAAAAACACACACGCACACGCACTGTGTATTTACATTGTCAAATTTGGATTTCGAATTTATGGGTAGAACACAATATATCTGCTACTTTCTGGGTATGCTGTAGAGAAAGACATTTTATTGAGATGAGACTCAGGAGACACAAACATCAACATGGGAGAAGCTTGATTGGGCATTGGTCGCGAGTTCGAATCTCGCTTAGGGTGAGTTACCCGGATAACGGTTTTTTTTTCGGGTTTCCGCTATCCTGAGAAGATGAAAGTAGAGTAACTTTAAGCTCATTAGACACCAAGATTATTTAGCATCATTTCACCAATCACATTCATCGTTCGATGACCAAAGTTTATTAAGCTACAAACAGCAAACAAAAACAACAACAATGTGGGAGGAACAGCGAATATTCTTTGGAAGAAGCTTTTCAGCTCATGCCTAGGAAACACTTTTCCTGTTAATCCTTAGCTCTCCTTCCACTGTCTTAAAAGACTTGATCAAAGTATAAAAGCCATGAGGGCGATTCAATAATTACCCCGTTGATGATAGTAAGGTAAGTTGGTGTTACCATCGCGCACCTTCATTTATTACACGCCGCTAAACAAACTGATTCATAGTTAGTTGGATTTGGTAGGCATTTCAGTTAGTCGTTCAAGTGGAAAACGTGCAGTATTATTTAATAATTAGCTCTTTACTTTTGGATGGGAAAACCTGCGAGAGATAAAAGTAAAATTAGATGTAGTTTGTGGTGGGTCTTACGTAACTATGCCACAGTTGGATATTGGTTCAATAACATTAAATGGCATCCGTTTTTAAGAGGAGCGCCCAGACGTGATTCCGAATGAAATCATTGAAAACGTCTACGATTATGGCAGTGGCAAAGGTATATCGACAGAGACTCAATCCATATTTTGCTTGATAAGTTAAAGATTGAAAAGTAATCAGTCCGATGGGTGTCACGATTGCTCACGTCAAAAGTGGCTTTCAACTTCTAAGCTGTGTTTCAAACTATTTAAGCGAAAGTCGAAGTACTTTTTGCGTCACATCGCTTTTCAGTTGTCACATCGATGATACCTGGATTCATCACTATATTTCCGAAAACAAGCAACAATCAAGACAAAGGGTTACTTCCACTGAATCTGCTCCAAACTGAGTGACGATTTTTTGGAATGCGAAGGGTACCTTAACAAACAACCTCAACAACTTAGAAAAATTAATATCATTTATTGTACAATACTATAGTGACTTATTGGCTAGATTTGTCAAGAAGTTGAAGGAAACATGGCCCCGTTTTATGACGAAAAAAGTGTTGTTTGAACATCAGAACGCACCAGCACATTCATTCGAAATTGTCGCCGCCAAACTGAATATATTACGCTATTAATTGCTGCCACACCCTGATCTGGCTCCCCCTGAGGTCTTTTGTTCGCAAGTATGAGGACATGGATCGCGGTAACAAAGATGAGATAAAATTAGGTCATCATTGAGATAAAAGCGTATGTTGCAGAGCTGGAATATTCCTATTTTAACAATATGGCAGGAACATATTTAGAAGTGTATAGCTCTATTAGATACTACTACTATTACTACGGCAACTACTACTAGTACTTCTACTACTATAACTACTACTAGTACTACTACTACTACAAAAACTACTACAACAACTACTACTAGTACTACTACAACAACTACTACTACAACTACTACTACTACTACTACTACTACTACTACTACTACTACTAGTACTACTACAATTACTACTACTACTATTAGTACTACTACTACTACTACTACTACTACTAGTACTACTACAACAACTACTACTACTAGTACTACTAGTACTACTACAACAACTACTACTACTATAACTACTACTACTACTAGTACTACTATAACTACTACTACTACTAGTACTACTACAACAACTACTACTAGTACTACTACAACAACTACTACTACTAGTACTACTACAACTACTACTAGTACTACTACAACAACTACTACTACTAGTACTACTACAACAACTACTACTACTAGTACTACTACAACTACTACTAGTACTACTACTACTAAAACTACTACTACTAGTACTACTACTACAACTACTACTACTAGTACTACTACTACAACTACTACTACTACTACTACTACTACAACTACTACTACTAGTACTACTACAACTACTACTAGTACTACTACAACAACTACTACTACTAGTACTACTACAACAACTACTACTACTAGTACTACTACAACTACTACTAGTACTACTACAACAACTACTACTACTAGTACTACTACAACAACTACTACTACTACTACTACTACTACTAGTACTACTACAACTACTACTACTACTAGTACTACTACAACAACTACTACAACAACTACTACTACTAGTACTACTACAACTACTACTACTACTAGTACTACTACTACAACTACTACTACTAGTACTACTACTACAACTACTACTACTACAACTACTACTACTACTACTACTACTACAACTACTACTACTAGTACTACTACAACTACTACTAGTACTACTACAACAACTACTACTACTAGTACTACTACAACAACTACTACTACTAGTACTACTACAACTACTACTAGTACTACTACAACAACTACTACTACTAGTACTACTACAACAACTACTACTACTACTACTACTACTAGTACTACTACAACTACTACTACTACTAGTACTACTACAACAACTACTACAACAACTACTACTACTAGTACTACTACAACAACTACTACTACTACTAGTACTACTACAACAACTACTACTACTAGTACTACTACAACAACTACTACAACAACTACTACTACTAGTACTACTACAACTACTACTACTACAACTACTACTACTAGTACTACTACTACTACAACTACTACTACTAGTACTACTACTACAACTACTACTACTACTACTACTACTACTACTACTACAACTACTACTACTTGTACTACTACAACTACTACTAGTACTACTACAACAATTACTACTAATAGTACTACTACAACTACTACTACTAGTACTACTACAACTACTACTAGTACTACTACAACAACTACTACTACTAGTACTACTACAACAACTACTACTACTAGTACTACTACAACAACTACTACTACTAGTACTACTACAACTACTACTAGTACTACTACAACAACTACTACTACTGGTACTACTACAACAACTACTACTACTACTACTACTACTACTAGTACTACTACAACAACTACTACTACTAGTACTACTAGTACTACTACAACAACTACTACTACTATAACTACTACTACTAGTACTACTATAACTACTACTACTACTAGTACTACTACATCTACTACTAGTACTACTACAACAACTACTACTACTAGTACTACTACAACTACTACTAGTACTACTACAACAACTACTATTACTAGTACTACTACAACAACTACTACTACTAGTACTACTACAACAACTACTACTAGTACTACTACAACAACTACTACTACTAGTACTACTAGTACTACTACTTCCACTACTACAACTACTACTACTACAACTACTAGTCTACTACTACAACTACTACTACAACTACTACTACTAGTACTACTACAACAACTACTAATACAACTACTAGTCTACTACTACAACTACTAGTACTACCACTACAACTACTAGTCTACTACTACAACAACTAGTCTACTACTACAACTACTAGTACTACCACTACAACTACTAGTCTACTACTACAACAACTAGTCTACCACTACAACTACTAGTCTACTACTACAACTACTAGTACTACCACTACAACTACTAGTCTACTACTACAACAACTACTATGACTACTACTACTACTACTACTACTACTACTACTACTAGTACTACTACTTCTACTACTACAACTACTAGTCTACTACTACAACAACTACTACTACTAGTACTACTACAACTACTACAGCTACTACTACAACTACTACTACTACCACTAGTACTACTATTACTACTAGTACTACAACTATTACTACTAGTACTACTGCTACAACTACTGCTACTACAACTACTACTAGTACCACTACTACTACTACAACTACTACTACTTGTACTGCTATTACCACTGTACTACTTGTACTACTACTATTACTACTACAACTATTACTACTACTACTACTACTAGTACTACTACTTCTACTACTACAACTACTACTACAACTTCTAGTCTACTACTACAACAACTGCAACTACTAGTACTGCTACAACTACTACCACTAGTACTACTATTACTACTAGTACTACTACTACTAGTACTACTACAACTACTACTGCTACTACTACAACTACTACTACCACTAGTACTACTATTACTATTAGTACTACTACAACTACTACTGCTACTACTAGTACTACTACAACTACTACAACTACTACTAGTACTACTACAACTACTACAACTACTACTAGTACTACTACAACTACTACTACTACTAGTATTACTACAACTACTACAACTACTACTAGTACTACTACAACTACTACAACTACTACTAGTACTACTACAACTACTACAACTACTACTAGTACTACTACAACTACTACTGCTACTACTACAACTACTACTAGTATACTACAACTACTACTACATCTACTACTAGTACTACTACAACTACTACTAGTACTACTACAACTACTACTACTATTACTACTAGTACTACTACAACTACTACTAGTACTACTACTACTACTATTACTACTAGTACTACTACAACTACTACTACTGCTACTACTAGTACTACTACAACTACTACTACTAGTACTACTACAACTACTACTACTACTACCACTAGTACTACTATTACTACTAGTACTACTACAACTACTACTAGTACTACTACAACTACTACTGCTACTACTAGTACTACTACAACTACTACAACTACTACTAGTACTACTACAACTACTACTGCTGCTACTAGTACTACCACAACTACTACTAGTACTACTACAACTACTACTGCTACTACTAGTACTACCACAACTACTACAACTACTACAACTACTACTAGTACTACTACAACTACTACTGCTACTACTAGTACTACTACAACTACTACAACTACTACTAGTACTACTACAACTACTACTGCTACTACTAGTACTACCACAACTACTACAACTACTACTAGTACTACTATTACTACTACAACTACTACTAGTACTACTACAACTATTACTAGTACTACTACAACTACTACTGCTACTACTACAACTACTACTACCACTAGTACTACTATTACTACTAGTACTACTACAACTACTACTAGTACTACTACAACTACTACTGCTGCAACTACTGCTACTACAACTACTACTAGTACCACTACTATTACTACTACAACTACTACTACTACTACAACTACTACTACTTGTACTACTATTACCACTAGTACTACTACTTCTACTACTACTACTACAACTACTACTAATACTACTACAATTACTACGACTAGTACTACTACTATTTCTACTATTACTACTACAACTGCTACTACTTCTTCTACTACTACTATTACTACTACAACTACTACTACTACTACTTCTAAAACTACTTCTATTATTAGTACTACTATTATTACAATTGCTACTACTACTACTTCTACTATTACTACTACAACTGCTACTACTTCTTCTACTGCTACTATTACTACTACAACTACTACTACTACTTCTAAAACTGCTTCTACTACTACTACTATTACTACAATTGCTACTACTACTACTTCTACTACTACAACTACTACTAATACTAGTACTACTACTAATACTAGTACTACTACTTCTACTATTACAACCACTACTAATACTAGTACTACTAGTTCTACTACTACCACTACAACTACTACTAATACTAGTAGTACTACTTCTACTACTACAACCACTACTAATACTGGTACTACTAGTTCTACTACTACCACCACAACTACTACTAATACTAGTACTACTACTTCTACTACTACAACCACTACTAATACTAGTACTACTAGTTCTACTACTACCACCACAACTACTACTAATACTAGTAGTACTACTTCTACTACTACTACAACTACAACTACTAGTACTACTACTTCTACTACTACAACCACAACTACTACTAATACTAGTAGTACTACTTCTACTACTACTACAACTACAACTACTAGTACTACTACTTCTACTACTACAACAACTACAACTACTAGTACTACTACTTCTACTACTACAACTACAACTACTAGTACTACTACTTCTACTACTACTACTACAACTACAACTACTAGTACTACTACTTCTACTACTACAACCACAACTACTACTAATACTAGTAGTACTACTTCTACTACTACTACAACTACAACTACTAGTACTACTACTTCTACTACTACAACCACTACTAATACTAGTACTACTAGTTCTACTACTACCACCACAACTACTACTAATACTAGTAGTACTGCTTCTACTACTACTACAACTACAACTACTAGTACTACTACTACAACTACTACTAGTTCTACTACTTCTACTACTACTACAAAACAAATATGCAAGTGACAGTCAGCTGGGCACACACAATGAGTCTAGCCATACTAGGGAGGATCTCTGCAGAGATTCTAAAAGAAAAAGAACTGAAAGCTCTGTACAAATAATAAAGAGTGTAGAGGATCGGGCTCTATTCTTGCAAAAAGTGGAAAAAGAACAAAAGATGCACAAGGAAGTAATACAAGAAATGGAAAAAGAGATAGATACACTACGGAAGACAATTAAAGAAATTCCCAATACCAAGAAGGAAATTAAAACTGCAATTAGTATGCTAGACGGCTATATGAAAAGAATGCCAAGTTCAATAAACTTTATATCAGAAATAACAGAGGAATATGCTGAGGAAAATCGTCCATCAGAGGTTAAAGAAACAAATGACAGAAGTACTCAGACCATAAGTAAACAACAAGAAGAAAAAGAGATGGTGATTAGGGAAATAGAAAGTAATTTAAACAAGGACATAAGTGAGAAAGAATTGGAAAAGCTTTTAAACATAAATTGGCCTGAAGAAGTTTTCCAAAGGTGCCAAGTAATAAGCGGTGAAGCCTTAAAGAGTGAGGATGAAGATTTAATCATAGTCACCACAGGAAAAGATTACAGTGAAGGGAAGATAATGGAACATATATTGTGTATAAATCCACAAATTCGTAAAGCGCTAGAAGAAGTTAACCTAAGCGCAGGGAAGATAATGGAAAATATCTTGTATATAAATCCACAAATTCGAAAAGCGCTAGAAGAAGTTAACCTAAGCGCAGGGAAGATAATGGAAAATATCCTGTGTATAAATCCACAAATTCGTAAAGCGCTAGAAGAAGTTAACCTAAGCACAGGAAAGATGGTCACTAATATAATAACAAACGAGACTTTGGAGGATGACTTAGAGATCAGTATAACTAAGAGATATATCTACATTATAGGCACAGAAAATGGTGGAAACTCAAGCGTAGATAAAGTTAATTTGATGATTAATATAGAAAAGATCCTAAACATGGCTAGGAAAACAGGAAGAATAAAAACCTCATGCATAACTACAGAGCAAGAGTCAGAAGGATGCGTAAGAAAAGTCCTGGAATATTTTGGTAGGAAAATGGATTACCAAATATCAATGTACACCACCAAAGTTAAACAAAACAAGATACAGGAAGGTGGAAATGAGGTGGGGAAAAGAAAATTTAAAAACCAAGACACGATAATACTGAAACCCATTGGAGAGATGACGTATGCTGAGATTATAAAGAATATTAGACAAAATGTAGATACCAGTGGGGTAATCATAAATCAAAAAAACAAAAACAGTGATGGAAATGTACAGTTGAAAATAAAAGGGAAAAATACAAGTGATAGACAAGCTTTCAAGCAGCTGTTAACCACTAAACTGGAAAACGTAGCAGAGGTTCAACTGAAGACCGCAAATCAAACAATCATGATCCTGGACATAGATGAGATTGTGCGAGAAAATGAAATTAAGGCTGTTTTAAAACAAGAATTAAATAAAAATGAAGAGATTTCACAGCTTAAATTGGCAGAAAAGGTGAACACACAAGGAGTAAAGTACGCGTTTGCAACCATCAGCACGGAAGCAGCAAATAGGATGATAAATAAAAGAAGAATAGGAAATGTATGGGATAGGTGGAGAGTGAAGCCTGTAAATGTTTTGAAACGTTGCGATAAATGTTACAAGGTGGGACATATAGCAAGGGACTGCCCTAATGAAGGCGAACAAATAGCACAAATATGTTATAGTTGTGGCGAAATAGGCCACAAATCAAAGGAATGTAAAAACTCTATTAAATGTTATCTATGCCAAACCAGTGAGCATAAAGCAGAATCAATGAGATGTCCTGTATACAGAAGACTTGTGAAAGCGCATGAGAGGGAGAAAATGAGTGTATTTACGAACCAAGCACGAAAATAATCCAAGTAAATCTTGATAGAAGCAAACGAGCAATGGATCTTCTTATACACAAATGTAATGTCCACTGCATACATCTAGCAGTAATAGCGGAACCAAATAAGTATATGATAAAATCTAACCCAAGATGGATAAAGGACGAAAGAAATGATGCTGCTATCTCTATATACCTGCACATGGACCTAGGTCACAGAGAGCTGGAAATGGAAATGGATTTGCATTGATGGAAACGGATGAGATGATAATTTATTCTTGCTATATTTCACCTACAGCCAAAGAAGAAGAATTACAACAATTCCTATATGAAATAGGATATAGTGTTGACCAAAATGGAGAGAAACGTAAAAAGATATTGATAGGCGGAGATTTCAATGCTAAAGCATATTGCTGGGGCTCACCAGTTGAAGATAAAAAGGGTAGGACACTGGTTGAATGGATAAATGAAAAAGATTACAATATACCAAATGATGGAAAAACACCAACATTCGAAAGACATGATGGATCCTCATATATAGATATTACAATTTGTTCACAAGAAATAGGCAAGTTAATATATAAATGGTACGTAGATGATGAAGAAAACCTAAGTTACCATAAAAACATTTATATAGAATTACATAGTTGAACTCCTGTGGTGTTACCGAAAATAAATAGTCAAAAAAAGGATGGATATATAAAGAAGAAAATACAGAATTAATGCTTGAAAAGATACAGAGGAAGTTGGATGTAAAGAATATAAAAATCAATCAATCAAATTAGACCAAATATTAGAAAGAGCATGTAATTATGCGTTTAAAAGAAAAGTATATGATTTCCGCAAACATAAACCGGCATATTGGTGGCATGAAACAATTGCCCAATTAAGGAAGCAGTGTACTGCAGCACGCAGAAAGGTTACAAGGATAAACCGAAGAAGTAACATCGCAGAATGTGAAAAGATGGGGATACAAAATCAATATCGAGAAAGCCGAAATGCTCTTAAAAGAGCTATAAAAACAGCAAAATAAGATGCATGGGAAAAGATGTGCAATGAGGTGGATACCGATCCATGGGGTAAAGGATACAAAATAGTAACGGGTAAGATAGGGTCTAATACATCAATAAAACTTACAGATGAAGAGCAATTAAATATTGCTAAAACACTGTTCCCGGCACATAAAACAAATGAATGGCCAGAGATTAGCAACAATAAAGAAGAAATACCCTTATGTCAGCAAGACGAAATAAAAGAAGCAGTTAATCGAATTAAATCAGGAAAACCTGCGGGAGCCGATTGTATCCCTGCAGAAGCTATAAAGGCTATTGCATCGCAAAACCCGGAAGTTCTTGAAAAAGCTATAAATACACTGTTAGTTAAAGGAGTTTTTCCTAAAAAATGGAAGGTAGCAAAGCTACTATTAATTGAAAAGCCCAAAAGAGCTTGTGGCAGTGTATCATACCGACCTCTATGCCTATTAAATGCAATAGGAAAACTTTATGAACAAATTATAAATAAAAGACTGAATAAAGAGATTGAAAGAAAAGGAGGACTTGCACAAATGCAATTCGGTTTTAGAAAAGGCAAATCAACCCTGGATGCAATAGAGACAGCAAAACAAATTGTACAGAAGGACGCAAAGGAAAAACATATGTATGCTGTTATGGTTACCCTGGACGTCAAAAATGCCTTTAATTCAACACCTTGGAGAGGTATAATAAATGAACTTGTAAGAAGAGAAGTAGCTCCATACTTAATTAAGATTATTTGTAGTTACTTGGAAGATAGATATATACTGATTGGTGATAACATAAAAATGAATATGAGTTGCGGTGTTCCGCAAGGCTCCGTCTTAGGTCCCACCCTATGGAACGCATACTATGATACAGTATTAAAGGAGGAATTACCAACTGGAGTAAAAACCATAGGATATGCTGATGATCTAGCGTTAATAGTATGCGGCAAAACAAAAGATGAAGTGGAA